>JAESUZ010002050.1:0-119063 GCA_017311185.1 Proteles cristata cristata
CATTCAGTGTTATTACTGAAATAGGTGGGTTTAGAGTTTGTATCTTTTGTAGGGTTCATGTTTGTGGTGCTGTCTCTGGAATCTTTGTTCCTTGCAACCTTTCCTTCAGAGCATCCCCCTCAGGATTTCTTGTAGGGCTGGCTTCGTGGTGACAAATTCTTTCAATTTCTGTTCATTTGGAAAGGTTTTTATCTCTCCTTCTATTTTGAATGACAGGCTTGCTGGATAGAGGATTCTTGGCTGCATATTTTTACTGTTCATCACATTGAAGATCTCCTGCCATTCCTTTCTGGCCTGCCACGTTTCAGTAGATAGGTCTGTCACCACTCTGATAGGTTTCCCTTTGTATGTGAGGGCCCTTTTCTCCCTAGCTGCTTTCAAGAGGAGGATACTTTTTGGGAAGAGCACTGGGTGTTGTATGGAAGCCAATCTGACAATAAATTATATTAAAAAAAGAAATGACAATGGGATATAACTATTGATACAGAGGAAATTTTTAAATTTATAAGATACAGCACTGGTTACTTCTGTGCCAATAAATTCAAAAACTGAAATGGATACTTTTTAGACAAACAGAATAGAGATAGAAAGTTTAAAACAATTCCCCCCCACAAAAAACAGAAAAATTTATCAAAGTATATACTCCAGAAAAAAGAAAAAACCAAGGCTGTGTGATTTCCCAGGTGAACCCAACCAAATCCTTAGAGATCAGATAATCGCAAACTATATAAACTGTTTCAAAGCATAGTAAATTAAAAACTCTCAATTTCCTTTCCTGAAGCAAATATAACATTGATATCTAAACTTGGTAAGATAGCACAAAGAAAAACTACAGACCAATATCACTTATAAATATTAATACACAAATCTAAAATAAAATACTAGTGAACATTAAGAATACACTAAAACCAACCAGGGTTTATACCACAAATTCAAAGATGGTTCAATATTTGAAAATCTTTTAATATAATTCTCATGTTAATAGTTCTAAAGAGAAAAACTCTATCTCCATAGAAGCTGAAAAAACACCCATTCCTAATTAAAATAATCTTGAAAAAATAAAAATGGGTGGTTATCTTCAAACATTTACACCTAAGTCCTTAAACCAGCATCTTATACTTATTTGACAAACCCTAGAGGCATTCCCACTTAAGGTCAGAATGAAAACAACGATGCCCATTTTCTCCACTACCATTTATCACTACTCTGAAGTTACTAGCTAATGCAATAAACTAGAGAATACAATTCAATAGATAAAAATAGGAAAAGAAGAAATAAAATGATCTCTCCTTTTTTGCAGAAGAGCAGAAGACATGATAATATACTTGGAATCTTCTAAAAAAATAAATGACAAAACTTTTGAAACTTAATGAAACAATAAAAAACTTTAGCAAGGTAACATGATAATAGCATGTAAACATAGCATTTTTGAAGATACAATGAATGAGGGGAAAACCTAAAGATAAAATAATTAGAAATAAACTTGATAAGAAATGTTCAAAACCTATGTAAAGAAAACTACAAGTCATTCTTGAATGATACAAAGTGGGTTTGAACAAATGGAAAGACATCTCTTGGCTAGGACATCTCAATATTATCAAAATACCAGTTCTCCACAAATTAATTTATAAATTTAATGTGATTCTAATAAAAGTTCCAAGGCTTTTTTTCCTAACGGAGCTAGACAAATTGACCCCAAATTTCATATGGAAAATAAACTCACAAGAAAATATAGGTAAACACTTAAAAGGAAGAGCTGTTATAAGCACCAGCCCATTGGTATGCTGGAGCTGGCACACAGCTGATTGCAAACATTCAAAAATTTTGTGAGCTCCTGGTTAAACTAGCTTGGTAGCTTGAAACTGTCAACTACACTTCAAGAAAAAAAAAGCAAGAAAGAAACTGGCCGCAGTGGGCAGATTTACACTAGTGAAACTGGCAAATGCTACAAGTCAGTGTTTCTCCCCTCCTTCCTTGGAGAGCCAGTTTACCAGCAAACCATCAGACTAGTCCCCCACCCAAATTAAAAATATTACAAAAGCTCTATAACTAATGGGGCGCCTGGGTGGCTCAGTCAGTTGAACGTCCGACTTCAGCTCAAGTCATGATCTCACGGTTCGTGGGCTTGAGCCCCGCATCAGGCTCTGTGCTGACAGCTCAGAGCCTGGAGTCTGCTTCACATTCTGTGTCTTCCTCTCTCTCTGACCCTCCCCTGATCACGCTGTCTCTCTCTTTCTCTCAGAAATAAATAAAACATTTAAAAAAAAAGGCTCTATAATTAAAACAGTGTGAGACTGGAACATAAATAGACCCAAAGGAATAGAAGAGAAAGTCTAAAAAGAGACATGAACCACTGGAGCAAAATCTTTTCTTGGGACTACTGGTTGGTCATTTAGAAAAGGTGAAATTATATCCATTCTTCATACCATATAAAAAATAATATATATATTTTTATATATATGTAAAACATTGATTTCCTCTATTAACTATTATCTATCTGAGTATAAAGAAAGATTTTTGTAACTATAAACAGAAATATGGATGCATTAAAATACATTTAAAAATTTGATCACATAAATATTTTTCCATGGGAAAAATACTCTATGTAAAATCAAAAGAAAAAAAGTAAAATAGAAGAAGATATTTGCAACTTTTATCACTGATAAAGGGCTAATTTCTCACATTTATAAAAAAAAATTTAACAAAAATTTCCATTAGAAAAATGGGCAAGTGGATAATTCAAAAATAAGAGATATAAAACATCCCTTAAACATATGAAAATATAATTCAAATCCACTCATAAAAAGAGAAATGCAAATTAAAACTACGCTGAAGTACAATTTCTTACCCACCATACTGGTAAAAATTCAAGAACTTGACAGTATACTCTGCTGGTGAGCTGTGGGCAAACAGGCACTCTCACCCATATCCAGTGGGAGTGCAAAATCATACAACCCCTATAGAGGAGAATTTGGCACTATTTAACAAAACTATACACATACACGTTTACCCCCTGACCCAGAAATACTGATTCTAGAATTTTATCCTGAAGATATATCTCCACCAATACAAAATTACATTTGGATGAGATTATTCATTACAACCTTATTTGTAATTGAAAATTGCTGATAACTACATAAATGTCCAAATGTAAAAGATCTGCATAATTATGCTACATCCATATAAGGGAATACTATGCAGCTATAGAAAGGAAAGAGGAAAATCACGATGAACTAATATGGAGTGACTTCTAAATGAAGAGAGAAAAGCAAAGTGTGAAGAAGCATATATAGTAATCTACCTTTTGCATATGAAAAGAAAAATAAAAATATACCTGAATGTCATTATCATAAGAGCACAAAGGAATATGGGAGACATGGGATGGAAGGCATGCAAGAAAAAGTAGCACTTATCTGAGTATTACTTTTAGCAGAGATTTGACTTTTAAAAGCATATTAGTCTACAATTTCAAACATAAAATTAAATCTAAGAAAAAACAAGGAAATGGAAAAATGAAAGCAAAATGAAATAAATGAATCTAATGTTATTTCAACTGAATACTACAATCACAGCAAAAGAGGAGAAAAGAGTTAATCCAAGTAACTTCTCAACTCAGTATTTGAGTATATGCCCTTAAGATTTGTGCAAAGCAGTGTATGAAGACAGGAATTTCAAATGGATCCTGAACTTTTAAGTTGGTCTGTTTATTGTAGTGACATAGGTGAAGACATTTTGAAACTATTTTAGATGCATTCTGGGATTGAGCAAATGAGAATGTGCATATTTTTGAGTAAACATGTTGATGTTGAGCCAGGGTTCTTACTACAGAGGAAAGGACACACAAATACAAAATGGAAAAAGGGAAGGAAAACATCTGGGAGGATGGTTTGGAACTGGAGATGGTGGTTATCTTTTTAAAATGTTTGTGTGCAGCCAGACAGAGATCCAGCAAAAAAAGAGAACTACAGGCCAATATCCTTGATGAATACGGATGCAAAAATTCTCAACAGATCCTTGCAAATCGAATCCAGCAGCACATAAAAAGAATCATCCACCAAGATCACGTGGGATTCATTCCTGGGTTAAAGGGCTGCGTCAACATTCGCAAATCAATCAATGGGATACATCACATCAACAAAAGAAAAGATAAAAACCATATGATCCTGTTGAAAGATGCAGAAAAAGCATGTGACAAAATATAGCATCCCTTCTTAATAAAGACTCTAGAGAAAGTCGGGATAGAAGGAACCTACTTAAACATCATCAAAGCCATCTATGAGAAGCCCTCAGCTAACATCATCTTCAACGGGGAAAAACTGAGAGCTTCCCCCTGAGATCAGGAACACGACAAGGATGTCCACTCTCACCACTGCTGTTTAACATAGTGCTGGAAGTCCTAGCATCAGCCATCAGACACCAAAAGGAAATCAAAGGCATCAGAATTGGCAAAGAGGAAGTCAAACTTTCACTCTTCACAGATGACATGATACTCTGCATAGAAAACCTGACAGACTCCACCAGAAGCCTACTAGAATTGATCCAAGAATTCAGCCAAGTTGCAGGGTACAAAATCAACGTACAGAAATCGGTTGCATTTTTATACATCAACAATGAAGCAACAGAAAGAGACATCAAGAAACTGATCCCATTCACAATTGCACAAAAAACCATAAAATACCTCGGAATGAACCTAACCAAGGATACAAGAGATCTGTATGAGGAAAACTATAGAAAACTTATGAAGGAAATTGAAGAAGACACAAAGAAATGGAAAAACATTCCATGCTCATGGATAGGAAGAATAAATATAGTTAAGATGTCATTACTACCTAAGACACTCTACACATTCAATGCAATTCCAATCAAAATTGCACCAGCATACTTCTCAAAACTAGAACAAGCTATCCAAAAATTTGTATGGAACCACAAAAGACCCCAAATAGCCAAAGTAATCCTGAAAAATAAAACCAAAATGGAGGTATCACCATCCCAGACTTTAGCCTCTACTACAAAGCTGTCATCATCAACACAGTATGGTATTGGCACCAAAACAGACACATAGACCAATGGAACAGAATTGAGAACTCAGAAGTGGACCCAAAAGTATACAGCCAACTAATCTTTGACAAAGCAGGAAAGAATATCCAATGGAAAAAGACAGCCTTTTTAATAGATGGTGTTGGGAGAACTGGACAGCAACATGCAGAAGAATGAAACTAGATCATTTTTCTCACACCATGCACAAAAATAAACTCAAAATGGATAAAGGACCTGAACGTGAGACAGGAAACTATCAACACCCTAGAAGAGAAAGCAGGAAACAACCTCCTTGACCTCCACCGCAGCAACTTCTTACTTGACACATCCCCAAAAGCAAGGGAATCAAGAGCAAAAATAAACCGTTGGGACCTCATCAAGATTAAAAGCTTCTGCACAGCAAAGGAAACAACCAGAAAATTAATAGGCAACCAACGGAATGGGAAAAGATAGTTGCAAATGACATATCAGATAAAGGGTTGATATCCAGAATATACAAGGAACTCACCAAACTACACGCCCGAAAAACAAACCACCCAGTGAAGAAATGGGCAGAAGATATGAATAGACACTTCTCCAAAGAGGACATCCAGATGGCCAACAGACACATGAAACGATGCTCAGCATCCCTCCTCATCAGGGAAATGCACATCAAAACCACACTGAGATACCACCTCACGCCAGTCAGAGTGGCTAAAATGAGCAAATCAGAGAACTCTAGATGCTGGCGAGGATGTGGAGAAACGGGGACCCTCCTACACTGTTGGTGGGAATGTAAACTGGTGCAGCCCCTCTGGAAAACAGTGTGGAGGTTCCTAAGGAAACTAACAATTGAACTCCCCTATGACCCAGCAATAGCACTGCTAGGAATTTACCCAAGGGATACAGAAATGCTGATGCATAGGAGCACATGGACCCCAATGTTCATAGCAGCACTCTCCACAATAGCTAAAACATGGAAAGAGCCTCAGTGTCCATCCACAGATGAATGGATCAAGAAGATGTGGTTTATCTATACCATGGAATACTACATGGCAATGAGAAACAATGAAATCTGGCCATGTGTAGCAACATGGATGGACCTTGAGGTGTTCTGCTGAGCGAAATAAGTCAGGCAGAGAAGGACAAATATCATATGTTTGCACGTATAGGAGGATTAGGAGGAACTTGACGGAGTAACAACGGGGAGAAGAAGGGCAGAAATGGTGGGGGAAAGGCAGAGAGGCAAACCATGAGAGACTCTTGAATGCTGACAAAAACTGAGGACTGATGGATGTGGGGGGGAGGGGGGAATGGGCATGGAGGAGGACACTTGTGGGGATGAACACTGAGTGTTATGTGGAAACTAATTTGACAATAAACTATTTGTAAAAAATAAATAAATAAATAAAAAATAAAAAAAATAAAAAATATCTTTACTATAAAACTGAATTTACTGATTTATGGTAAAATACCCATATTATAAATCTGTATTTACTGATTGGAATGCTACAATATTTTAATTTCATTTGTTAACAAATAATATATGATCGTATTTTTTAAAGTTCTCTCTGGGTGCCTGGGTGGCTCAGTGGTTCAGCGTCTGACCTCGGCTCAGGTCATGATCTCACGGTTTGTGGGTTCGAGCCCCACTTGGGCTCTGTGCTGACAGCTAGCTCAGAGCCTGGGGCCTGTTTCAGATTCTGTGTCTCCCTATCTCTCTGACACTCCCGTGCTCATGGTGTCTCTCTGTCTCTCTCTCAGAAATAAATAAAATACATTAAATTTTTTTTTTAAATAAAGCACTATCACTTGACTCAAATTTCATATTTTATGATCTCTACCATTTTAATTAAATCAAATGGTACATTTTAATGTAATAGGTTTATTTTTATATTGAGTGATGGAATAATCTATTTCAACAGCAATATATATTTCTATAATATTTAATGTCATTTGGTAATCATATTCTATAATACACTTACATATATTAGTCTATCCTTTTACATTTTCTAAAGGAAAATAAGGATAAAACAGCAAGCTGGAAGTAGCTTATCACCTTCCCAGGATATAGTAAGCCCTTGAGTTTCTAATAAATGGTTAATAAGGAAATTAAAAACTCATTCTGCTTTGTGTTAGTATGAAATTCTTTTAAAAAAATTTTTAAGATATTTATTTGTTTATTTTGAGAGAGAGAGATAGAGCATGTGATAGCAAGAGGGTTGGGGAGGGGCAGAAAGAGGGAGAGAGAATCCCAAGCAGACTTTGAGCTGTTAGTGCAGAGCCTGACACGGGGCTTGATCACTCAGACCATGAGATCATGACCTAAGCCAAAATCAAATGGCTTAACCAACTGAACCACCCAGGTGCCCCTGAACTTCTTTTTTAATTTGATGTTTCAGCTGTAAGAACCTCAATATAAGATACATTATTTATATCAAAATGTGGCTCTAAAAGGCTAGAATGTCTACTTATTTCCAAGCCTAAACCATATGTAGTTTATGGGGATAGAAGGCTTAATTCATTTGGCAATCCAGGGATGCAGATTTTCTTCCTTAGAATTTGTACTTGCCTTCCCAGTTCGAAGTTTGAACTGTATAACCACCTTCATGTTATACAGCCCATGTAAAGCTGGAGAGGCATTCAGTAGAGAAAATCAAGTTCCTTTTAAAGCATGTTACTCAGAAGTTGTATACATCCCTTTCTCTTTAGGTAGGACTTTGTCATCTGGTTATAATTAGTTGCAAAAGAGCCTGGGACATATGTTCTCTAGATGTGCTATGTACAAGCTAAAACACAAGGGATGAGGCAGCTGGGTGGGATTGAGCCTCAAGTCTGGCTCCAGGCTGAGCTGGGTACCTTCTTAAAATTCTCTCTCTCTGTCCTTCCTCCTCCCCATGCTCACACCTTCTCTGTCTCTCTGTCTCTGTCTCTCTGTTTCTGTCTCTCTCTCTCTCAAATCAATAAATTAGGGGCACTTAGGTGGCTCAATTGGGTAAGCATCTGACTTTAGCTCATGTCATGATCTCACGGTTCGTGGGTTCGAGCTCTGCATCTGGCTCTGTGCTGATAGTTCAGAGTCTGGAGCCTGCTTTGGATTCTATGTCTCCCTCTCTCTCTCTGCCTTCCCCCCCCCCCTTATGCTCTGTCTGTGTCTTTCTCAAAAATAAATAAACATAAATTTAAAAAATAAAATAATAAAATGAGTAAATTAAAAACAAGCAAATAACCACAAAGGACTCTATTACCAAAATGATGAAAATAATATCTTCAGAAATTAGCAATTCATGTTACATGTGAGCATTTTAATGATACTAAATATAATCTGACTTTTTCTTTTTTCTTGTTTTTGATTCATAAGAAATATGAAAGCATTATTTTTCATTAGTTTTCATTGTATATTAATTTGTATTTCCTTTTCTTTGAAGTTGCTGTACTTTTAGTTCCTAGGGAATTTTTTATTTATTTTCAGGTTTTGACAACAGAGTAATAAGCTATTTTTTCAAATATACTAATCTTTCTCATAAATTTGTGATCTTTATGCAACAGACTTTCAAGACCACATTCCTATTTCAGTAAAAACTGTAGAATTTGTTTTTATGCACTCTAGTGTTATCCATCATCACAAAGGCATCAGGTTGTGAAAGTAAACTGATCTGCTGAAGAACTTAGCAAAGTTGTAAGCCTAAGGCAAATGTGAGGGGGGGAAAAGAAATGAGGCTGAAAAGACTAAAGGTTAAGGATTCTGAACATCATCATGTATCTTCAAAGTACTATTATGTAGCTGGGAGATGAGAAATCTCTAAAACATTTTATTGCATATACCTGTCAATAAAAATTATTGAGCATGTAACCCAAATATGTGTATTTAGAGTATATATATTACTCTACTGATATATCTGCATTATAAGCTGTACACTACATAAAGCATAAAGAGGTAAGGAAAAAATAAACAGGACTTTATTTACTTTATATAGTAAAAAAAAAAGATTCTTGCTCTCCAGTTTTAAGGTTTATCTCCTTATGCTGGATATTCAGTTTTTAAAAATCTTACTGACAACATGAAAGTCATAATAAGTTATATTTCAAGCTGCAGCTTTATTCAGGGTAAAGTTCAACATTAGTCTTTGTTTCACATACTCATACATGAAATCTCTATTTCATAAAATTATCTTGTTAACTATGAAAACAAAGAATTTCTCCCCAATGAGAGGCAATGTAAACCAGACATGACGGCGGACAGTCTTTTCTATATTTATCCTTACAAAACCCATTCAGGGCAGAGGGAAGAAGCCACAAGTGTAGGGCAGTTAGTCCTCACCTTCCTAGTCATCAGTCCCTACCTCCTTAATGTAAGCAATGGCTCAGAAAGGCCCACTTTTTCTCATTTTGTTCGATAAAATCCCAGAACTCTAAGCTTTCATAAAAATTTCTAACTATAGTCAAGGATTTGCTTTGATGGAAATATTGTGTGTATCAGTGCAATTCTCTCTCGCTGAGCTGGAAACACAGTCTGCATCGTTATTTCCAATATTTACCTGAAGGCTGCCATTCATGGAGTTATAGTTGTAAGCTTCAATTAGAATTATTCCTTTTCGTCTTTTATTTTAAACATGATATGGGTAGAAATTAGTTCATGTAAGAAATATGAGAATTATTTGGCATGTTTAAATTACACAGCCATGTTCTCTCTGCTTGCTGGTATTATTTTTATCTGGTATTTTTAATTTTACTGGTATTATTACTTTTTTGTCATTCATGGGAGTAAATATAAATGAAAATCAAGTTAACTTAGACATGAATAAACCACTGTCTAGCTTACCTATTGTGAAATTCACACTTTTCTCTGGGTAACTCAGTTGCTTAAATCTAGGCTGTTTCAAGTAAGTAAAGGAGCCTTACGATTCTTGTAATGGTTATTATTACAGCCTAGTATTTATCTTATTATTTTACAGTCTTTACTTTCAAAAATAAATACGAATGAAAGTGTTAGCACTTTTGCTTGTCCTTCCATAGATTGCATACCAACTTCTTTGGAAGCCACCGATCTAAGTAAAAGTTGTTGTCTGTTTGTTATGCGCTTGGGTTTGCATGAGATTCTGTCTGTTTGAATACTTTAGGTATTAAGAATCTCCACGTAGATAAGATAGTTATACCAAATCTCTGATTTTTCAGGAATAGATGTATATTCTGTCTAACTCTGATAGTAAACTGACTTAGCTGTAACTTTATTTGGGAATAGCAAATCAAAATGTTACCTGTAATAAATTCCAAGATAGTTACAGCAAGTTATTGACACTGATATTGTATAGACTTAAATCAACAGCAAATGGCATCTCATAAAGCAATACCTGTTTATTTACGTAGTAGGTTTAATTTATATTGCCTCATGATAACTACTCAATAACACAAGAGAAGATAGTTTCCATAGTTAAACACAGAGACATTTGGTTCTCTCAAGTACAGATAAATTTGTGATCTATGTATTTTCTGAGCCTGGTTTCATGATAGACTGTTGATGCAGTAAGTAATTCTCAGCCAAGCCTCTGTTCCTCTGTTTCTTGGCTACAACAGCCTCTGATCAGCCATCAGAACAGAGCAATTTTAGTCACTTCTGTCCCCCTGCATCTGTTCCAAGAGACATCATGCACAGCAAATTAGTGATCTCAAATACCAATCTGGCACAGGTGTTTGGGTCATAAGCTTTCATTTTTAAAAAGTTATTGAAAAACAATCTTTACCTGGTCAGAACAGAAATGAACTACAATGTTTTGTGCCACATTTGTTTATTTTCACAGAGGATTCTATTATTACTTAGGTTATTTATCTTACAGTCTTTGCTAACAGAATTATTATATTTTTTGTTTTGCCCCTAACCTTTCCACTTACAAGAAAAATCGAGGAAATACAGCATATTTTATCAAGATTCTTATTGCAATCTTAAAGATATAAATAATTCTACATTCCTGATTTAGAGAATAGAAAGGTAAGTAGGTATGCAAAGTCCCACTAAAAATTCTATTCACCATCAAATTTTAAGTAATTCTATTTAGCTAGAAAGGTTTTTTTTTGTTGTTGTTGCTTTTTAGGGGCACCTGGATGGGTGTTGATTACATGCCCGACTTCAGCTCAGGTCATGATCTCACAGTTTGTGAGTTTGGCCCCTTGTCTGGCTCTGTGCTGACAGCCTGGAGCCTGCTTCAGATTCTGTCTCTCTCTGTGTGTCCATCCTCCACTCACATTCTCTCTCAAAATAAATGAATAAGCATTAAAAATTTTTTAAAAGAAAGTTTTCTTTTTAATTTTTGAATGTTTATTTATTTTTTTTAACTTTTTTTTTTTTTTTTTTATTTCTAGGATAGAGAGACAGCGTGAGCAGGGGAGGGTCAGAGAGAGAGGGAGTCACAGAATCTGAAACCGGCTCCAGGCTCTGAGCTGGCAGTCAGCACAGAGCCCGACGCGGGGCTCGAACCCACAAACCGCGAGATCATGACCTAAGCGAAAGCGGGACGCTTAACCGACTAAGCCACCCAGGCGCCCCTTAAATGTTTATTTTTGAAAGAGAGAAAGAGGAGCATGAGCAGAGGAGGGGCAGAAGCTCTAGGCTCAGAGCTGTCAGCACAGAGCCTGAGGCAGAGTCGAACCCACGAACCATGAGATCATGACCTGAGCCAAGAACTGTGAGATCGTGACCTGGGCCAAAGTCAGACACTTAACTGACTGAGCCCCCCAGGTGCCCCTAGTTAGAAACTTTTAAAGTGCGGTTTAGTTGAAAGATTTTAATTTAAAACGTTAAAAAATTTTTAAATGATGACACACAAATTTGAAAAGTACATCAGTGGAAAAAAGCATAGATCATCTTTGGTTTTTGGTATGAGATTCTCAGGACTCATTTCTATACCAAGAATCACTTTAATATCACATCTTTTACTCTTTCAAACAGGTTATTGATTTTTCATGGTTTCATTTCTCAATCAAAGCCTAACATGAAAACTTGTTTGTTGACTTGAGCCTTGATGTAAAATTTAGTTATAACTTTCTTTCTGGTTGTATGTCTGTCAGTGGCATAGCAATTTTCCTGTCACTGGAACAAGTGGACCCTCTAAATGCTTTGCTCACCAGAGTATAAAATTATTGTTTTCTTCATCTTGATTGTTCAAGTCAACAAATGCTAATTAGAAAAAAATAACTGTTCAAACTAATACATTCCACACAGTTTGGAACTGATGATTTCTCTTCTGCAGTGCTGGTTCTTTCACAGTTTGTGAAGCTAAGATTCTAATGCAGTTACAGGCAAAGAAGCATCCAAGGGCTGCTTTAAGTATTGGTGTTGCCTTTGCATCTCCCAGGGGAGACACAAAACTCTGAGATGTTGTCCTAGAGGTTGTGCATTTCTCTGCTGTTTTTTATGCACCTAATGGCGGAACTACAGAGATGGGTGAGACTGGGAGTAAGTAATTTTACCCATGAGTTTTTTAAATATGCAGTTTCCATCGCATGACTTATGTCAGTCCTTTTACTTCAGATGACACTGTTAACTAAAGGAAATGAAGAACTGTAGGTGAAACAAATCAATTTCTGCAGTAAGGTTGATGGATACAGATTTTATGAACTTACCAAACTTAGGTACTTCTCTATAAGCATGATTATTTTATTAAATGACATTTCATAAACATCCACATGTTATTAATATTTTCTAACGTGTTTCAGTGGATGCTTTGAGTTTCAAACAATAATTGGGGCATTTGTAAGGTACCAAATTTCACTTGATATGTAATTATTATCTTATTGTATTTTTTAAATTTTTACCTTAATCACTACGGAAACATAAAAATCAGAGGTTAACTGTTTAAAAAAAAAGGAAAAAGATCTTTGCTCTTTTGGTCAGTTTTAATTTTTTTCATTTTATGTAATATGATGAAATCGAGCTTTTCTCATACCACATCTGTTATCTTGATTGGCCCAAAAACCATTTGATGCTATCAATCTATCACCCCATTTATGTTTTCCTTTTTTCATTTCATTCTTAGAATCTTAGTTATAGAAAGAATTATTCTTCATACTTGGAGTTCTAATAGTTGTTGTGTTTTGATGGCTGCTAGCACATTTTAGACTGGGCTACCAAAATTTAACAGTTGGTAACCCCACTTATTTTGAACCAGAGGGAGCCATTAGTTTTAATGAGGCAGCCATCCTCACATACTTGAATCAGATTGGCAATCAGCTTCCTGGTAATTGGATTAGTAGAATACTCTAAGTTTCAAGTTTCTATGCAATTTGCATATTCATACAAGTCCTGCTTCATTCTGATTTATAACTCTTTTATATATATTTACAGGACAGACTTTCAAATTCTAAGTGAATGACCATTTAAAAAAGAATTTGATTGATAAGAGCTAGCTCATAGTTACATGAATCTTTAAAATTCCTAAAGTTTAGAGAGATTGATAAATGTGATTTCCTATTTTTATGTGTTTAGGAAAATAAGGTATATTTTCTATCCAAACACTACTCTTATTATATATACCTTTAGTTCTATGGTAAATCAGATTGTTTTACTGCAGTCTAATTGCTGAATATATATATATATATATATATATATATTCATAAAGCTATGGTTCAGTGTATTACTCTGGAATTTTAAAGCAGCTTCTAGCATTTTCTATAGTAAGTTATCAATTTGTACGATTGTAATCCATTACTTTAAAAGGGTGGTAATCTTCTGTATTTTGTGACATGCTCCAGTCTTTTCCCTCCTTTAATTGCCTGAACTATTCTGAAGTAATAATTTATTTTAGCAGCTAGCAGGAGACACAACTATGATAAAGTAAAAGCATCTGAGAATGGGCATCACCTAACCTCTACTATAAGAGTCATATTCTTACTCAAAAAAGGAGACATGGTAATTTCCCACAAGTTATTCAAAGTATTAAATGAGTTAATATATTAGGAATGTGTTATGCTTAATATGAGTAATATATTTGCTATCTGTTTCTACATAATAAATTATCCCCACACATAGCTGTTTAAAACTAACAAACAAAACATTTATTATCTCACACAATTTCTTAGGATCGGGAACCTGGGAGTATCCTAACTGGGTTGCCCTGGTTTAGGATTCTTCCTGAGGTTAAAAAAAAAAAAAAGGATTCTTCCTGAGGTTGTAATCAAGATGTCAGGTGGGGCTGTTGTCATTTGAAAGCTTTACTGGGCTGGAGAATCCACATCCAACCTTCAATTTACCACTGGGTTTCTCCAGGGAGTTGCTCATAATATGAGCTAACTTATTCCAGAGAAAGTGATCACAGAGAGAGTACATTACCAAACTGCTCTTTGTGAATTTGTCTCCAAAAGTCACACATTATCACTTCTGTTTCATTCATTCTGTTACTTAGAAACTGGCCACTAAGTCCAGCCTAAATTTAATGGGAGATAAGTAAGTGAATACTAAGAGGAAAGATCATTGGAGGCTAGCTACCACACATAAGGTGCCATTACCTACTTTATATAACACACTATCATAAGGTGGCACAAATACAAAACTATTTCTTCCTTCTTTAAGGAATACAGTAAAAGAAAGAAATAAAGTTAAGAAAAATTATTGTGTATTTGTTATAAAATCAACATAATTATATCATATTAAAATAAATACAAAACATATTTTATAATAAAATTTATATAAAATATCTTAGTATTAATTAATAGTATTAAACAAAAACTTAAAGCTATATATATTAACCTTATTTAACTTAATTATTTAATTAAACTTGAGGTATCATGGATGAACTTATTGGTTATTAATTGGGCACAAATGATGAAAGATTGTCAATGATGGGGATACTTATCAAAGATGAAAGTTAAGTTGGGTTAAGAAAATGAATAAATTTAGGATGATAAAGTAAAGTTAAATAGTGGTGGATGGAAGACAAAGGATTTCTATACCATTGTGGCAGCATGAACAAAATTAGTGAAAAATAAAAAGTGTGGCTTCCAGGGTACCTGGGTGGCTTAGTCAGTTGGGCGTCCGACTTAAGCTCAGGTCTTGATCTCACAGTTTGTGGCTTCGCCCGCGTTGGGCTCTGTGCTAGGAAAATAAGGTATATTATGAAATGGGCTCAGAGCCTGGAGCCCATTTCAGATTCTATGTTTGCCTCTCCCCTGCTCACATTCAGTCTCTCTCTGTCTTACTGTGAAAAATAAACAAAGATTAAAAATTAAAAAAAAAAAGAATGTGGCTTCTTTATGAGACTGGAAACTTTATTATAACATAAGATAGAAAGATGCTCTAAATGCAGTAAGTAGGATTAAAGACAGGATATCAATCATGGAATATATTTAACAATCCTATCTTAGTTGAAGGAAAAAATTAGAAAGGTTTAAATGTGAGAAATATGAATGATAGGATTATATATATCTACATATCTCTATCTCTATTTGAAGACAAACAGGTAAGTCATCAGACTCTGTCAGTTGTCCACATGATTTATGTTAAAGAGTTGGCCAAAAGTATAGCACTGAGTATTAAATCAGAAGACAAAAGCAATTCATTTTAAGAAAGAGACTTACCCTTTTGGTTGTGATCTTATCAACTTTGGGTTACAGCTGTATCATACAGATTTTCCCTCTGAGAGGAGATTTGGAGATAGATAAAATCTGAAATTGAAGAGAACCAAGGCAACAAGAAATAGAAGGACCACAATCTTAAAGATGAGGGAAAGGCATGAATATGAGATCCATATCTCCATGCCTTTTCTCTTTAAGGTATTGGACAGTTCTTACACTGCAATAATTAAATGCCAGGAAGAAAAGAAAAAGAGGCAACTGATCAAACTAAGCTGAATTTTGAGCATGCTCACAAGATTGGAGTGATAAAATTGGACATTTATAACTTGCTAAAAAGGAGAGCCCTGGTAAACATTCATCAGTTTCAATTAAAAATTATTATACAATGTTATCTAAGAGTAAGAACTAATAAAAAATAGACTGGAAATCTCTAACTTTGAATTTACCCATTGCCTCATTTGATCAACATGAACTTCCTCTATGTGAAGTACCTTCCAAAGGAAAATATTGACTCTTCAGGAACAGGTTAAAGTCATCATCCTGAGCTCCTGCAATTTTTTAAATGCTTATTTATTTATTTATTTATTTATTTTGAGAGGGTCACATCGAGGGACAAAGAGAGAGAAGGGAGAGAAAATTCCATGCAGGCTCCATGCTGTCAGCGCGGAGCCCAACATAGAGCTCCATCTCACTGACCATGAGATCATGACCTGAGCTGAAGTTGAATGCCTAATGGACTGAGCCAACCAAGTCCCCCTTCTGCAGTTTTTATACACAATTTTAGATAGCTAATCAGTAATCACTAAGTATACCTCTTTGGCCAAGATGGAGAACAGAGACTACATTTACTCTTTTACCTAAAACATATGAGACAAAATAAGAACTGGTTTTCAAGATATTGGAATCTGGCAATGAAAGGTAATAATTACTGAATGATGGAAGACCAATGAGGCACATCTTAAGATAGCACCAATTTATTACTCTGACGAATTGTTCAGGCCATAGCAAAGAGAGAAGAGAACCCAGGTGGAGCCTGGGACAACTCTTAAGTTGAAGAGATAGAGATGAGAGACCAGTGAAATAGAAAATCAGCTAGAGTTCACAGAACAAACTGATGGAGACAAATTCATACAAAGACAGAATCCAGGAGACTTGCTGGAGGTCTCCTTGAGTAGTCATTAGAGAACTGATTAACATATATATGCCAGGAAACTTCCTGAAGCCAAGGAAAGGACATGCAGAAGGATTAGAGGGAATAGGACCTAGTACTCACACGAGGCTAGGAAGTGAATGTTATACCAGTCAGATTGGAAAATGAGATAATTCATGGTGTATTCATTAAGGTACTCAGTAAGGTATTGCCTCAGTAGAATGCGACAATTATCGCTAGAATTAAATGCTGATTGGTCACATCTAACAAATCTTAAGACTCAAAGGTATCAAACAGACTTTATTTAACTTAAATACATCATAGAACAAATCTCAAGAATATTTGTAAAAATAAAAAAAAAGCAGAAGTATATGCCATCTAAAACATTAAAATTCACATGGACTGGCATTCAAAGATTTCTAAGCATGTAAAAGAAGCAGGAATGTGAGGCTATAATGAGAAGAAACATTAATAAATGAATAAAAATCATCACAGAAGAAACACTAATGTTAGAATTAGCAGTGACATTAAAATAACTATTCTAACAATAGTTTTAAAAATGTTAGAGAAAAGTAGGATATACAGACCTAAAGTGAACATAGAGAAGAAAACAATAATGTCTGAAATTAAAAATACAATTGAATGAACTAAAAGCTTGTAAGATACCACAAAAGAAAATGTTAGTAAACTTGAAATACAGCAATAGAAAGTTAAAAATTAAATACCAGAAAATAAATTGATTAACAAAAATAAAAGAAAATGACCTGTGAACTGTGGGATAACTTCATGTGGCCTAATACGTGTATATTTGGAGTCTCCAAAAGGACAGAAAGAAAGGAGATGTAGAGATAGAAAAGAATATGTATTTAAGGAAGTAATGATAAAAGTATCACTCACTAGAAAAACATAACAATCCTAAAATTTTATTTGCTAGATAATGTAGCTTCATAATATACCAAAACTTTCCATTAGCTTAAAGGAGGACTGTCTTGGATTTCCAAAATAATAGAGGGGTATTTAAAATGCATGCTTCCTATTACTGATAGAAGAAATCATTAATATTATAACATAATTAACAAATGAACTAATTGATATATGTATTGATTATATATATATATATATATATATATGAATTTTTTATTAACATAATCTATTTTGGAACAATTTTAAATTTATAAAAATTTGAGCTCATATTACAGAGAACTCCCATAACCTCCCAACCTTTCTTTATACCCTTAGTTAGTTTCTTCTATTACTAACATTTTTCCATTGGTGTGCTACATTTGCTATAATTAAAATAATATTTATAGGTTATTAGTAACAAAGTATTGCCGTTCATGCTTTGTGTTACATAGTTTTGTGGATTTGGACACAAGATGACAAAAAATTCGAATGCTAAAAAAGTATGCCAGTAAGTAAATTAATCTGCAGCTAAAACCCTTTCTCCAAAGAAATTATCCATCTCTACCTTGTAAAACATTCCAAAAGTTGTAATGAACTTTATTGAAATATAACTTACATGCAATAATAACTCTGTGAACTTCTTGTATAAAATTCAATAAATTTGACATAATATTGAATCATATATACCTATAGTAAATATATAACCATCATCACAATTATGATATTGAAAAGAAGTTGGAAAACTTTTGTCAAGGACAAGGTAGTATATATTATAAGTTATGGAGGCCATGAGGCAAAAATAGGGAAATTCTGTAGGTATTTATATAAAAAAGATAGAAAACAATTTTCCAAAAAATTTTTTTGAAAAGAGTTCAAATTATGATTATGGTTGAGTACCATATTTTTGTACTATGGGTCATTTAATGTAAGAATGCAAATCTTTCTGATGAACAGCTTTTCACTTAATGGTCTTTAAAATTATTGTTCTCATTTGTCATGAAATGTTTTAAATGATTATGCAATAACACCAGAGTCTCATGGAATTTTATATTTCACCTTTGATAATGCCTTCACAGTGATTAGCATGGCCATATTCTGATATCAGTCCGCTAGCATATATTTCAATTGAGGATATTCATCCCTCCTAAAGCACCTAAAAAACTGCATTGGATCCATCTCTTTTATTTTCCTTTTATCACGTCATACATTGCAGGTGAATCACTTCCAAATGAGGAATAGATGGGAAACTCTTCAACTACACAGCTAAATGGATTTTAAAATATGAAATTTTCCTTCGTGCTTGGATCAAGTTAAAAATACATATATTGTAGTTTGAATTCAGAAAATATGTCTCCTCCAAATTAATGTGGCAGTAGAGACCTTGTTTCTTTTAATAGTTGATAGCAGAGAGCATATATAAAACAATTTGACATTACTTGGAATACAAATGAAATCAGTTGTCATCCAAATGACTTTTCCCTAGTATAACTTTTGCAAATAGGCATTGTTTTCATTGTAATTTTAGGTTGACCAATTAAGAGACATTATGAATTATGTAATAAAAACTGTATTTGCAAAGCCATTTTCCTCCTTTTTTTCTAAAAAATTATATATTTTTTGAGTGTAGGGATTTTTTTTGCTAGCCCATAGAATTTCTCTATGGTAAGGTACGTTAGCATGCCACAAAACCAATAACGCTTAATTCTAAGAGCAAATGATAACGCTTAATTCTAAGAGCGCTTTTTATAGTCCTGGTTCAATAACACACAGTAGTTTTAAAGATTATCATTAAAGTTTTTGCTGATGAATAATATAATAAAACATATTTTCAAAAGCTTTGTAAGTTTGTTCAAATAAATCTTTTTCTGCTCCCTGCATATTTTTATCTTCATTCAGTGTAACCACATCTTAGCAGATTCCATCTCAGGTTATACTAAACTGTGTTTTCTCAACTTCTTTGAAACTAATCTCCTCTGTGTTTGTTCAAAGTAGACCATTGATAGAAGATAATTTTACAGCACTTCAACCTCAGCATTAGTTCCTTGAATAAATAATAACTGAAAAGGATCTGTGACAATTATTGGCTCATCAAGAGCCAAGGAAAACCATTCTAAATCATTTGTCTTCATTTTTATGATATAGATTCATTAGAAAAAAATCAATCATCAAATGTTTTTAAAAAATTGCATAGCACCAAATTAATAAATTTTGCAACATTTAGTGTTAGGTGGATCAAATAGTTGAAATTGTATCAGTATAAATTATCATGTTCTAATGAATTCATAAAACCCCATAAAAGTTTACAGTAAAGACCCACGTGTTGGAGCAAAACAAGATATTCAAAGTAGGTTGAGACGGGCACTTCGGTTACTCAGTGGGTTAAATGTCTGACTTCAGCTCAGGACATAGTCTTATGGTTCGTGAGTTTGAGCTCTGCATTGGGGTATGTACTGACAGCTCAGAGCCTAGAGCCTGCTTCTGATTCTGTGTCTTCTCTCTCTCTGCCCCTCCCCTGCTCACACTCTGTCTTTCTCCAAAAAATAAATAAATATTAGAAAACAAAATAAGACAACTGTTTCTGTCTCTTTAGAAACCCTTTTACCTCAAACCCACAGAAAATCTACTTCTCAGGCTGCAGAAATTTTTTTCTTTTAAAAAATGTTACCTACTGCTATTTTCTCTAATGCAATGTAATAAGTGGTGATTAATCTTAATATGCACCAAAGGACTTAAGCCTATTAACTATATAATTGAGCCGATATTAAGAATGTTGCCAGATAGTCAGTTTATGGCATAGTACACATTTGTTTTAAATATCAAGATGTAAAAGTACCTTCATCACTTGTGTTAATGTAACGTCAGTAAGGACAGAAGAACATAGACAAACATTGGTATTTTTATTGTGGTCATTAGAAATATTTGATTAACAACTCACAGAAACATCTTAACAAGATTCAGCAATATTTTAATAATGAAGTTCATATTTCATTCAGTTAAAAGTGCATATTTAAACAATAACCATATTTTTCTAAATGAATGAGTATATATTTATATAGCCAGCTCTTGCTTTCCATACAAAGTCATTTAATGCCATAAGGACTTAGACATATCAAGAACACTATGTAATCCTGTAGGAAAAAAACATGCATTGTACACATGCATGCATATACAAACACACATGCTTTTTCAGTTTCTTACACAGAGGAGAAAAGAAGCTAGGATAGGGAAAAATGGCAAACAAAATGAACAAAATATAACTATTTGAAAATCTCAAGTGTCCTTCCTTGTCTATATATTTATATCAATATTCTGAGCCTGAAAAGTCTTTCTAATGTTGAAAATCATCATTATTTTCTAAATCTTTAATCTTCTACTTTAACTATTTCTTCTCAGTACAAAGTCCAAATATGAGAGAACTTAAATATGGAGAGAAAGAGAAGAAATGTGACTTGAAACAATATCAGGTTGTTCCAAAAGTAGCAGATGACATTATACATAAAAGGAAAGGCCTATGTCTTGATTTTCTTCACCACTAGCATTTTTCCTTTTTTTCCCACTTACAGAGATCCTCAGGTTTTTTAAAAATCTATAACACTTTCAGAGTAAATTTAAAAGTGCTTTACTGTCATTAAACTTAACAGCATCCATGAGAATTAAATCATTTTTCATTTTGCAGATGAGTAAAATGATCTGAGAAATTAATTTGCGTCTCCAAATAAACTCCATGACTATTGGTATTCACAGCTATAACATTTGATACACTTTATTAAAAGTATGTATCTTAAAAAGTAATTTTAAATTTTTCATTTGTTTACCTGCTGAGTAGACACTAAGATACAGGTTTCTTATGCACACATTTTTAAGGCAAGTATATTAAAGAGGTCTTCATATATCTTTAAATTTAATTTATATGCAATGGTTATATCTAGAAGTTATAAGTTTCTATGTAATTCATGGATGGTGAAAAACAACTCATAATGTATGTGGAGATTGAAGAGAGACAAGTATAATATACCATCTTATTAAAATATATTAAAACCAAAGGAACCGAAAAGATACGGCGCAAATTGAGCTTTTGGTGGGATTATACCACTTAGCGTAAAGGAAGACGTACATGTACATTTGAGGCAAATTTTGAACCATAATACAAAGAAGGAAAATAATAAAACAATCTGCAAAATGAAAACATTCTCTGTGACACTAAAACTTAAGCCTACTTTGAATCTCTTTTTTCTAGCTCTGAAAATCACCATCTGTTGCCCTCTAAAAATCTTGATTTCACAACTGGTGAAAACTACTATAGAATAATTTTTATTATGATTCTATAAATCAAACAATATGTAATTCATGTGGTTCAGTTACAAGAATCATTCAGTTCTCAGAAAAAGAAAGAGAGGCTAAATTAACTTGGATGGGACAGGTTTAAATGAAAAGATACCATATTTTACTTGTAATTATAACTTTGCTTATTTATTTATTAGTTTGTTGATTTATTGTTATTCTCTAGTGAGCAGGAATGTAGACTACAGAAAAAGTATATAATTATCTGCTGAAGAAAGCTACGTATTTTGTTGATCTGAGTAGCACAGATGTTGAGCTCCAAGTAAAATAATTTTAAAAATCCTAGGAAAAACAATATAGGCAGTGCATGATAGGATTTGATAACTATAAGAAACTTTTCCAGAATAGGATAAAGCTGAATTTCTTTATCACACAGAATTCACTTCAAATGGTTTTCAAAGAATGTGGTTAGCTGGTAGGTAGATGAAAGAAGTCATTTGATTGCACGGTATAGTATGAACAAAACCTTTGTTTGAAGTAATTGAAAGAAGTTTGAGAACCCCAAAATCTTGGCTTTGTAAATAAATGGTGATGGTCCGATCACAATTTCTAGGCAAGGTGATTCTAACACTGAGATTCATATTTCTTAAATAACATTTCATATGAAAAAGATTTGTTTTCTTTTACCTGTTTTGACATTGTAATTCTTTGTGGCTAAATTTACCTAAAATTCGTTTGGCATACTGTAAAAGATAAGTCTATATTCTCAAATCTTTAGTCTCTGAATAGAATGGAGGGTGCCCTCATCAACTCAACAAATAATAAGTACGCTTAAACTTGTTTTTATTTCTCTATTTCTGCTTAGAATTTAAATAAAATATTTTTCTTGTTTTTTTTGTTCTTTTACCCATGTTTTACTGCAATTTTTAAATGATCTGTTAGGATTGATCATTTCCCAAGTGCGTTTCTGAAATGGCTTACTTGTTTATAAACTAAAAATGAATTTTAAGAAGTGAACAAACTTTTGTTATCAATGTTGTAAAACTTTATAGCATCTCTACAGTTTTAGAAAGAACATTAGTGTCAGCAAGTTATTTTATTGAAAATGAAAATTTCAGGGTGCCTGAGTGGCTCAGTCGGTTTGACGTCCGACTTTGGCTCAGGTCATGATCTCACCGTTTGTGGGATCGAGCCCTGCGTCGGGCTCTGTGCTGACAGCTAGCTCAGAACCTGGAGCCTATTTCAGATTCTGTCTCTCTTCTCTCTCTGATCCTCCCCTGTTCACGCACACTCTGTGTCTCTCAGAAATAAAAACATTGAAAAAAAGAAAATGAAAATTTCACATGCAAATAATACCTCAACAAGCTTGACATTCTGCAGCTGAGGTTGTTGGCAATGAAACACAGTGGATAATTTAATTAATGCTTAATATAAATCAAACTGACCAGTAATAGATTTTAGTTTTGTCAATGGAAACTGTGATTTTGAGCAATTCTTTAACTACTCTCGGCCTTTTCCTGGGCTTTAATGAGGCGATTAATACTTTTTCTCTAGCTGGTGGACAAGTTTAAGAATTTGCTAATAGGCTCCTAAATTATATGCAAAAGATCACAGTAGCTACATTTTAGTATTCTAGAACTTTCCATAGCATGAAAGCATCAAAGAAGACTTAAGAAAATGTACTGATAATACAGAATTTTCCTGGGATAAAGGCTTGTAGGGCAAACAAGTAAATTTGTTGCTTAACTCTCCCTATTATAATGTCTCATAATTTTAGCTTTGAGCTTGCAAAACAGCTTGTATTTGATTTTCCATTTAAATTGTAACCTCTTTAGGGATTAGAGTGGAACAAGAATACAAATAAAAAAATTCAGAGAAGAGATGTACTTCTGTACCATTTTTTCTTTTCCAACTTTAGAAATTAGCCCAGGCTGGATCAAACAGTAAGAAGCTGACAAATGCGTAAATAGCTTTAAGTGTGGCACTGCAAGACACAGTGCAAGTCCAAGAATTTTACATTTAGAGAGATCTGTGTTCTCTTACATACTAGTTATATACCCTTTGGTAAGTTACCTTCTTTATGTAAGCCTCAGTTTCTACATCTAAAAAACAAGAAGTGTCTTTGTGATATGCAATGTTCTTAACACCTAAAAGGCTCTCAGCCCTTGAAAATCTCATATTACACAGAAATGAAGGCTCTCTGAAAACCAGAATTAATGGACGGAAATATCAAAGTATGGATGTAAATGGAAGGAAATGGAAGGAAATATCAAACATATGCCCTGTAAGCCATATGTTTAGATGCCAATATGGGTGAGATACGGATTCAGATAATGATATGATATTCACTTATTAGACAGATCCTAAAATAACCTCAATTATACACAATAGTGTATCTAGTCACTACTCTTATTTTACTAAAAGACTTTTAAGAAAATATAAAGTAACAAAATCCACATAGGTATTATCCACATATATATTATTTTATTTTTATTTATTTATTTAAAGTTTATTTATTTATTTTGAGTGCAAGCAGGGGAGGGGTAGAGAGACACAAAAAGAGAATCCCAAGCAGGCTCCACGCTGGCAGCATGGCACTCGATATCAAGAAGGGGCTTGATCTCACAAACACTGATACCATGACCTGAACTGAAATCAAGAGTCGGACATTTAACCAACTGAGCCACCCAGGCATCCCTACTTACATGTATTACTTTTAAAAAGTTGTTCAGGTATGAAGTATCTGAGTGGCTTACTTGGTTAAGCATCTGACTCTTGATTTTGGCACAGGTCATGAGCTCACGGTTCATGAGATCATACCCCTTGTTGGGCTCTGTGCTGCTGCTGAGGAGCTTGCTTGTGATTCTCTCTCTTTCTTTCTATCTCTGCACTTCTCCTGCTCACACTTGCATGTGGATGTTCTCTCTGTCTCTCTCAAAATAAACAAGTAAACATAAAAAACTAATAAAAAGTTGTTCATTTTTAGTTATATAACATAATATTATTTAATGAAATTTATATAAGAGATAGGTAGCCATGTAGTTATAGAAGTTATGTATGTATGTATGCATTTTTACCTTTGACTTCTTAGATACCCCTCTTGTCAGGAATTTGAATATAATAAGGACTGTCATTTGCTAATTTGTTTCTGTTTTGTTTTTGGTAAATATTCAGGATACCCAGCAGCAGCAGTAGGCTCTCTGCATATGCTTAACTGGGTGGTAAGCATATATATGTTCACTCTATGAGCATTATGCTTAAAAAGGGTTTTAGTCTAATGAATAACATACCAGTTGGCTACTGAGACAAATTTTAGACATGGCTTAATTTCAAATGCTTAACCATTTGAGTGCTACCTTGAAGTCTGTGATGATTTGAGGACATTATTTTGTGACTACCACCTAAAACAAATACAAAAATAAAAGCTGAAGAAAATAGGTAAAACAAAAGTCTGTATTTTATAAAAGAAAGAGAACTAGATTAAAAACTTGGAGAATTGGGTTGAAATTTTGACTCTTATACTTACAAGCTAGTCAACTTAGGACAAATTCATTAGTTTTGCCCTGTGAGCCTCATGTTCTATTAAAATCGAATTAGCAATACTTGTTGTCATTTAATGAGAGTTGTGAGAACAAATTAAAATAATGTCTGTAAAACTGTATTTTATAATAGAGAATGCATTACAAATATGGATATTAAAATTATCATAAATTTAAAACAAGATGTAATTATTTCATGATAATCTGTTTTTTTTTTCCTGAGCCTTTCATGCATGTAAGGAAAAAAAAATCTACTGTACTGCTGATACTTTTACTTGGAAAGTGCAAAAATAGGTAAATGAGACTTGAAATCTTAGGGAATCAGAAGCAGTACATATCATGACTCTCCAGAATTACAGGTAATGCTACTTTGAAACTGATGATGCATCCATGAGTTTTGAAATGTAATGTCCTGTCAGTCTCAAAGTAGAGTGAAATGGCACACTGCCCTCTGCTATTTTTTTATTAGTTAAGTTAGTAATAAATGTAATGCTCATCTCAGGATGAGGAAGCATCTAAGACTCCTAAATTATGGTGATTATCATGTTTCAGTCCCCTGAAGAAGCCATGGCATGTGTGATTTGTACTTGTTATTTTTATTTATTAATGTATGCTAGTTTCAAAATAATAACAAAGAAAGAAGTATGGATTCCACTCAGAAAACATATAACTAATACAAAACAGAAAGTTGACTCATGAAAATGGATATATATATAAGAAATCCTATGGTGAAAATAGTGCAGAATTGATCCTTTACCAATCTAAAATACTGAATTCCTGAGAGATTTATATTAACTGGCACAGATAATAGTGTCTTTTTTTTTTTAATGTTTATTTATTTTTTAGAGACAGAGCATGAGCAGGGGAGGGGCAGGGAGAGAGGAAGACATAGAATCCCAAGCAGGCTCAGAGCTCTGAGCTGTCAGCACAGAAGGTAGGGCTCAAATTCACAAACAGTGAGATCATGATCTGAGCTGCTACTTAACTGACTGACCCATCCAGGCACCTCTATAATAGTGTATTTACATCTATAAATTGTTAACTGCAAATTTTACTTGCTTAACAAATGCAGATAAATTATCCTAGACAGCAGTCAAAATCATATCAAACTCTGGGCTGTGTTTCAGTATTGATGAATTTGATATATGATTTTCTTGATATGTTAGCTATTGAAAGTTAATTAAAGTCAATGAACTGGTATTATAAAAAATGACTACTTCACTCTAACTGTTGAACATGACTGCCTTCATGTTCAGTACCACCATTGTTCACTTCTTTCGTTGTAAGTTCAAGGTTCATAGTCATGTCATTTTAGATAATATTTTTTTGTTGTTGTTTTCTGTTGTTAAGAATGGCTAAGCTATGTTATTAAAAGTGTATATAATTGATCAGAAAAAGCAACATTTGGGCACCTGGGTGGCTCAGCCATCTGTGCTGACAGCTTGGAGCCTGGAGCCCGCTTCAGATTCTGTGTCTCCCTCTGTCTCTGCCTCTCCGATGCTTGCTCTCTCTCTCTCTCTCTCTCTCTCTTTCTCTCTTTCAAAACATAAATAAATATTTGGGGCGTCTGGGTGGTTTAGTTGGGTAAGTGTCTGACTTCAGGTCAGGTGATGATCTCAGGGCTTATAACTTAGAGCCCTGTGTCCGACTCTGTGCTTGCGGCTCAGAGCCTGGAGCCTTCTTCAGATTCTATCTTCCTCTCCTTCTGCCCCTCCTCCTCCGTTCTCTCTCTCTCTCTCTCTCAAAAATAAATAAACATTTTTTAATTAAAAATAAATAAGTAAATATTATTTTTTAAAGGAGCAGCAATATTTATGTCATTTTTCTCTGCTGTTACTAATGTGTTGGTGTATGAGCATTAAGAAGCTAACATATCAAGAAAATAATATATCAAATTCATCAATACTGAAACACAGCCCAGAGTTTGATATGATTTTGACTGACATCTAAGATAATTCATCTGCATTTGTTAAGTAAGTAAATTTTGCAGTAAACAATTTTCTTCCATAAGTGGAAAGATTAATTGCAGTGTTAACCAAATCTTTTTCATATACAAGATGACTCATTTTTTCTTTTGTTAAGAGTGCATTAATCATTGCAGATAAGGCTTGTGCTAGAGTCTAATTACTAACTAGTTAGTGCTTACAATGTGTTTTCTTCAGAGTCATGCTGCTTAGTTTTCTACCTTGGTCCTACCATGTGTGTATTTCATTGTAAAAAGGAAACAGGGTGAATTAGATTTAAAAAAAAAAAAAAAGATGCTGACAGCAAATGTTAGCTATTAATATCAATGTTCAGCTAATGAAATATCACAAACCTATACTCTTTATGTGTATCATAGAAGTTTGCCACACTAAATGGAAATAATTTACCTTTTCAACAGAAAGAAGGTTAAGGATAATACTTTTCTTATATAAGAATTCTATAAGGAATTCTATAAGGACTTTTATAAGGAACATTTTAGTAGTGTAGTTCCAATCCACTCATTATAGATGCAAAGACGCTATTATAGGAGCTCATTGGGGAAAAACTGAGAGTTTGCCCCCTAATGTAAGGAACATGACAGGGATGTCCATGCTCACTGCTATAGCTCAACATAGTGTTAGAAGTCCTGCCCTCAGCAATCAGATAACAAAATGAAATTTCCCTTCAATATGAGCTTCTATTTTTACTTTTATGTGGGTCTCATAAATGTTAGGGTTGTGATTCCATAGACAAAAAAAAAAGTAATTGTAGAATCTGAGCTACCCTGTATTAAATGGTTCATGACTGATTTATTATTAAATTATTGAATGGGTATGTCCAGAAGTTCGACATACAGAATTAGACTCAGACAACCACTGAAACCACAAATGAGCAACATAATTTATAATTCATTTTTCAGTGGATCTACTCTTGTCACATTCCATTTGCTTTTCACCCTATTTCATAGGAAATTCCCCGTAATTCACTAATTTATAAACAATTTTTCTTTTTATATGATCTCTCTCCTTATCTCTCTCTCTCTCTCTCTCTTTCTGTCTCTCTGTCTGTCTTGCTGTCACTGTATCTGTAGCTCTAGCTATGGGAACGGGACTCATGCAGCATTTATAACCCCACTCTGAAAGATACTGAGGAAGAAAAATTCTCCTGTCATTGGTACTGATCAAGAGGTCAAGAGCAGATACCTGATGATCTATTTTGCCTGGTTGGAGATATCTGCTAAAGTTAAAAGTCTACACTAATGGATAATGGCTAATAGATAGGGCCACATATCTGAGAACTTGCAGTAATTGAGACAGTAGTATTGAAGACAAGAGAGTTTGAAAAATGGTATGTGGCTGAAGAACTTTTCATTATAGACTCATACAGAGAATATATACATTTTTCCAAGTGAATGATCATCAAAATGATTTGACAAATGACTTACCCTTTAGTTATCAGTGAGAGTTTTCTCCAGATACTACACTACTTGCCAAGTGGACTAACGAACATACTGGATGTAGCAAGAATGGAAGCAATACATGGGGTCATTAATGTTGTTGTTGTTGTTTTTTTTCCTTCATCAAGGCCAAATGGCATTTATAATAAATCGATGTTCACTAGGAGCTAGCTATCAGTAATTCAGAGCTTTTCACATGGTGCCATACCTTTAGGGATCAACCTGCCTACCAATGGCAGTTGATTATATTTAATATCTTCCACCATGGAAGGAGCCAGATTAGCCTGTATGAGAATATGGATTTGTTATGGAGATAAATTTTCCTTTTTCATCTACCATTCTGTCACTAATTGTATCTTTACTGAATCTTCATTCATTTATATGTCTCACTGAATGTGTCTTTGATCAATAAACTATTCTTAAAGCAAGAAAAGAAAGAAAAATGACCTTATCCTTATAAGAATATCAGTTTGCCATATTTCTTATGACTCAAAAACAGCTGGCCTTGAAGAATAGTGGAATATTCTATAGGATACTCAGTTAAGATGCTATATGGGGAACAGTGCCTTTGGGCTTGGGATATGGTATAGGCTCTGACCAAAAGATCAATATGTTTTACCATTTCTCGGAGAATTAGGAAGATGGACCTACCAAGAGACCAAGGATTAGAAGCTAAAGTGACAGCTTCCGATCAGAATCCCTGACCAACTTTCAAAATAATGATTTTCTTACACACAGCAAACAGATTTCCACTATTTTAGAGGTCTCAAAATAATAGGAGAAAAACACCCTGAATCAAAGGATTCCAAACATGTCTCCTTTGAATTTATAACTGTGACTAGTAAATGGCTAGATTAATGAGAGTTTAATAGATAAACATAATCAAAAGGATAGATAGACAACAGATTTATTATAGGAATTGGCTCATGCAGTAATGGAGGTCAAGAAATGCTATAATCTGCCAGCTGGAGAATTAGGAAAACCAGTATTATAATTCAGTTCAAATCCAAAGGCTTAAGAACCAGGGTAATTGATGATGTAAATCCCAATCTGAGGCCAAAGCCCAATAACCAGGAGCTTTGATGTCCAAGACCAAGAAAAAGTAGAAGCCAAGCAAAGATAAAATTCACCCTTACTTTACCTTTTGTTCTATCCAAACCATTAGAGTATTGGATGTTGCCCATACACATTGGTGAGGGTGGATCTTTTTTTTTTTTTCTCTACTTAGTATGCTAATCAACTGCTAATCTCTTCCAGGAACACTCTTCACAGGCACACCCAGAAACAATGCTTGACTAGATATCTGGGAATCCAGTCAAATTTATACATAAAGTTAACCATTAAAATGATTATTTGAGGCTCCAGTGTCATTGAGGAAAGATAATAAAAGAGAGTTTTATCATAGTTGTCTGGAATGATTGTTCCAGCCTAACAAATGTTAATACTATTGTTGTTGCAAGATGTAAGTATGAAAGATATAAGGGACCTCCAGGAAATGTTGTGTCCAGTGGGTAAAGTTAATGCATGGTAATAACTTTATAATGTAATAGTATTAAGAGAGGTTTGTAATCTTTAAGAAAGTTTAGACATCAAATCAATTAAATAGCCCTGCCAATTGAGGTGCTAACTGAAAGAAAAGGGTATATAAACCAGAAAGCAAGAAAAGATACTATAAATAGTAATTTTGGCCTTGTGAACAGTTGAATAAATGGAAGTCATAAAAATAGCCTATGGGTTAGTTATATACGCTTATTTTTCCCAATACGCTATTCCACTTTCATTTATACAGGACATACTGGTTGGGGTATTTAAAGAAATGTTTTAGTTTTATTTGAATCCAGGTTATTTAACATATAGTGTAATAATGGCTTCAGGAGTTGAGTTTAGTGATTCAGCACTACAAACAATGCCCAATGCTCACCCTACAAGTGCCCTCCTTAATGCCCATCAACCACTTAAACCATCACCCCACCCAATACTCCACCAGCAATCCTCAGTTTGTTCTCTGTATTTAAGAGTCTCTTATGGTTTGCCTCCCTCTCTCTTTTTATCTGATATTGCCTTCCCTTCTCCTATGTTCATCTGTTTTGTTTCTTTAATTCCACATCGAAGTGAAAGCATATGATATTTTTCTTTCTCTGACTAACTTATTTTGGTTAGCATAATGCATATTAGTTCCATCCACATCATTCCAATGGCAAAATTTCATTCTTTTTGATCAACAAGTAATATTCCATTGTGTGTATATATATATATATATATATCTTTTACCTCTTTAGTTAAGTATATTAGTAGGTATTTTGTGGTTTTCAGTGCAGTTGTAAATGGGATACATTCCTTGATTTCTCTTTCCCTGCTTCATTATTGGTATGAATAATGTGACTTTGCTGAATTCATGTTAACAGTTCTAGCAGTTTTTGGTGGAGTCTCTAAGGTTTTCTACATAAACTGTCATGTTGTCTGTGAAGAGAAAAAGTTTGACTTCTTCCTTGCCAATTTGAATGTATTTTATTTCCTTCTGTTGTTTGATTACTGAGGATAGGACTTACAACACTATGTTGAACAATAGTGGTAAGCGGGGACATACCTGTGGTGTTCCTTACCTTAGGAGGGAAAGCTCTCAGTTTTCCCCCATTGAGGATGATATTAACTGCGGGTCTTTGTATATGACCTTTATGACGTTAAAGTATGTTCCTTCTATCCCTACTTTTTTGAAGGTTTTTATCAAGAAAGGATGCTGTATTTTGTCAAATGCTTTTTCTGCTTCTATTGAGAGGATCATGTGGTTCTAACCCTTTGTTTTATTAATGTGATGTATCATGTTGATTGATTTGTGGATATTCAACCAGCCCTGTGGCTCAGTAATAAATCCCATTTGATTGCAGAGAGTAATTATTTCAACGTATTGTTGGATTTGGTTTGCTAGTATCTTACTGAGAATTTTTACATCCATGTTCATCAGGGAAATTGGCTCGTAGTTCTCTGTTAAAGTAGAGTCTTTATCTGGTTTTAAGTTGGGATATTAGTAAACATACAGTTTACAGATTTTTGAGATATATCTGTGAATACATTAGAGAGGAAAGGCCATTAATTAAAAAAAATTAAATTTGTATCTATATTCAATAACTGATGAAGCTGAGAATCTTGCCTTTGGGGGAAGGATGAAGATATTTTTACTTGTAGTAGGCAATTGTAATATATTATGTTCAGGAGTACAGTTATTGTTGTTTTGATATTGTCAGTTAAGGGTGGGAATTGTCTTGAACATCTATTTTGATGACCATCTAATCTGGGAAGAGTAACTGCCTCCATATCTTGATCACTCTGCATTTTACTTGTTCACATTTTACTAGCCTTTCCAATATAGAATCTGACCCAAACCACTTCTCTATACCCACACACACACAAGAATAATTTTCCTCTACTAAAGCTCATATATGAAATTTATATTCCACCATTTATATGCATCCAAAGGAAATTTTGATTAGTTTCATGGCAAAAGAGGTAGGAGACCGGGTATATCTTATGCTAGAGCCAATTTTAACAAAGATCTGATAATGTCGGAATGGGATAGCATCCTGATTTGTACTTTTCTGATCATAGCAGAGTTAATAGCTCTTTTACTTAGCCACTTCTATAGTGTGAAGTGGAAAGTCATTTCTAGAATCTAAGTCTAGAATTTGTTTTTCTTAGAATGAAAAATTAAGTGAAATATTTCTAATTTCAACTTCTTTCTGCTAGAATGTTGTTGTTGTTGATTTGTAACAAGAATTCTGATCAATTATGGTCATATATGTCAATATCAAGTTTGGTTTTATTTTTGAAAAATCCCAGAGAATAATTGTATATAAAATTAGTATCTTGGAACTTAAGGTAAACCTTAGATATGGGCACTCTAGGAAAATAATTCAGCTAGTAATTTAACCTGTAAAATTAAAATTAAAATTTGTTTTATAATTTTCTGTTAGTAAAGATATGCTGGAATTCTCAGCTTCAGTTTATGGTCAGGTAGGATGTTAGAAGACTTTATAGAGCAATTTGGACTTTAATAGGTTAGAAACCTTAGGAGCATAGCAAAGACGGTTTCAATAAGGGCCACATGAAACCCTGTGATATAGTATCATCATAAGTAGCATGTTGCAGGATTCTGAACGATAGGAAAATATGAATGCTCAGTTGGGATTGCTTTTATGTCTCTTGTTCTTTGTAGCCTTTTCTATGCAACAATATTAAAAGGCACAGAATGATTTTTACTGTGGCACTTAGTATCATTTCTCAAACACCATTATCATTGGAACTCCTCATATTAATAGCAGATTATGATATTGACCTACCTAACAGTTTAGATGATTTTTATGGTGACAATAGAATGTCAAAGGGAAGCAACTTTATGTTAGATTACCAGAATTTTTTGCCAGATGATTCTTGTTACATTACTCTAAATATGTTGGGAATTGAAAACTGGAGGATTTTCATTTCCCCAGTGGAATATACTAGGTGGTACCTACACTTCAAAGAGATTAGTGTATAAAGAGGACCCATTTATAGTCCTATGGTTAACTTTATCAAATTTTGCTAAAATCATAAGGATGATAAATCTATAGAAACGTAACAGAATAATTAGAAGGGATGTCCAACTGATAAGGTAAACTAGAAGTGAAACCCAGGATTACAACAATTAAGGGAGAATTGCCTTAGGTGGTGCCTGAGAATGCAGAGATACTGGGATCTCTATAGGCTTGGAGTATCATTCAGCAACTGCCCAGCTAATTTATTGTTTGTATAAGGAGTAGAACTGAGAATTCTTTAATCTTGAGGCAGGTATCTCTTGCTTTAGAGGTAGTGAGAGAAACAGTATCTGCACATTTTTAGATGCAGTATAGAGTAATAGAAATAGCAACAGTCAAAAAAAAATTCTTTACGTATTTTGAAAAAAAAAGGTATAGGTTAAAGGATTTAACTGTCAACAATCTTGATCTAAAATGTGTGCGTTTAACTTTCTTTTAGGCAGTTATAACTATAGGATGAAAATAATGTTTAAAGGGGTTCAGAAATTACTGTCTTAGGCTATTGAGTTAGGGTAAGAGATTCCAAGTTGAAAAATAAAAGTACAAAATTGAAGCACAAAATTTTCAGTAGTCGAATTGTATAAAGCTCACTGCTTTATACGCTATTTCTGGCACGAGAAAATACTGTAGTCCCCCTTTATCTGCAGAAGATACATTCCAAGATCCTAGTGGATGCCTGAAGCCATGTATTGAACCCTGTATATATTGCTTTTTCCCCCTTTACATACATACCTATGAGAAAAGTCTAATTTATAAATTAACTCCTAATAATAAAACAGAATGATTACAACAATAGACTATAATAAATGTTATTTGAATGGGATCTTCTTTCTTTCTATAAATCAATCTTAATGTACTGTATCCACCCTTTTTGCGATGATGGCCTACGTGATGAGATGAAGTGAGGTGAATGACATAGGCATTGTGACATTGTATTAGGCTACTACTGACCTGATCAGGACTCTATGAGGACCATCTGCTTCAGTAGGTGGTTGGCTTTAGGTAACTGAAACTTGGGAAGGGAAACTGGACATTGAGTGCTACTGGGTATCTAATAATATAATGTGCGCTTGTCCATTTTAAGAAATAAAGTAGAATTAGGGCACCTGGGTGGCTCAGTCGGTTAGGCATCTGACTTCGGCTCAGGTCATGATCTCACAGTTCGTGGGTTCGAGCCCTGCATCGGGTTCTGTGCTGACAGCCAGCTCAGAGCCGGGAGCTGATTTCATATTCTGTGTCCCCGTCTCTCTCTGACCCTCCCCTGCTACTGCTGTCTCTCTCTCAGAAATAATTTTTTTTAATTTTAAAAAAATTAAAAAAAGAAATAAAGTAGAATTGAAACCTCCAGTTTATTAACTGCAGATAATCTTCAATGTCCCTACTTGTAGGTAACATTTACTCTGCAGTGGCATTTAAATTCTCATACAAATTGTTATGTTTTATCTTCTATGAAGTTATTTCCAAAGAGCATGTAATTTATTTTGCATGAATTAAAATTGTATTAGAGATTTATACTTTATGATCATCTGGAATTTTAAAAATATTTTAAAAATAAACTATCCATGTTATTACAAGAGGCTCTTGTTCATTTTAGTGATGATAAATTGATGTACTGTGTGAATAATACAGCTTCTTGATTTATTCTCCTGACTGGAAATTCAGGTTGTTTTCAATTTGTCAATATTACAAATAGTGCTATAATGAACATTCTTGTACACTTCTCTGTGGGCACATGTGACTATCTCTTGGGGAAATGTAATTACAGAGTTATTTTATATGTGCATCTTCCACTTCACTAGAGAGTGTGAAATTTCTCTTTAAAGGGACTGGGCCAATTTACAAATCGGCTAGCAGTGAATGAGAGTTCCCTTTGCCCCATACCTTTCTATCAGTTATTGCTATTTTTTTCATTTTTGCCAATGTAATGAGTTTGAAATTATAGGTAATTATTGTTTTAATTTGCATTTTCCCAATTACTAATGAGTTTGAGCATTTGTATATGATTATTGACTTTGCAAGTCTCCTTTATATGATTTGTCTTAGTTTATTGTGAGCTCAGCCAGATATTTTAATGACTATTTGTTTCACTTTATTCAAAACTTTTAAATATTTTACAACAGAAAATTTTTCAGTATTTAGTTTGAAACATTGCTTTGAAATACTGATGCCTGGTTCTCCCCCTTAGACATTCTAATTTAATTTTTATGTGGTCGATCCTCGATTGCTAACATTCCAGAATAAACAAATCCACCGGAGTCATTTTTCATTTTTCTTTTTTTAAAGTTTGTTTATTTATTTTGAAATAGAGTATAGGGGAAGGGAAGAGAGAGAGAAAGAATCCCAAGCAGGCTCCATGACCAGTGGAAGCCTGGCCAGGCTCGATCCCATGATCATCAGATCATGACCTGAGCTGAAATCAAGAGACAGACCCTTAACCAACTGAGCCACCCAGGTGCCCATTTTGATGTAATTTTTCACTCTAACCAGTAGGGATTGGGTAAGAGAAGAAGAAATAGAAATCAAATGAAGATGAAATACTTGGCTTTATTTTATTTGATAAAATATCCTATCATCTTTTGGTAGATAAAGAACTTACCACAGTAATACCAAGGGGCACTTGTTTTGTTTTCTGCCTAATATAAGAAGAAATGTTTAGGGAAGGAGAGGGGGATGATCTGGCCAAGCAGTTACTGTAAGAATATTAAATATTCTGATTGGGCAATTATAGGAACAGACTTTAGTCTAAAATTTGGATCTTCTATGGGAAACTACTTTTGAGAAATGGAATGTTTCTTCACCCAATCTGGAAGAGAGAGTAAACATAAACTGGCACTGCTGACTGGTAGTACTTGGTAGACAAGCCCAAAGCCCAAGTCTCCAGAAAAGTTCTGGAGAGGAATAAAAATCCACATGAGAATGACAAAGGATCTTCTCAGAAGACCTATTGAACCTTCATCATTGTGTACTCCTACTCTCACCCTCCCCGTTTATGTCCATGGCAGCGGGCTCCTTCCTTGGCTTTGGGGAGATTATTCAAACTCTGTTCATACTGAGATTGTTGCTATGTAATCATTTCTTGGTGTAGAAATGATGTTTAAGAAATTGTAAATTATTTTTAATGTTTTATTTATTTTTAGGAGAGAGAGAGACAGCGTGAGCAGGGGAGGGTCAGAGAGAGAGGGAGTCACAGACCAAAACAGGCTCCAGGCTCTGAGCTGGCAGTCCCACGAACCGCGAGATCATGACCTAAGCGAAAGTCGGACGCTTAACCGACTAAGCCACCCAGGCGCCCCAAGAAATTGTAAATTTTTAAGAAATTTAAAATTGTTAGTTTTAAAGGAATTCATGTCCTTTGCCTGTGTCAAGCTGAGATACCACACACCTGGTGTTAGAGTGAACAGGACTGGCTTTTAGAACAAAATAAATAGCTGTCACTAGTCTGCATAAGTAACACTAGTCCAATAGAGCAAATAAGCTGGTGTGTGGAGACCTGGCTACTCACACCCATTGATACCCAGGGAGGAGATTAGCTTCTTGCTGTAATTTGTTCATTTCTTTTCTCTTTGTTAGCATTTTAGAAATTATAGGTGTGCTTTACGTTCTTACCTAATAACATTAAGTGGTCCATAAGAACTTTAAAAAAATGAAAATTCTGGTCCATGTGGTTTTATATAATTCATTGATTAATACTTTAAGATATATTTCGTTAATATATGACCTATTTTATTACTTTAAAATATAATGCATTATATCATATTTTTAATTAAAGAATCTTGGAGCGAATTATAAACTTACAGAAAAAGTGTAACAATGATATGAAGTTTCTTTATATCTCTCATGTTTTCCTTAATATTAACAGCTTACGTGACCATAGTGCAACTTTCAAGAAAATAAAATTAACATTCCTACAATATTATGAACTAAACTGTATGCCTTTTCAGGTATCATCAGTTTTCCATTAATGTCCTTTTGCTCTCGTAGGATTTTACCCATAATCTCATATTTTATTTAGTTATTTATTCTTAGTATCCTCCAATCTGTAACAGTTTCTCAGAATTTCCTTGTCTTTCCTTACATTGACTGATGCTTTTGAAGAGTGCTGATCAGTTATTTTGTAAAATGCCTCTCAACTAAGAGTTGGCCAATATTTTCTGCTAATTGAAGTGAGGTTATACATTTCGGGCAAGAATGCTACAAAAATGATTTTGTGTCCTCAGTGCATCATAGCAAGTTTTTGTGATGTCAGTATGCTTAATGAGGAACATAGCTCATCAAAAAAAAAAAAAAAAGGAAGATTGAAATTAGGGAAGTGTGCAGGAGAGTTTGATTCTGTACCATATGAAAACACAAAGACTATGACTGATATAATGTTGATATGCCCACAATGAACCTGATAGTGAACAATATTATGACATTATCTCCCCCATAACCAGTATACTAGTCAAAAGCCGTGTCACTCAACATAATATAAAAGATCCAAGTAAAGCCTTCAAATATGGTTTTTAATTATTATTTTGAAATGCAAATCAGGCAAAAAATTTGACATCTCTTTCACAAGAAAATTTCTAGCAAAACTATACGAAACTATCATTCTTGAAGTCATACTTCAAAACCAATCATGTAAATTGTGAAGGAAAACCACCAGAATGTTTTGCAACTTAAAAGAAAAGTCTTGGCTGCGAATGGTATAATGAAAAGTACAATCAAACAAGCAAGCAGATTGCTTAAAGTTATAATTCAGATCTGTTTCAGAATTGCACTAGGAGATGAAACTCATATAATTGAAGAAACTTAGTGATATTCTGCATTGCAGTTAAAGTAAACAGATCTTAGGGGCACCTGGCTCAGTCAAGCTTCTGACTCCTGATTTCAGCTCAGGTCATGATCTCAGGGTTCCTGTGTTCAATCCCCTCACCTGGCGCCATGTTGATGGTAAAGAGCCTGCTTGGGATACTCACTCTCCCTGTCTCCTCTCTCTGCCCGTCCCACGCTCATGTGCTCTCTCACTCTCTCAAAAATAAATAAACTTAAAAAAGTTAAAAGTGGGGGCGCCTGGGTGGCTTAGTCGGTTGTGTCCGACTTTCGCTTGGGTCATGATCTCGCGGTTCGTGGGTTCGAGCCCCGCGACGGGCTCTGTGCTGACTGCCAGCTCAGAGCCTGGAGCCTGTTTCAGTCTGTGACTCCCTCTCTCTCTGACCCTCCCCTGCTCATGCTGTCTCTCTCTCTCCTAGAAATAAATTAAAAAAAAAAAAAAGTTAAAAGTGAACAGATTTTAGTTCAAAGCCCAGTGGTCACACAAATAATGTTTTTGAATGACATATTTTATTATACTTAAATGCATATTTCATTAGTTTAGAGACTGAAATTGTGTTCTTTTTCATGTTCTTGTTCTCTTACTTGCCTGTTTTTTTCTTAACCATGAAGTTACATAAGTAAATACTTTTATAATTTTATTGCCTGTGTAAAACTATATTACAATTTTTATTCTAATTTTTTAATCAGTTTCAAGTTTTTCCTAGAAAGGTAAGAAATTTTATGAGTCCATTTATTCTCAATATAATTAACACAAAACGATAGTGTTTCTTTTAATGGGAAAATAACCTCAAGCATTAGCTTAAAATATAAACAGTATGTATGTGTAATTTTACTGAGGATAACTGTAAGTTGTAAATTGTTTTCTTGCTATCAGTATTCTTTTAGCAGTTGCAAACTTATCATTTATCGTTTTTTTTTTTATTTATTTTTTTGTCCTTCATAGGCTGTACACATTAGCATGAACTGGTAGAAACAGAAGACAATTTAAGAAGCATTTTTACAAAAACCAATAATTGTAAAAGTACTTTAGTGATGAAGCAATGCATGAAAATACCCCAGAGACATCTGGCACAAAAATAAAAAACATTCAGAGAGAAATAACTTTTTGATTCCAAGCTAGTTGTGGTTATTTTGATCTTATAAATGAATAAATAAATTGCATAGCAACATAGGATATAAAAGTAATTTGTATTAAAGCAATTAAAGTATTATTTCAGTTTTTTTCAGCTTTATTGAGGCATAATTGACAAATTTAATATATTTAAAGTATACAATGCAGTGATTTGATATATGTGTACACTATTAAAGCATTCCTCCCATTGAAGAGTTAATTAAGACATTGATCACCTCATAGATTTTTCCTTTTGTTTTATTTTTTGGGGGGTGTGAACATTTAAGTTCTACTTTCTTATCAAATTTCAATTATTCCATATAGTGTTATCAACTCTAGTCACCATATTATGCATCACCTTCAGACCTTAATCATCTTATAACGGAAGGTTTGTATCAAACTCTCCTTTTCCCCATTCTTCATTCCCTGACAACCACTTTTCTATTTTCCATTTCTATCTATGAGTTCATCCTTTTTTTTTTTTTTTAACATTTCTCATATAAGTTATACCATGCACTCCAGTTTTAACCAAGTGCCCTCCTGTTTTAACCAAGGTGCCATAAATGACAGGATTTCCTTCCTTTTTAAGGTTGAACTGTATTCCATAATATATAGAGATAGAAAGATAGATAGATAGATAGATAGATAGATAGATAGATAGATAGATAGATGATAGATCACATTCTCTTTACCCATTTATTCCCTGATAGATAAATAGGTTGTTTCTATTCCTTGACTATTGTGAATATTGCTACAATGAAATTAGAGAACAAATATCTCTTTGAGTTCATATGGAAATTCTATTTTTAGTTGCTTGAGGAAACTTCATACTGCTTTCCATAGTGGTTGTACCAGTTTACATTCCCAGCAACAATGTGCAAGGGTTTTATTTTTTATCTTCATCCCCAGCATTTGTTTTATCTTCTTGGCAGCAGAAATTTTAACAGAGCAACTTTTCATATACCTGTTGGCCACCTAACTATCTTCTTTAGAAAAAATTGTGTTTTTTCCCATTTTCTTTCTTTTCTTTTTTTGAAATTTAATTCAAATTTATTACAATAATTTTGATAATGCAGTTAAAATGGAAGAGGATCAGAGGTCAGCTCCTTCTGCCATGAATTAGTAAATCATGAGGAAATTAATTTCAGCCATATTTTAAAAAGTAAGAATTACTCCCAGCTGCAAATAAGTAGAAAGCTAGAAAGAAAAATAGAAAATGATTATTATAATGCATTGGATAACAGTCTGCACAAGACTGTTATTAGCCTTTAGAAAAAGGAAACCAATTAAAGTAAACCTCAGTAGCATGATGCTTTCTGCATGGGGCTATTCTAGAACTCAGTTCAGGGAAAACCCAAATGGAGACTAAAAACTTTTCCTACTTGGAGAAAAAGGGAGGGAGAGAGATCAGATATCAGTGATACTATAAGCAACCAGCATAAACTGAGCAGAATATTCAAAAAGGTTTTTGCCCATTTTCTACTTACTTGTTTTTCAGATGTTTTGTTTTTGTTTGTTTGCTTGTTTTGCTATTGAGTTGGGGGAGTTTCTTGCATATTTTGGATAGTGGTAATAATGCCTTACCAAATATGCGGTTTGCAAATATTTTCTCCTCTCCTGTATTTTCAATTTAGTGATGGTTTTCTTCGGTGTGCAGAAAGTTTTTAGTCAAAAGGGATTTTGGTCCCTTTGTTTATTTTTGTTTTTGTTGCCTTTGCTTTTGGTGTCATAGCCAAAAATATCATTGCCAAACCAATGTCTAGGAGCTTAACCAGGAGTTAACCTAGGAGTTTCATAGTTTCAGGTTTTATAATCTAACTTAGTCTAGGAGCTTTATAGTTCCAGGTCTTGTGGTCAAGTCTTTAATCCATCGAGTTGATTTTTCTATAATATGTTGTAAGAAAGGGGCCCAGTTTCATTCTTTTGCATGTGGCTGTTGAGTTTTTCCAATGCCATTTATTGAAAAGACAATCTTTTTCCCATTGCATATTCTTGGTTCCTTGCTGAAAATTAATTGCCCATATATGCATGGGTTTATTTATGGACTTTCCATTGTGTTCCATTAGTAGATGTATTGTTCTATGCCTTTTGATTGCTATAACTTTTTCATATAAAATCAGGACATGTGATGTCCCCAGTTTTGTTCTCCTTTACTAAGTTTGTATTAGATATTTGGGTATCTTTCATGGTTCCATTAAAATTTTAGAATTTTTTTCTGTAAAACATGCCATTGGAATTTTTTAGGTAATTCGTTGAATCTGTAGATTCTTTGAGTATTAAGGCCATTTTGACAATATTAATTCTCCTAGTGCATGAGCATGGAATAATTATCCCATATATTTGCATCTTCAGTTCTTTTCATCAATATCTTAGAGATTTCACTGTATAGATCTTTCACTTCTTTGGTTAAATGTATTCCTGATTATTGTGCATTTTGGTGATATTGCAATAGAATTGTTTTCTAAATTCCTTTCTGACAGTTCTTAGTGTATAGAATTACAACTGATCTTTGTATGTTGATTTTTTATTCTTCAAATTTATTTAATTTGTTCATTAGTTCTAAGGTTCTTTTGATGGAGTTTGTAGGCCTTTATATATATGAGATCATGCCATATTCAAAAAAATAATTTACACCTTCCATTTTAAGTTGGATACCTTTTATTATTTATTTATTTATTTTTATTTTTAAAATTTGTTGTTTTTTTTTGTCAAAATGCTCTGGCTGGGACTTCTTTTTTTTTTTGACTTTTCCTTATTAATTTTTTTTTTTTTTACAAATAGTTTATTGTCAAATTAGTTTCCACATAACACCCAGTGCTCATCCCCACAAGTGTCCTCCTCCATGCCCACCCTCCTCCCCCCCACATCCATCAGTCCTCAGTTTTTGTCAGCATTCAAGAGTCTCTCATGGTTTGCCTCTCTCCCTTTCCCCCACCATTTCCGCCCTTCTTCTCCCCTTGGTCCTCTGTTAAGTTCCTCCTAATCCTCCTATACGTGCACACATATGATATTTGTCCTTCTCTGCCTGACTTATTTCGCTCAGCATAACACCCTCAAGGTCCATCCATGTTGCTACACATGGCCAGATTTCATTGTTTCTCATTGCCATGTAGTATTCCATGGTATAGATAAACCACATCTTCTTGATCCATTCATCTGTTGATGGACACTTAGGCTCTTTCCATGTTTTAGCTATTGTGGAGAGTGCTGCTATGAACATTGGGGTACATGTGCTCCTATGCATCAGCATTTCTGTATCCCTTGGGTAAATTCCTAGCAGTGCTATTGCTGGGTCATAGGGGAGTTCTATTGTTAGTTTCCTGAGGAACCTCCACACTGTTTTCCAGAGGGGCTGTACCAGTTTACATTCCCACCAACAGTGTAGGAGGGTGCCCGTTTCTCCACATCCTCGCCAGCATCTAGAGTTCTCTGATTGGCTCATTTTAGCCACTCTGACTGGCGTGAGGTGGTATCTCAGTGTGGTTTTGATTTGTATTTCCCTGATGAGGAGCGATGCTGAGCATCGTTTCATGTGTCTGTTGGCCATCTGGATGTCCTCTTTGGAGAAGTGTCTGTTCATATCTTCTGCCCATTTCTTCACTGGGTTGTTTGTTTTTCGGGCGTGTAGTTTGGTGAGTTCCTTGTAGATTCTGGATATCAACCCTTTATCTGATATGTCATTTGCAACTATCTTTTCCCATTCGGTTGGTTGCCTATTAATTTTCTGGGTTGTTTCCTTGGCTGTGCAGAAGCTTTTAATCTTGATGAGGTCCCAACAGTTTATTTTTGCTCTTGATTCCCTTGCTTTTGGGGATGTGTCAAGTAAGAAGTTGCTGCGGTGGAGGTCAAGGAGGTTGTTTCCTGCTTTCTCCTCTAGGGTGTTGATAGTTTCCTGTCTCACGTTCAGGTCCTTTATCCATTTTGAGTTTATTTTTGTGCATGGTGTGAGAAAATGATCTAGTTTCATTCTTCTGCATGTTGCTGTCCAGTTCTCCCAACACCATCTGTTAAAAAGGCTGTCTTTTTTCCATTGGATATTCTTTCCTGCTTTGTCAAAGATTAGTTGGCTGTATACTTTTGGGTCCACTTCTGAGTTCTCAATTCTGTTCCATTGGTCTATGTGTCTGTTTTTGTGCCAATACCATACTGTCTTGATGATGACAGCTTTGTAGTAGAGGCTAAAGTCTGGGATGGTGATCCCTCCCGTTTTGGTTTTATTTTTCAGGATTACTTTGGCTATTCGGGGTCTTTTGTGGTTCCATACAAATTTTTGGATAGTTTGTTCTAGTTTTGAGAAGTATGCTGGTGCAATTTTGATTGGAATTGCATTGAATGTGTAGAGTGCCTTAGGTAGTAATGACATCTTAACTATATTTATTCTTCCTATCCATGAGCATGGAATGTTTTTCCATTTCTTTGTGTCTTCTTCAATTTCCTGTGGCTGGGACTTCTAATACTGTTTTGGATGAAAGTGACAAGACTAGACATCTTTGTCTTGGTTTAGAGTCGATAACAGTTTTGGTATAGTTCTATATTTATCAGTTCTCTTTCTTTTTCTCACACCTCTCTCTCCCTCTCTGTCTTTCTGTGACTGTCTCTTTTTGCATTCAAGTTTTGGTTTTCCTGGTTCTTGATATGAAGCGTGAGTTTTGACTAAAACATAGACATTTTAAGTATTATATGATATGATTGTGGTTCTTATTTAAATTTCTTTTTGCTTATAAATGTTTCTGACATTACCCCTGTAGGGAAGAGGAGGAAGTGGCTCATGAATACCAGGCATGGGTAGAAGTCCAGATTCCCCACTTGATCTCTACTGAGACTATGTGGAGAAGGGGCTCCTTGTTGCTTCTTGTCGGGAATGAGAGTTTTAGTTCTTCTCTAGCCTCTTTTGATACTAATCTGTTTGGGAGAAGTAGAAGTGCCCCCTTACTGTTGCCTCTGTGACCTCCATTGACACTAATTTCAGGGTGGTCCCATTAGTACCGAGTAGTGGTGAAGGTCCTTACTCTCCCTTTGGCCTCCTCTGATACCACCTCAATGGTCAGGTTGACTTGCCATAACACAGTCTAAGAAGTATGGATGTATAGGTTCACTACTTGGCTTTTGATGGCATGAGTGGGAGAGGGACCACATTTTTTCCCCTTGTGGTAATTGTCTGGAATGGAGTAGTCACTGTCTAAAAGGCTTCTGTCTTGTTGTCTGCCCTTTTCTTTGTCTTAGGACACAGACTCACCCTCTTAACCCCCTTCATTCATGTCTTCTCATTTCCTCCTCCTCTTAAATAGCCTGCTACTTACCTGCAAGAATGAGAGAATAATCAGAAGTGATATTAATGCATAGAAGAATCTCTATTAATTCTTACTATGCAAATAAATTACCGTAAACCCCTACTCTCCCAAGGGAAATCCAGAGTCTTTCAAAATCCAAGAAGTCATGACCATCTTTATCTGGCCAGTTTCCAACTTCTGCTCCAAGATATTGAGGTGAAGCTGTTCTTATCCCCAGCACAAATTTTTATATGTTGTTTGTTCTTGGGATTGCTCACAAATACCAGGATTTCTTGTATTTTTTTTTTAAAGAATTCCTAACATTGTATTTATTACTTCTCTTTTGTAACTGCTGTCTTTACAACAAGGAAAACATCTGCATTTCTAGTTCGCAGCTTCCTCTCTTTTCCAATAAACTGCAAATGGACTTTGCCATCAAAAAAAAAAAAAAAAAAAAAAGGGCCCCTGCCCCTCACTACTGGTGCTTCTGACTTCCTAGCTTCTTTGATTCTAAATCTGGCATATATTAGGCAGGAAGAAAACCCATGTAACTCATCTCTGTGTTGTTCCTTGGGCTCTGAAGACTGTAGCTTATCTGACTTCCCTAAATCTTTCAGTCTTCCTATGTTTGCTTTATATATAATGTCTATGGTTTTTAGTTGTACTTAGTGAGCGGAATAGGAAAAATTGTGTGTACTCCATTTCCTTGCAAACAGAAGTTGAAAGTTATGTTTATTTAGTTCAACTATTTTAAGTACTTTCACATGCGGTAAATATCTGAATGGCAAAACATTAAACAAGCAAACAAACAAAAAATTCTCAACAGTTTTCTTAGTTGCTATTTTATTATTGAATATTTTAAAGATCCCAGTAATATTATTCATTAATTCACCTAAATCGTTAACTATAAAATGATATAGCTCACAATATACTGAAAACAACACATGAATAGGAGTATCATTTTTCATCCCCTCTCTTATACAAATCCTGTTCCTGCCACTGTATGTTTTCCAAATTATAAAAAAAAAAAAATCTGACAATTTCATACATGGACAAAGTACAGATTTTAGGGCCAATCCATTTACAAAATATTAATAAGTTTTGTTATTTTCTAAATTTTAACAAATATTAATGTAAGCTATAAAATTTTCTTTGACAATCAAGTGAATCTGACATTCCCAATTGGGTGCAAACTCCTTCTTTAAAAACTACGGTTTAAGAAAAATAAAATAAAAAATAAAAGCTATTATTTGATTTGGAAGAAGAATAGGTTAAAACCAAGCAAAATTAGAGTTAAATTGGGGGAAAATAGGATTTCTTATGAAGGAAAAATATTGTCAACTGTTTGGGGTGTTAAGTCAGAAAGTGAGAGAGGTTTTGATGGTAGGCATCACTCTGCAGAACAAACAGGACAAAGCTCAGTAACCTGCCAAGAGCCAAGAAGAACAAAGAACAATTTTTATGCCTTTCTGATAAGGCAGTGGGCTAATTACAGACAAGCAATCTAGTAGCAAGAACAACAACAACAAAAAAAAAAGAATTGCAAAGATTGTATTAATTCAAGAGCTTTCAGCAGTGATTAGACCTTTCCAACTGAAGAAAATATGGAAAGCAGAGGAGTCTCTGGGAGTGGAAGGAATAACTGATTAACTTATTATGACCCTGATATTATATTTGAGTTTCTTGTTTTATTTTTATGGTTTTGACCATAGTTTCTTCATCTCTAAAATGAAGATATCCTTCACTGTAATCGTGCCATAGAATCTATTTCTTTTGTTTGCATAGATTATCAGAGAAAGTTTTTCAGTAAACTCAATCTTAGAAATATTGAAATGTGCTTTATATTTTACCCAGGTAATTTTCTTGGCCAATAAATCCTGTGAAATTGTTATGAAATTATATCAGAAATGACTGGATTTTAATAATAATAGCATGAAGTGTTATGTTTATATAGTGTCTTTCATTTCTGAATCTCAAATGAGTTAAATATACCTCATTAATCACCAAAACATTCTTGGAGGTAGGTAGGTGGTGTATTAAGTGTTATTATCAACAATTAAATAATACCATAGAGATCAATCTTCTACAACATAAAAGAAGCATGATTTTTTTTACCTTCAAAAGGCTCATAATGAACTAAAGAAAAAGACATTTAAATATAAATATGCCCCTAAACACACTGTCAAATATCAGTGGGATAATTAAACAAAATGAATTTGAGATTCATAGTGAAGAAACTACTCTCTTTAGAATGTATTAGATTTTTGTGAAGACACAGTTGGTAGTTTGAGGCCTCTAGAATATGATTAAGTGCATTAGAACAGTAATTTAATTTATTATTGATTCAGGTGTACTTCCTGTTTCCCAGCAGTTACATTTTTGACAAGTTTGTATGAATTAAGTTTTTATTTAAAAATATAAAGAAGAGATAGGTGTTTTTAGCTGAATAATCCATTTATGGATAAGTATAATTATCATCTGTTGAATTTATTTGAATTTATTCAGAAGATTTTTAAATGTTTGTAATTCTTAAAAGTGAGGCTACACCTGTACACTAATGGCATTGAGGTAAAATTTAATTTTCTAAAATATCCCTAGATAATAGTTTTTATGTAAGGGGAATCTTAATTAGTAACACACTGCCATTAGTAAAACCAGTAAGGAAATCTACATCAGCAATAACGTTAAAAATAACTCAAAAATTTTAAAGATATTAGATAAATACAGTTGCATGATTTTGATATTAAGCCTATCATTCTTTTTTCTTAATGTTTATTTTTGAGAGACACAGAGCTCAAGTTGGGGAGGGGCAGAGAGAGAGGAAGACAGAAACCAAGAGCCCAAGGCAGGGCTTGAATTCATGAGCCATGAGATCATGACCTGAGCCAAAATTAAACACTTAACCGACTGAGCTATCCAGGCATCCCAAGTCTATCATTCTTAAATTTGAATGTTATCTAAGTTATTTATCAGATTACTTTTGTACTTTGCAAAAATATCATTCAGTCTATAAAAAATAGTATGACAGTAGTGAAATTTCCAATTTTATTTTAAAAACTGGCTTATATAAATACATAGTAAACATAATTATCCCAATATATTTACCTAGATTCTCCTGAGATATGAAGATGATTTGCATATAATTCTTATAACAACAAATTGTTGAAAAAGAGTATTTTCATTCTAAAATATTAAGAATTCATAAAACGTGATTTTTTTGGCTGCAGTTAAAATCTTCAAAACAGTGCCATGTAATAGTAAATGTTATTGAGAAGTGTAAATGTAGAACCAAAAATGTTTGGCATATCTATCCTATAAAATTCTAAAGAATCATTTATTACTAAGTGCCTCAGAAAAGTCAAAGGATTTTCAAAAGCAGACTGTACTAAATATGACCCTACAGTACAATATTGCACTACCGTATACAGTAGAGTTCTCTCTAATTTTTATTTCACAGAAGTTTAGCTCATAAGATGTACTCTCTGCATAAAAATAGACTTGCTAGTTTCCAGTACAGACATTTATTATTTGTACCACAGCCGTTGGCTTTCATGAACAATCTCATTTATGTATGTGTGCATATTAACACATAAATTTTATAAGAAGTAAGCAAAAATCATATTTTAAAATAGAGCATGTTAAATGAAAGCATCTGTAGAGATACATTTGGACTTTCATTGGAATAGCAAGCCACTCATACTTTGCTTTTCCTCTTGCAAAATAGATAATCTATTGTGCATGTCAGGTTGACAGACATGTTAAGAACAATTTAGGACTTTAAAACTGGTTAAGGACCTCTATTTTTGCTTTTTACTGCATAATGCCTTTCAGCCAGTAACTCAATTTTTTTTTTCTTAAATGTTGCTTATTTGAAATAATAATGGTAATGATAATGACAAATTAAGCATATTTCCCTAATACATGCATACTCTTTACTTAGCAATGTTATGTTCATACAATTGTACTAATACATTATAAACAAAAGTGAACATCTAAATTGATAAAATAAGGAAGAAGGAATGTTCTAGTATTTTTTTTTTCCTGCACTTTTGTAGGTAGCATCTGACTTTGGAGATTACCTCTTTGTTTTCAAAAATTTTCTTAAGTGCCATCCAAGAGGTCCTATATCACATTACCTTGGCAGACATCTGCCAGTTCTTCTATGTACGTGGGTTTTGTTTTCCTAAATTATTTCATACTAATATTTTTAGCTAGCATCGAGATTAAGTTCACATTCTATCAAAAATAATTATAGAAAAAGCACGTTAGGGACTGCCACCACCTGAGGATTTTAATGTCACTATTTGCCTCTTTCTTGCTTCTGAATTACCTTAAACGTATGTACTTTATGTTTTCTGAAGGTGTGACCCTTGACATGTATTTGCATATGCAGATCTGCACACGTTTATGAAGACATATAAACACACAAATAACTTATATAAGATCTTAAGTTGCCTTAACCTACATCCTTGGCAATTTAGTGTGATCTGCAGAATTCTTTTTTTTAAATTTTTTTATTATATTGTTTTTTTTTACAAATAGTTTATTGTCAAATTAGTTTCCACATAACACTCAGTGCTCATCCCAACAAGTGTCCTCCTCCATGCCCATCCCCCCCTCCCCCCACATCCATCAGTCCTCAGTTTTTGTCAGCATTCAAGAGTCTCTCATGGTTGGCCTCTCTCCCTTTCCCCTACCATTTCCGCCCTTCTTCTCCCCCTTGTTCCTCCGTCAAGTTCCTCCTAATCCTCCTATACGTGCAAACATATGATATTTGTCCTTCTCTGCCTGACTTATTTCGCTCAGCATAACACCTTCAAGGTCCATCCATGTTGCTACACATGGCCAGATTTCATTGTTTATCATTGCCATGTAGTATTCCATGGTATAGATAAACCACATCTTCTTGATCCATTCATCTGTTGATGGACACTTAGGCTCTTTCCAGGTTTTAGCTATTGTGGAGAGTGCTGCTGTGAACATTGGGGTACATGTGCTCCTATGCATCAGCATTTCTGTATCCCTTGGGTAAATTCATAGCAGTGCTATTGCTGGGTCCTAGGGGAGTTCTATTGTTAGTTTCCTGAGGAACCTCCACACTGTTTTCCAGAGGGGCTGTACCAGTTTACATTCCCACCAACAGTGTAGGAGGGTGCCCATTTCTCCACATTCTCGCCAGCATCTAGAGTTCTCTGATTTGCTCATTTTAGCCACTCTGACTGGTGTGAGGTGGTATCTCAGTGTAGTTTTGATTTGTACTTCCCTGATGAGGAGCGATGCTGAGCATCGTTTCATGTGTCTGTTGGCCATCTGGATGTCCTCTTTGGAGAAGTGTCTGTTCATATCTTCTGCCCATTTCTTCACTGAGTTGTTTGTGTTTCGGGCGTGTAGTTTGGTGAGTTCCTTATAGATTCTGGATGTTAACCCTTTATCTGATATGCCATTTGCAACTATCTTTTCCCATTCCGTTGGCTGCCTGTTAATTTTCTGGGTTGTTTCCTTGGCTGTGCAGAAGCTTTTAATCTTGATGAGGTCCCAATCATTTATTTTTGCTCTTGATTCCCTTGCTTTTGGGGATGTGTCAAGTAAGAAGTTGCTGCGGTGGAGGTCAAGGAGGCTGTTTCCTGGTTTCTCCTCTAGGGTTTTGATAGTTTCCTGTCTCACGTTCAGGTCCTTTATCCATTTTGAGTTTATTTTTGTGCATGGTGTGAGAAAATGATCTAGTTTCATTCTTCTGCATGTTGCTGTCCAGTTCTCCCAACACCATCTGTTAAAAGGCTGTCTTTTTTCCATCGGATATTCTTTCCTGCTTTGTCAAAGATGAGTTGGCTGTATACTTTTGGGTCCACTTCTGAGTTCTCAATTCTGTTCCATTGGTCTATGTGTCTGTTTTTGTGCCAATACCATACTGTCTTGATGATGACAGCTTTGTAGTAGAGGCTAAAGTCTGGGATGGTGATCCCTCCCGTTTTGGTTTTATTTTTCAGGATTACTTTGGCTATTTGGGGTCTTTTATGGTTCCATACAAATTTTTGGATAGTTTGTTCTAGTTTTGAGAAGTATGCTGGTGCAATTTTGATTGGAATTGCATTGAATGTGTAGAGTGCTTTGGGTAGTAATGACATCTTAACTCTATTTATTCTTCCTATCCATGAGCATGGAATGTTTTTCCATTTCTTTGTGTCTTCTTCAATTTCCTTCATAAGTTTTCTATAGTTTTCATCATACACATCTCTTGTATCCTTGGTTAGGTTTATTCCGAGGTATTTTATGGTTTTTTGTGCAATTGTGAATGGGATCAGTTTCTTGATTTCTCTTTCTGTTGTTTCATTTTTGATGTATAAAAATGCAACCGATTTCTGTACGTTGATTTTGTACCCTGCAACTTGGCTGAATTCTTGAATCAGTTCTAGTAGGCTTCTGATGGAGTCTGTCGGGTTTTTGATGTAGAGTATCATGTCATCTGCGAAGAGTGAAAGTTTGACTTCCTCTTTGCCAATTCTGATGCCTTTGATTTCCTTTTGGTGTCTGATGGCTGATGCTAGGACTTCCAGCACTATGTTAAACAGCAGTGGTGAGAGTGGACATCCCTGTCGTGTTCCAGATCTCAGGGGGAAAGCTCTGAGTTTTTCCCCGTTGAGGATGATGTTAGCTGAAGGCTTCTCATAGATGGCTTTGATGATGTTTAAGTAGGTTTCTTCTATCCAAACTTTCTCTAGAGTCTTTATTAAGAAGGGAGATCTTCAGAATTCTTAATTGTGCCTGCCATTCAACGATGTTATTACAGGTATATATTTTATTCTGTTGAACCAATTACTATGTTTCATATGCTATTTTGCGGATAGGAGATGAGCAGAACTTTCTTTTTCCATTGAATAGAGGAAAAAGAATCTGAAGCTTCACAGGACAGTCAGAATAAGGAGGAAACAAGAAGGATAAGGAAAGCAAGTGGAGTTCAGGTTTTATGGAGCTTGTGTTCACTTTAACAATATTTCCAAGAGAGTCAGGGGCCACCAGCTCACATATGGATTGCGTTATTACCATTTATACATAAAGATGAGGATTTCAAATAAGTAAAGATGACTGAAACAAAATATAGTTAAAGTGTAGAAGTGCTAACATTTAGGGAACTCAAGTAGTTACAAAGGTGAACATCAAAGTTGAGTGAGTGTTTAAAATTTTCTGATCTAGGATAGGCACAGTTGGGAGAGGTCAGAGGTAACTGACTTAGAGGATTTAATACCTGATGATGACTTTTGCCATATAAGTGCTGTCCTCATATATTGTAACTGTTAAAATTCTGGATAATTAAGGGTAGTCATCATTTTTCTGGTTGCATTTTGATTAGTGACAGAGTCTCAACAGTTTGTAAAATGGCTATAATAGCTCCCAGACAAAATATTATGAAAGTCTAAAGGCATACCTCCTAGATTATAGTTTCTTTCGTTACACAATAGAATATAAAGGTTTCCGGTCAATCTCCGGTCCTGGTTTGGAAATTTTTGTCAAAATTCCAGTAATTTCAGGAGTTCACCCCCAATTTCTATTGTCACTTAAACATTTTATTTTCTTTCCTGATAACCTATTAGTTATATTCCTGGAAAAGATCACAATGGAAACCTTTATGGAAGCTAACCCTAACACTGCTCTTATATTGTAGAATAGCATCTAAAATGCCATAGAGGAGAATTATCCAGCCAAATGAATTAGAAAGCTTAGATGACCTATCGTCAAACATCCTTGTGTAATAAGTTGTTAGCCGTGGAAAACTGGTACCTTACAAAGAGGAGAAAATTTTCAAAGTAAAGATAATGCCCAAATATTATAAGTCTGAGATGTCCCAGAACCTTGGGACCAATGCAAAAAAGCAACAAGGTATTGTGGGAAGGAAATAGACATTGAGCCATACATAACTGTGAAGTAATTTGGCTGCTTCTTTTGCTAATTGTGTGAGCTTAGGAAATCTTTAGGAAACTATTTAAGATGACAATTGCTGGTGTGCCTGGGTGGCTCAGTCAGTGAAGCCTCCAACTTCAGTTCAGGTCATGATCTCACAGTTTGTGGGTTCTATCCCAGAATTGGGCTCTGTGCTGACAGCTCAGAGCCTGGAGCATGCTTCCAATTCTGTCTCTCTCTCTCTGCTCCTCCCCCACTTGTGCTCTGTCTCTGTCTCTCAAAAGTAACTAAAAGTGAAAAAAAATAACAATTGATAAAATAAAAAAGAGAGATAATCAGAGAAGTCAGCAGTGCCAAACTAGGCAGGTGCTGTGTAAATTATGTCAAGATCAACTGTGACCTAAAGTAGCAGGTAACAGATAGTAAAGGAGAAAAAATCAGATGGTTAATAAACTCTATTAAGCAAAGTTAAATTCTTAATTCTAGAACTTTGACTTTTGCTAATCCATAGGTTTGGGTAGTCATGGAGTAGTTGTAGATGAAGAATATGGTGGCTTGGCTGGCTGCTTCACAAGGGCTTTCCATTTGTAAATCAAAGACAAAGGCGGTTACTTCACATACCAGATAAAATCCCAGCTCCTTGCAGAAATCTTGCGTGAGTAGTCCAGTTCATTGATGGATCGTCCCTCACATTTATGTAGGTCTAGCAACCATTGTTCCTGATTGTCATGGATGTTTGAATCTTCAACTCATTGTTTATTGTCTCGCCCTATTTTCATTAGAAACCTTAGGATACAGTCTCATATGGTGTTGTACCCTGCACAGTAATTAACTTTTGATGAGGTACTCAACAAATATTTATGAAAGAAATGTTTCAAATTATAGTGCATATGTAACTGCAGGTTTGAATGACTTATCTGTCATTGCAGCATGTCTCATGAAGGTAAAGGACAAAATTGCATGACTACAACAAGATTAGCAAGCAAATGCATCCTTTGGAGATTATTTTGAATGCATACTTGTGTTATTCACCTGTCTATTCTTGGCATAGCAGTCAGAGAGAAAACTCCTATCTGGTGACCACCTTGTGGAGCCAGACGTCCTAGATTCAAATCCTGGCTCTTCCACTGTCAGGTTAGAGATCGGGGGGCTGTCACTTATTACAACTTGTCTCTTAGAGGTGATAAGAATTCCTAGTGTCATATAGTTGCTACATGATTGAAAAGAATGATCATATTGAAACAACCTTATAATTGTAAGTACAAAACAAGCATCAATAAATATTAGCTATCATTATCTGAACCACTATCAATTGCGAATGTCTCTGGCCTTTGATGTTAAGTGTCTTAGCTACTAGGATGTTTCATCATTCAGAGCTCTGTTTCATCATTCCCTTCTGTGTTGCAGAGAAGTTATAGATTCCTGAGGAGAGCATTTTTTTTTTTTATGGCAGTGAGTTCTGCAGTGAAAGTGTTTTGTGGGTCCCCAAAGCTGAAATATGTGTATTTCTAATTCTTTAAAGGCCTTTTGCTGAGAAACCACAAAACCTTATTCAGAGACATGGCATTTTCTGTGGCTAGACCTTATTCAGTATGAATCATGAGAAATACTTTCTGGAAATTCCTATCCTGCATCAAATTCATAAGAAAAAGAGCCCCATTATTGTAATGGTGTCTTTCAGATGTATGTTTCATACTATCCTTCCACATGTATTACTTAAGTGCTGCTACTGTTACTTTAAATAGATGACACATCAGTGATAGTATATGTTTCATCATTTAGAATCTTGCCTCATTAGCTATCCCTCCCATATATCTTCTTACAGAGATGGGAAATTAGAAATGGAGTAGCACTGTCATTTGACTTCTATAACCAATATTTTAAACTAGTGGAACTATTAATCTTGATTCTCCTTTTATCTTAGTGGTGAATTGTTTTAGTTGGGAAAATATGGGGTCCAAAGAAAAGAAACCAATTTAGATTAGTTCCAGCAAAAGAGTGTTAGAATGGGAATATAGTGGTGTCATGCAGATCCTACATGAAAACACAAACAAGTCTCAGGAATTACTGAAACTACAAACAAGAAGTTGGGAATATGATCTTTATTTTGTTTTGCACATGTGTGCATGCTGTTTTTGGTTGACAGGCTTTCTCCTCTGATATATAGTCTACCTGAACATGAGGATCTTAAATCCAATATAAGGCCATTTTTACAGTCTTTTAAACCTTTCTTTTTTTTTTTTTTGTTTTTGCTAATGTGCACTGGCTTAATATAACTGCCATCTTACATTCGTGGCACAGAAACATTCAGGAAGAATATTAATATATCAATTATCTACTAATTGCAGATATCCAAATTTTAATTTAATTAAAACTAACAAGGATTATTAAAGTACAAATAATTTACAAATATATGCATATATGTGTGTGTACATATAGACACATATGATTATTTAAACATGAAAATACATACTTTGAATATGAAAATTGAAGAAATAGTACTAATCACGACATCTCCAAAATGCAAAATGAGAAAGTTCTAGACAGTGAGAATATTAATTAAATACTTTCACCTGGTCACCCAGGTTCCCTGTAAGAATAAAATATTAATAAAATAAACCTTAGGCATCACAGAATTTCTGGAATTAGGCCCTGTGATTGATAACCATTATTATTATCAACAACAATGTGATTGTAAGTAGAGGCATGACCTATAAAATACAAGTGGAAGAATCAAAAGAAAAAATATGTATAATTTAATAGCAATAAATGGTTTCCTTAAAAATTAGAATTTAATTGAATTGAGTGAGCCATATAAAATCTAAATAAATGATAATCACTAAATAAATTAGTAGAACAAGTATTTCAACCTTTTCTGACAAATAATCAGGATCAGATGATTTTTATCAAATCTGTAAAGAAGAGATAATGTACATTTTTTCTAAACAAATTTAGTGAAACTAGTATAATCTTAATTCTAAAGTGCACAAGTTGTGTGCAAGTGATTCAAATGATAAATTATTCTTGCTCATGAACATGTATTCAAAAATCTTCAAACAAATCACATTTGGATGTATCAAAATATTGAATCATTAATAGAGTGTCCCCAGAATGCAGTGTTGGTTTACTTGAAGAAATTTATCCATGTATACTACATTAAAGTAAAAGCATAGAGAAATTTATATGATTCTCTTCATCCAGAAAGTTGTTAAATAATTTGGAGAAGGATATTATAGGAACTTTTACAATTTAAACATTTGTCTGCAGCCCCAGAGCTGGGAACAATATTTTCTAAGTAGCCTCACTTAAAAAAATAATGTTTATTTATTTTTGAAAGAGAGAGAGACAGAGCATGAGAAGGGAGGGACAGAGAGGAGGGAGACACAGAATCTGAAACAGGCTCCAGGCTCTGAACTGTCAGCACACCACCAAATGCAGGATTTAAAACCATGTGAGATCATGGATCACGGATTGTGAGATCATGACCTGAGCTGAAGTTGGACACTTAACCAAGCGAGCCACTCAAGCATCCCTAAGTAGTCTCACTTTTTAAAGCAAGACAAGTTATGAGACAACTTAGTCATGCCATACAAACCATACAAATGGAGTTTGAGTCTATCTAGCCCAAAGAGCACCCAGGCTTTCCTTTCTATGATGGTAGCCATGGCACCTTTAACTTTATTTTAGTTACTTAAATATCAGAAAGCTCTATTGAAAAGCGCTACTCTAAGATGTGTAGAGAAGCATGTGTGATTGGAGGACAAACCTGATGAAGAGTATTTCTTTGAAGACAGTGCGAGAGTGATATGCAACCCTTCTCCCATTCTCTAATATTTATATAGCTTGGGATGTTGGTACTTTTTGTCATCACCAAAACCCAAGAAGTGAACCCTTAAAATAAACTTGACAGACAGCAGGATAATTTTCAGGAGAAAAAAGATTGCCTTGATACTCTGGCATCAATCACCAAGAAGGATGTTTCAGAGTACTGGAAGCACACTGCCGTCAGACACATCATGGAAGATAACTCTAAGTTCATTCAGATGGTCAGTGGGACCCATGGACAATAACCATCTTTCATCTAAGATTTCATAGTTAAATAAATATGACTTTTGAGATGCAGAAACTGTGGGGAATCAAATGTTCCTATACTGTGAGGCTGAAAAAACAGCAAAATTCATCGCAACAAGAAAAGGGTTTAGTGTCTGACTGTGTAGTCTTATCTAAAGGAAGCCAGTACTAGATTATAAGTGCATTGGTCAAGAAAAAGTTTTCCAGTCCTGGACATCCCTTCTTTTCCTGTCCCTCCCACACCAATTCTATATCGCCAGAGGAAGCATAATGAATTGGGAGAAGAGATGTGGATGAGTGAAGTACAAAACCTTCAAGTAAGATTGTGCAATAAACCTTTGCAATATGGTGCAGGGCTGTCCCATTTCAGAGGAAAGAAGCTCATTTGGAATCTGTCTTTCAGAAAGGTAGAAAGGGGGATACATTTTTCTAATTAATATGATTATGGAAGACATAATTTTATAATTTTTCTATAACCTCTATTTATGATGGTCACGACCCCAGCAAGAGACAGAAATAGTAAACTTACTACTAAACTTTTTAAATAGTAAAAATATTAACATCTTTTTTCCCATGTTTGTACATCTACCTTGGTCTAGATTTGAGCCTCATTAAGATGAAGAGACTCTTATGAAATAGCAATACTATTAAAATGACAGCAATTAAGGCTGTTATTAGTATGAAAATAATAAATAAATATTTATTTGGCAATGGAACAGAATGGAAAACTCAGATACAGGCTAAGAGCTCTAAAGAAACTTAGACAATGCTGTAAATGGTACAAATAAAGATTTACTAAACAGAATTTGAATCCATGAATACTGTCTACTAGCAAATGACACCTGTTGTTATTAGCTTCAGGGGAGGAGTTGCATGGCATTAAGTACAGGAGCAGTAGTCCCCAGATGTCAACCCATTCCATGGTTTGCAGGCATCAGGTCTCCAAGAAAGAGAGAACCCACACAGCTACTAGATGGAACAATGCTTTATTCATATAAAGAAGAGACACAGCAAGATCAGCTTCTATAGTAGACATTAGTCTCCCATGGCCATAAGGGGTTCTCCTACAGCTAAGCAAAGAGATGGTCTACATGCACCCCTCCTTGCTGAGAATGGTTATATCAGTGGGGTTGGCCAGGTGCCACATGATGCACACACTTAAGGAGAACAAAGAAACAAACAACACTAGAAGAGATAAAGGCGTTCCCAAAGAGATATGCTCAGCGCAGGCTGTAAGTTGTTGTTGTTGTTTTTTTTTAACCTTTCTGTAAGGAGACGTTCACATCCCAAAGAACATTTCATGCAGCTGTGCAGAGGTACGGAGACTGTCTTCACATGGCTGCTTTTCCCAACAGGTATCCATTTGTAATAGAAAAAAAAAAGAAAAAAGAAAAAAACATAAGTGTTCCTATGTCATCCAATAAACATAAATTAATACCTGATTAGAGATACAAAATTTACACTTTCATAAAGAAAATATGAAACATCCAAAATAGGATGTGGAAAGCACAACATATAAACAATGAAAGATTAATGTATTATTTTATAATTGCATGTTCTATGCAGATAAAAAAGAAGGAAGATATACCTAAGACTTAATATATTTTATAACAATATAGAATTGAGTTAGCATACAACATATTAAAATACCTAACTAAAAAGAAAATAGTATTAGTAAAATAGGCAAGGAATATGAATAAGCAAGAGGAAATTAGAAGAGAATTTAAGTAATTTAGCAGAGAATCCTGAATGCCATGATAAAAATCCTTTTTTTTAAGTTTTTTAATTTATTTTGAGAGAGACAGAGAGAGAGTAGGTAGAGAAAGAGGGAGAGAGAGAATTCTAAGCACTTTCTGTACTGATAGCACAGAGCCCAATGCAGGGCTTGATCCCAGGAACTGTGAGATCATGACATGAGCCGAAACCAAGAGGTGGACACTTAACCTACTGAGCCACCCAGGCACCCCAATAGAGAGATTCTTTAATACTCATCACCTTGAAAAAAAATTAAGGTAAAAATTTAGAATATGTTATATTGAGTAAATTATATATGTATATACACATATATATGTTTTATGTTTGAAAAAACTTATGGTTAAAACAAAATAAAATAATGTTTATAACTCATGTTACAAGGCAAGCATTCTTATTCTTTGTTGTGACAGAATAAGCAAACACATTGTTTTGGAAAGCACTTGAAAAATTAGTATATTTAGTGTCAAAAATTCATATATTTTCACATAATTCAGCTTTGGATATCCTATAAAGTAATTCCAAGTGATTTAAAAAACCTGTAATAACTGAGATCTCCATCAATATGTTCATTGCAATTAAGAATTTGAAGCAATATATTCACTAATAAAAAGAATACTACTTAAGTAATAATCTAGCCACCTTGTGGAAAAGTATTCTTAAAATTTGAACATATAAATGATTTATTACATTGAAAATACTGGTATTTTGTTAAACACCAAACTTTAATGTAAAATGTTTAAAAATTTTTCAAACCCTTGTAGAGTTAATTTAAAAAGTTTCAATGAAAACAATTTTTTCCCCTAAGTGCATTTCATTGAATTGAGATGAGCTCCTCTTAAAAGGTGTTAAATTCGTTCTCTGTATCCATCATGAAAGATATTTAAAACATTTTTAATTAATAATTTGTCAGTGTCATGTTAATCTGAATTATGTATGCCTAGAGGAGATAATAGACACTTTAACAGTTATTTTTGATAGAAATATTTTCCTATCAAATATCAAATATTTTCCTACCTAAATATCTTCAGAAAAGTATATTTAGAACAAAGTTAGAGAAAAAAGTAAAATAAGGAAAAAATCAGAATGACACAGTCCAAAAAATATATATGCACACTAGTTATTTTAATAACTGCACTGATTGCAGTGAGACTTTTCAATTTTACATTATTAACTACAATGTTATCTTTCTCACTAATTCCTTTTAAAAGTAAGAATTTACTTCATATATTGAAAAGTCTAGTAACCTAGTGGTGGGTACTACAACAAAAAGGCAATGAAACTCCAGTGAGAATTTCTTCTATAAAATATTTAATTAACTGTACATATTCTTTTTTTTAATATTTTTATTTATTTCTAGGAGAGAGAGAGACAGCATGAGCAGGGGAGGGTCAGAGAGAGAGGGAGTCACAGACTGAAACAGGCTCCAGGCTCTGAGCTGGCAGTCAGCACAGAGCCCGACGCGGGGCTCGAACCCACGGACCGCGAGATCATGACCTAAGCGAAAGTCGGACGCTTAACCGACTAAGCCACCCAGGCGCCCCAATACATATTCTTTTTTTTATTATTATTTAACTGCGGAAGGGAGGACAAATATCTGATTTTTTAATTTTTTGTATGATATAGTCTGTATGTTTGCTTTCTATTTCTTTTACTCAACAGATTTAAGCACAATTGGAAGGAAATTTCTGAACTTTAGTAATTATAGACCTTGTATATTGGGAAAAATATCTTTGAGTTATTACAAAATGTATATTTCTCATTTACAGATCAGAGACTTATTTGTACTGATGCCATTACCAGAGGAAAAACACAATCATAAGCCTTGCCTCAACATTTATGTCTATGAGAAACCATTGACCTTCAGATAGTGTTATTAAAAAAATTTAAATAATAATTTTATTCAATTGAATTGTTCTGGAAAGAATTAGTTTTAAAAGGATGATATTATCTTAATTAAAAGTGCATTTATGTGTGAAAGCATAAGGTCAAATGTATTTCTGCTTTACATATTATCCAGAAACATGTACAAAAGTTGTAAGTTATTCAATCATAATTATAGTTTTAAATTGATGTTTTACCTTATGTCTGCGAGGCTTCAGCTCTTTTTTTACAAATTAATGAAGACCATACTGCCTAAGCATTTTTTTTTTTTTTTGAGAGAGAGAATGAGTGCAAAAACAGCGGAGAGGCAGAGGAAGGGGGAGGGAGTGAATTTTAAGCAGGCTGTATGCCCAGCACAGAGCTTGCTCAGCAAGAGCTGGACATGGGGCTTGATCTCAAAACCCTGAGATCATGTTCTGAGTCAAAATCAAGAAACAGACACTTAACCACCCAGGCACCCACTAACTAATCATTCTTAACTGATTTAAGTAAAAATACCTCATTCTCAATAACATCATCAAATTTCATAAGCGTATTTTGTTTTAATTATTTTTGAAATGAGAGTTCAATTAACTAATTAATATTGATTTCCCTGAATTGCATTGAGTATAGCGCAGATTATATTTAAAAGGTAAAAGATCAGTATCAATATGAGACTAATGTCTTTTTCAAAACATGAGGCTTATACATGAATTCAACTAAAAAGCTAGCATATTTGATCTGGTTAAGGAATTTACATTACATAATTATCAAATTTATCTTCTTCATTTGAACTATTCCTCTTCAAAACATAGTAAGCTCTTTTAAATGCATAAAGATTGTCCTTTCATTGCTCTGTTGAATTTGATTTCCTGCTGATCACATCATGTCTTCTGAACAAATATTCTGTGAACAAGACTAGGAGAAAAAGCTATTTAAAAGTGCTGAGCAATGAGACCCTTTCTCTTCCATGTCTGTGTCTGGCCTGACTTGCAGAGGATACACTGCTCATGCCTCGTATAGAGTGAAAAGCAGGAAAACGGGTTAGAAAGGTGACTCCAGGAAATTTTTTCTACTTTCTTTATTCACTACCAAATCACTCATTCACCATCCCATAATTACATAATTAGTATATGAAGCTGAATAATGCCATTTTTAATGTCTAGAATCTTTGATGTCTCACAACCTAGCATAAAAACACTCAAGCAGAAATAAGTACAATGAAATCATGATAAATTGTATTATAAAGTTGTTTTAAATGATAACAAGAACAAAGAAAAGGAAACTATTAATTGGCAAAAAGAGTGATCCAAGGTTTGCATATTAAAGAAAAGATCTGGGTCTTAATGAATGTGTAATCCAAGAACAGGTAAAAAGACAAACAATTCTATAAAGAAAAAGAAAGAAATGTTCAATTTTTGTCTTCATTAATTTTTAAATAAATGTTAATTCCTAGAGTTTCACATAAAAAACAGTATTTTGCATATCTGTATCCATTGAATGCAAATAACATTTGTTAAATCAACAATAACTGTGATGGGAACTTTAAAAATATTATTAGCATAGCAATACATTTAAAAGCAAATATTATTTCAAAATAGTCATGCCATTATTTTAAATAATTTTGACCAATATTTCTACCTTTTTATCTGTGAATAATGTTAAGTCTTTTGAAATATGTATTAGTCAGAGCTTTCCATAGAATCAGTAGGATATATATCTATATAGATACACAGTAAAACCTTGGATTGTGAGCATAATTCATTTTGGAAACATTCTTGCAATCTAAAACACTTGAATATCAAAGCAAATTTGCCCGTAAGAAATAATGGAAACTCAGATGATTCATTCTACAACCCAAAAATATTCATAAAAAATGATTACCATATTGTAATATAATACAAAATAGTAAAGAAAATATAAAATGTAAAGAAAAATAAACAAATTAGCCTCCACTTACCTTTGGAAACCTTCCTGGCTGGTGTGGGAGAGGCAAGAGAGAGGAGGGTTATTATGTAGGACGATTTCATTATCACTAATGGAATCACTGCTATCGATGGCTCAATAGAATATTTTTTCTGCATGGAGGCCATTGTATATGCTTGCATAGATGTTAACCACTATATAGTATTAATAAACTCATGTCATATACTACATTTACTATAATTGGCAATGAGGCAGCAGAGGATAGGGTCTTTATTGCCAGCAGCCTGACCTAGAATGAAGCAAAGCTTTCCTAAGCTTATTCTTGTGTGGAAAAGCACGAAGGACTGTCCATAGATGTTTTAAAGTGACAAAAAAAAAAAAATACACTAGTACCTGTTGTACTTCCAACTTACAAGTCGTACATGACGCCAAGCATCATATGATCACAACTAGCCACTGTTTCTCTCTGTCCTTATAAATGCTCATTTATCAAGTTGAAATTTATTAGAAATGTTTGCTTGTCTTCCAGAACATTCACCGAACAAGTTATTCATAATCCAAGGTTTTACTGTATTTATAAAAAACTTATATAACTCATATATATATATGTTATAAGTTTACTATAAAATCGACTTACAGGATTATGGAAGATGTGAAGTCCCATCTGCTGTCCTGCAAACTGAAGACCTGGGAAAGTGGGTAGTGTAGTTCCAGCCTAAGTCTAAAAGGCTGCAAACTGGGGCAACTGATTGTGTAAGTTCTAATCCAAGTTCAAACTTATGAGAACTAGGAGTGCTGGTGGTGTAAGTCCCAGTTCAAGGACAGGAGAAAATAGGCATTGAGCTCAATGGTCAGACACAGAGAGATAAGTCTTTCTTCCCATTATTTTTATTCCATTCAGCCTTTCATCAGATCTGATGATGCCCATCAACACTGGGGAGGGCAATCTACTTTACTCAGTCTATTGAGATTCAAATGTTAACCTCTTTGAAAAACACCCCCATGGGTAAACCAAGAAATAACATTTAATCAGCTACCTAGACTCCCCTTGATCTTAGTCAAGAGGACACATAAAACTAACCATTATAGGGGCGCCTGGATGGCTCAGTCCATTGAGCAACCAACTCTTGAATTTGGTTCAGGTTGTGATCTCACGGTCATGTGATAAAGTCTCACATCGGATCTACTCTCTGCATGGAGCCTGCTTCAGATTCTCTCTCTTTCTCTCTCTCCCTCTTGTGCTTACTTGTTCTCTCTCTCTCTCATTTTAAAACAAAAAAAGTAACCATGATATAACCCATTTAAAATCTAATTATTGATTTTGTGATAACCATCTGAAAACTTTTTGAATTTTTCCAAATTCTAAATGAAATATTAAAAGATGATTTCAATATTTCTAACTAAATTTAGCAATTATCTCACTGAACTGCTAACTCAGTGTAGCTAATTTCTCAAACCAAAAATATTTCTCTCAAAAACATCCAAGGAGCTTCCTTCAACCTCCAAAACAAAATGATCAGTTTTTTACTTTATTAAGGGTGTAGTAAGAAGGAAAACTATGTGAAAATAATGAATGCCTTCTGCTGAAAATTAAACAGAATGGAAGAGAATGTAGAAGTGTAAATATATAAGACAAGAGGTGGTCTGTCATACCAAGCACAGATCTTTGTTCTTTGATAAAATTTAATCTGAGTCAATGAATTATTTTTCAAGAATTGGAAAAAATGTATGTATGTAATTTCTAATGGGCGTGCACAGAAAAATGTTAAATGTAGTTCCAGTGCAATTAAGAGAGAAATATAAATTGCTCTTTACTAAATTTATTTCTGTGAGAAAATTGGGAATTGACAATAGAATATTATATAATGCATTTTACTTTTTAAGCTTTCAAAAATTTAAATTATTTTTACTTTTATTTCACAATTTAGTGGGAAAACATGTTATTTTATTTTATTTCATTTCAAGTTTTTTATTGAAATTTCAGATACTTAACATTTAGTGTAATATTGGTTTCAGTAATAGAATTCAGTGATTCATCACTTACATACAACACTCAGTGCTCATCACAAAGAGTACCCTCCTTACCACCCTTTACCCATTTAACCCATACCCCTGTCCACCTCCCCTCCAACAACCTTAGTTTGTTTTCTATAGATAAGAGTCTATTTTTCCCCTATGTTCATATGTTTAGCATTAATACTCTATAGCACCATCCACATTGTTGCATATGGAAAGATTTAATTTTTTGATGGAGGAGTAATATTTTGTTATATATATGACACCTACTTTATCCATTCATCAGTTGATGGGCATTTGGAATTTTTCCATAATTTGGCTATTGTTGATAATGCTGCTGTAAACATCGAGGTGCATGTGTGTCTTTGAATCAGTATTTTTGTACCTTTGGGTAAATACCTAGTAGTGCAATTGCTAGATCTTATGGTTGTTCTATTTTTAGTTTCTTGAAGAGCCTTCATACTGTTTTCCAGAGTTGCTGCACCACTTTGTATTTGCCCTAACCATTTAAGAGGGCTCCCCTTTCTCTGCATCGTCAACAACATCTGTTATTTCTTCTGTTGATAATTTTAGCCAATCTGACAGGGGTGAGGTGGCATCTCATTGTGGTTTTGATTTGTATTTCCCTGATGATGAATGATGTTACACATCTTTTCATGTGTCTCTTAGCCATCTGTATGCCTTCTTTGGAAAAAATGTCTATTTAAGTCTTATACCCGTTTCTTAAGTGGATTATTTGTTTTTGGAGTGTTGAGCTTGATAGTTTTTTATAGATTGTGGATACTAACCCTTTATCAGATATGTCATTTGCAAATATTTTCTCTCATTTCATTGGTTGTCTGGAGTTTTGATTATTGGTTCCTTTGCTGTGCAGTAGTTTTTTAAATAGAGTAAGTCCCAATATCTCATTTTTGCTTTTGTTCCCTTGTCTCAGGAGACATATTTAGTTAGGAATTGTGACACCTGATGTGAAAGATTGCTCCCTGTGTCCTCCTCTGGGATTTGATGGTTTCCTGTGTCATATTTAGGTCTTTCATCCATTTTGAGTTTATTTTTGTGTATGGTATAAGAAAGTGGTTCAGTATCATTCTTTTGCATGTTGCTGTCCAGTTTTCCCAACACCATGTATTGAAGAGACTGTCTTTTGTTTTTCCCTTGGATATCTATCCTGCTATATTGAAATTGAAGATTAGTTGACCAAATAGTTGTGTGTTCATTTATGAGTTTTCTGTTCTGCTCCATTGAGCTATATGTCTGTTTTTGTGTCAGTACCATACTTCTTGATCAATACAGCTTTATGATATACCTTGGAAGTTCAGGATTGTGATGCCTTCAGCTTTACTTTGCTTTTTCATGATTGCGTTACTATTCAAGGTCTTTTATGGGTTCCACACAAATTTTAGCATTGCTTTTTCTATATCTGGGAAAAAATGCTGGTGATATTTTGATAGGGATTATATTAAATGTGTATATTTCTGGGGAGCCTGGGTGGCTCGATTGGTTAAGTGGCTGACTTCAGCTCAGGTCGTGATCTCATGGTTCATGAGTTCAAGCCCCACATCAGGCTCTGTGATGACAACTCAGAGCATGGAGCCTGCTTGGATTCTATGTCTCCCTCTCTCTCTGCCCCTCTCCTGCTCCTGTTCTATTTCTCTCTCAAAAATAAATAAACAGAGATTTTAAAAAAAAATTTAGATTTCTTTGGGAACTGTAGACATTTTAACAATATTTGGTCTTCCAATCTATGAGCATCAGGTGTTTTCTGTTTCGTGTTATATTCAGTTTCTTTCATAAGTGCTCTATAGTTTTTGGAGTACAGATCTTTTACCTCTTTGGTTATGTTTATTCCTAGGTATCCTATGGCTTTTGGTACAATTGTAAATAGGGTTGATCCCTTGATTTCTCTTTCTGTTGTTTCATTGTTGATTATAGAAATGCAACTGATTAATTTGTGTATCAATTCTAGCAAATTTTTGGAGTCTTTTGGGTTTTCTACATTGAGTATCATGCCCTCTATGAATAGCAGAAGTTTTACTTCTTCCTTGCTGATTTGTATGCCTTTCATTCCTTTTTGTTGTCTGGTTGGTGAGGCTAGACTTCTAGTACTATCTTAGATAACAATGGTGAGAGTAGATATCCCTGATTTTTTCCTGACCATAGAGGAAACCTCTTAGATTTCCCCATTGAAGATTTTATTAGCTATGGGCTTTCATATATAGTTCTTACGATGTTGAGGTATGTTCCCTCCATCCCTACTTTGTTGTGGGTTTTTATTAAGAATTGATGCTGGGGGCGCCTGGGTGGCTTAGTCGGTTAAGCGTCCGACTTTCGCTTAGGTCATGATCTCGCGGTTCGTGGGTTCGAGCCCGCGTCGGGCTCTGTGCTGACTGCCAGCTCAGAGCCTGGAGCCTGTTTCAGTCTGTGACTCCCTCTCTCTCTGACCCTCCCCTGCTCATGCTGTCTCTCTCTCTCCTAGAAATACAGAAAAAAAACAAACAAACAAAAAAAAAGAATTGATGCTGTACTTTGTGAAATGCTTTTTCTTTGTCTATTGAGAGGCTAATATGGTTCTCATCCTTTCTTTATTAATATGGTGTATCACATTGATTCATTTATGAATATTGAACCACCCTTGCAGCCCTGGAACAAATTTGACTTGATCATTGTGAATGATTTTTTTAATGTAATGTTGGATTCTATTTGCTAGTATTATGTTGAGGATTTTTACATTAATATTCATCAGGGATTTTGGCCTGTAATTCCTTTCAGTGGGGTCTTTCTTGGTTTTGGAATCAAGGTAATGCTGGCCTCATAGAAGGAGTTTGGAAGTTTTCCCTCCATTTCTATTTTTGAAGTATTAACTCTTCTTTAATTTTCTGGTAGAATTCCCTTGGGCAATCATGTGGCCCTGAACTTTTGTTTTTTGGGAGATTTTTAATTACTGATTTAACTTCTTTGCTGGTTCTTAGTCTGTTCAAGTGTTCTATTTCTTCCTGTTTCAGTTTTGATAGTTTATATGTTTCTAGGAATCTATCGATTTCTGCCAGATTTCCAATTTGTTGGCAAATATTTTTTGTAATACCCTTTTATGATTGTTTGTATTTCTGTGGTGTTGGCTGTGATCTCTCTTCTGTCATTTATGATTTTATTTATTTGGTTCCTTTTTCTTTCCTTTTAATAAGTCCAGCTGGGGATTTAAAGATATTATTAATTCTTTAAAAAAACAAAAAACAAAAACAAAAACAGCTCCTGATTTCATTGATGTGTTCTATTGCTTTTGTTGTTTTCTTTTTTTTTTTCCTATATCATGTATTTCTTCTTTAGTCTTTATCAGACAAGTTCCTTTCTTCTGAAGACTTTAGGCTTCATTCGTTGTTCTTTTGGTATCTTTTTTAGTTGTAAGGTTAGGTTGCATATTGGAGATTTTTCATGCTTCTTGAGGTATATACTTCCCTCTTATGACCATTTTTGCTGCATCCCAAAGGTTTCAGACTCCTGTGTTTTTACTATCTTTTTTTTCCTTGTAGTTTTTAATTTATTCTTTAATTTCCTAGTTGACTCGATAATTCTACAGTAGGATATCCATTACTCAACATATATTTGTGGTCTTTCCAATTTTTTTTCTTGTGGTTGTCTTCAAGTTTCACAGTGTTGTGGTTGGAAAATATGCATGATATGATCTCAAACTTTTTGCCAGAGTGTGGTGAGTTTTAACTAGGTGTGCTTTGGTCTGCTTGTATAAAGAGACCCAGTGTCTTTGCATAACTGAAGCTTTGCATATCTCTATGGTCACCAGGTGTGCTGCATGCAGGGATCTTTGTACTTGTCTTCTGAGGGAGGGGCTCACTGATCTGGTTCTCAGGCACACTGCCCAAGAAGAGCAGCACCTGCAGAGTGGACCACACTGTGGATCTCTAAAGCTCCAGTTTTTGAGTTCCACTGTTTGTAAAAACTCACAAAAATAAGCCCCTCTCTGTAGACACGAACTGAGGAAAAAGTTCAGATACTTAGACTGAGCCAACATGAAGGGCTAATTCTGCTAGCGAGACAGCAGCAGCAAACTGCACATAGTCTTTATTTCATGTGCACCAGGTATAAACATCAAATAATGTTAAAGCATGGGAGGAAAAGGAAAACACAAGAAGCCTTCAGACATAGACCAAACACACATCTAGTGTTTACATGAAAGCATGTAGTGAAGATGAGCAGTTTCAAGGACTGCTAAACAATTACAGTGGGTCTCTTCCCTAATTGGCTCCTGGGAGATCATGGGGCTCTGTTCTCATAGTGCTGTTGCATTTAACAGCCTTGAGACCAGAACATCTCTGACATTTCAGGAATCACCCCATTTACTTTCCCAGGGCTTACAATACACTCTTTAGAAATAACTCCAAAATGAGAGAAATACCTCTCTTTCTCCCAGCCAGTGGATTTAGGGACGTGTTTTACTTGTACCTATGAACTCCTCTCTCCTGTATCTATCTCTCTCCTCTGTGATCAGGGTTCCTTCCCCTCCAGAGCACGCATGATTCATTTCTCCCCTAAATCCCATCTCTGCACCTCCTACTTTCCACAATGTGGCCTCTTCTTTCCCTAGATGTGTAGTTTGTTCTGTCAGTCCTTGGATTGATTTCATGGGTGTTCACAATGATTTGATATTTCCTTAGCTAATTTGGAGTGACCAGGTAAGTCTAGAGTCCTCCTACCATTCTGCCATCTTAACTCCTTCCAGTTTAGGTTATTTTTAGATGTAGCTGATAATGTACCTTTGAGAAAACCATACATAGAATGTCATATTTTGAAAATAACACCATGGAATTTTATATGAAACAGTTAATTGTTTGGTATCATTGTCTCTTCTATGGTTCCAGTAGGTAATTACCATTTGTAAATATTTTGTCTATTATGTTTCAACTGACAAAATTTCTAGAGAAATATATCTAATATCCATATCTCCTTAAAAATGATGTCTATAAGCAAGTTGTTTTATAAAAGTATGGAAGAGTAAAGCTTACCTTACCACAAAATTATACTGTTTTTTTCCATGGTTTCAAGCATGTTCCTGTAATTTATTTTATTGTATGAGGCAGTAACAGGTGCTAGAGATCATGCATCTAACCCCTCTCAAGACCTTCTCTTTTTTCTGGCAGATGTGCAAAATTTGGTAGATATTAATAAAAAAAATGTGTATGAGGTATCCATAAATGTGGATATCCTCCAAATTTAGCACAGTTCAGGAAGACTTGGTGGGAATTCTCTAGATATATTTTTGTCAGTGAGCTAAATGTTAAGCAAGAAAAAAAATGAATGAAAATGATTGAATAATATGTTTGCACACAATTTCCTTAAAAACCATGTATTTATAGAATTATGAAACCTAAATATACAATTTATACTAGTCCCCCATCTCATTTATCCTTATAATATATATTCCATAATGACAACTATATCCTTAGCTTTTGAGTTCGTCTCTGTGTTTGGCGATTTTAATTGCATGACACTTTGCCCTGTACCTAGAGTTAACTCTTTGAATCCCAGTTGTAACATCCATTCCTCCAGAAAGAATTTTCCTCTCCTCTCTTAGAGGTATTGCCTACTACCAATCAGAGACTATGTTAACATATGTTTTTAGCAGGTTTTTTAAAGGCAAGTAGGTGGTATGAATTGAGAGTGTGTTACTAGGGATTATTCCCAGTAGATTTTTATTTTACTTCTCACTTCCAGCTAAGGCTGAGCCAGATATAAATCCCACTATAACCCTGCCTCTACTTGTTGGTTTTTTTATTCTAATTCACCTGCTCAGGAAACTGACATTTTTTTTTGAGAAATCTATAATCTAACTTCTTGCTTGCAGAGCTCCCCCATAGGTTTTTCGTCTCCCTTGTAACCAAAACTGCCTAGCCCAAGGGCAAAAGCTGTCCTTAGTGCTCAGTGACCTGTATGAATTTCCTATATCTCCTAGAATATATCCTCTGAGGATTTCTGTTAATTTCCTGAAAAGCCAGCCAAACATAAAAAAATAAGAAAAATATTTCTTCCTCTATGTACCACCCTCATACTCCAAGATTTTTATATTTTTCTCAACTGGGAAGTTATTTCTGGTTGTCTTATTTAAAAATGCATCGAAAACAGCCATTTCCCATCTTTGTTCATTCAGAGAGAAAACAAATATTGGGATAGTTGCCAATTACACCTTGCACCTAGAAAGTGTTCTTATATGTATGTCTTTATATACCTCTATGTACTTTTCATAGCTTGTAGCTTACACCAATAAGTCTTAACAATTTCTGGATACATCTACTTTTAGGATTGTGTGGTGTTCTTACATAATTCAAGGTAGGTTGGGTCCAAAATTATCTCACTCCTAGTATCAGTGTAAGAGGCTTAAATACTAAATTATTTAACAAGTAAGTATGTCTGAAAACAAAGTTTTGGGTTAGAATATCCCAACTGGCCTACAAGAATGGTCACTGGATGAATAGGCCATAAATAAGAACTATACTAAAAGCAAAACACAGTTATTACTTTTTTGCTGTAGATCAGAGAAATAGAATAAAATATTACCTAAGTTGATATTCAGTAGATTCAAGAGTACTCCAAATATATGATTCTAGCTAGGATGAAGAAAACATAAAATATTAAAGAACACCAAAATATAAGCATTATCCAGATGAAACAGAAGGACAGAGTATCTCAAATACTCATCTTCTGTGAAATACTGAAAATAACTTTGTAGATGTGGTATGCAGGGTAGAGTCTACAAATGGGTACTCAGAGGCTACGACAGATAGATATGTGGTCTTTATCTTAAGTCTCCAGGTGTTTCCCTTTGCAAATTATAACATAGGGAAGAAGACAAACAGTATAGGAGGGCAATTATCTCTTAAAGGTCCTTACACGTGACCACATAGCACTTTTTGTTATAATTTATTGACCAAAGTTATATGGCTTATTTACCTCAAAATAAACTACAGTACAGATTACAGTAATAGTCATTTTGACCTGTGCCCAATCACACATTTTGGGCTCCTACTACTATAGAATGAGAAAATGGATGTTAGGAGTAAGCCCACTTTGCCACATTTGTGATTGGTGTAAGCCAAGTATGTTTGTTGTAGTTGCTGCTGCTATTGTTTCCTTTTATTTTGTGTAAGCACAGGCATGCTTTAAAAGACGTGCTTATTGTGTACCTAGTGTCTATTGGTATAGAGGTCAAAATTCTTTCAAATTAGCCAGGTATACAGGAGGGAAACAGAAACAAAAATATTCCCCAGTGTATTAGTACTATCGATCAGGATATGGATTTCCTTCACATTCAGCCAAATCATAGCTATATGTCTCAGGTTTTTGCTTTGGGCCCCTGATGACTGTTAGGGCATGATGTTTTCTTGTGGAACAATAAATTAATATTATACAAGGCTACTCTGAGACCTAGGTGAATCCAAACCAAAACAAAAGCAGTCCATAATCGTGTTTCAGCAAAGACAGAAACAAGAACATTGTCAAACAACTAAAAGGAAAAAAAAAAGTCTCCCTCTCCCAGATGTGACTGGTCCTTTTCTAGAAATTACAATTTTAGCTTCTTCCCAACTTCCCCAAATTATTAACATACCCAATTCCTTAACCCCTTTTTTTCTGACAACATCCAATTCAGAATTAAACTATGCTTTCCTGAACCCTCTCAAAATCACTAAGCAAAAACCAAAACACTATAAGAAACCTGCCCTGAACCCTCATAATGAGACTTCCCATTGTCACTTCTACCCCATGTTCTGCTTGCTCTCTTCTTTTAGGGAGCCAATAAATTCACCTTTTTCAACTCTACTGCATTCTGTTCTCTTTGACTAAGGCTCATCAACATATATTTGTAATTTGGGGATAATAAGGCCATTAATTTTATTTATTTTGATATTATTGTGATCCTGTAATGATCCTCAAATGATCTTTTGAGACATTAATTTTGTCATTTTATTTCACAGAAGTAATTAATTTCTAATATTTTTCTGAGGGTCTGTTTCTGTTGTCTTTTTACTTGCTTTTTAGTCCTTTTATGAGTGATGATTTGTGGGTAAATGCATCACATTATGTATGAAATACTGTAGAGACAATATTACATTTTGTACTATTTTGCCTCTCTCTATAGAGGGCTTACTTTTGCTTCTTGAAGGCTGTTTGGCTACAAGCAAAGTTGTTAATACAATATATAGTTGACCTCATTAGTAAGTGCCTGAAATCTGAAGCAAACAGCAAAATAAGAAAGGAAAACAAAATTAATTTCACCATATTTTCATTTGTGCTGAAAACCTTATTGGTTCCTTTAGAAAATAATTGCCTTCATGGGACGCTTAGGTGGCTAGGTGGGTTGAGCATCTGGCTTTGGCTCAGGTCTTGATCTTGCGGTTTGTGAGTTCAAGCCACATGTCAGGCTATGTGCTGACAGCTTAGAACCTGGAACTGCTTCAAATTCTGTGTCTCCCTCTCTCTCTGCCCCTCCCCTGCTCATGCTCTGTCTCTCTCTCTGTCTCAAAAATAAAAATAAGCATTCAAATAAAACAAAATATTTGCTTTCTTTAAAAATGGAGGCTTAAAAAAATTCTAAGTTATACATAGAACAGCTATAAAAGCATAAAATGTAGCTTCCTCAGATGCACTTTGATGAATTTTATGAAAGGTGAAGCAAAGATATTTTAGACTTTTGCAGTTAAATTGGGTTAAGAATATTGTAGCAATTAAGTAGGTTGAGTGTATAGAGTGGCAGGTAAAATGTAAGACCTAGAAATTGAAGCAGGATATGCCATCACAAGTTTGTTGGAGTTATTTTGATCAAGAGATCAAGAGGAAGGGCTAACAAAGCCACAAAATAGTCTCTATAAAAAAACATATTAAAGAGGCTTTTGTAAAGACATTTCTCATAACAATGAAAAAAAAAAAGTCTGGCTGTGGACAAAGTGGATGTTGGGGTCCAAAGAAAATTACCAGATACCTAACTAGTCATTGAAGGGTGTGGGAAGAACTATTGGAAGTGGATGATTGCGAAAAAAAACAGTAATTTTGTGGTTTGTGATAGCAGTGAATAGCTGATAACTGCAATTCTATGAAGACTTTGTAGAGCCATTCCATACCACAAACACAATCGGGCTGCATAGGAAGTGACATGACAAATTTCATCTCAACAATGCAAGCAGGTACTAAGTATAGGGTTTGTTGTTTATCACAGCAGGGAATGAAGTTGGAGATAGTTCTGCCAAGCCTCACTCATTATAGTGATGGTCACTCTGTTGAGATTAATCTAAAAACCATTTTTAAAGAATCCTATTTTTATGGTGAAGGGATTTGCTGTCTATTTCCTGTAACCAAGAACATTTTTGTTGATTCATTTTTTTCTGTGTACTTTCTTCTAACTGGTGTCACTTGACAATCCCGTCTCAAACAATCAAATAAAATAATAGCATTTAAAGACAATGTGTATGCATATATATATGTATATATATATATATATATATAGTTTACAAGTTTTATTGTATATATGTATGAATATGTTTACATAATTTGTAGGTTATATATGTATTTACCTGTGTATGTATGTATGATCTTACAAAGCATAAAGCAACTTCACTTCCAAAAAGATATAGCCCCAAATTTGAGATAGAGAAACTGTATAGATAAACCACTTCTCATAAGAAATCATAACCAAACATTCTTTCTTGCTTGCTATACTTTTAACAGGTGTGTCAGGCAACACATGCTACTTGAGTGTGTACAGTATAACACACATTGTCCCTAAATGAGGGTAGAAGCAGGATTACTGGAGTTCAAACAGTAACTCTTTGCAAATTCTGTCAATTTGCCACCATCTTTCAGAATATGTTGGTAATAATTAAACCTGTGATAATTTTGATGTTAATGGTACTCCTTGGAACAGTGGAATGCATAACTTGTAAAACTATGCAGAAGCCCTGATAGGATGACTGACTAGTCCCACTTTCCCAGGACATTCTCAGTGTTATCACTAAAAGCCCTACATCCGGGGACACTCAGCCTCAGACAAATTAGGATGACTGGTCACCTGCGTGGAAAGAATGGCAAATGACATAGATAAAGCTGCTGGCTTTAAAGACCCTACATTTAAGTTTTCAAAAATAGACAATAAAATAAAAGTAAATACATAAAACATGTTCTTCCAAGTACAAATAAATTATTTATGAAGTGAAAAAGAAATTCAGGATGACTAAAGATTTTGGTGATACAAACAGAAAGTGTAACTGTCTGCATACCAACAAACAAGTGGACATTGGAGCTATGAAATATGTGAGCATTAGGTATGTGTTTAATCTAAATAAGTGACATGAAATATAAAATAGGGTCTAATCATTTTTAGAAAAGGAATATTGACTATCACAGGTTTTAAGTAAAATCAATTCTTTTTTTCTCTTTATTGTTTTCTTTTAATTGTGAAAACAAAATTGTTCACACTTTTCTAAAAGGCAAAGTTATTTTATGCAGAGATTTAGAAAAGAAACAAATAATAATTCAATTTTACATATTAACATTTATTTATTTTTGAGAGATAGAGACAGTGTGAGTGGGGGAGGGAAGAGAGGGAGACAGAATCCAAAACAGGTTCCAGGCTCTGAGCTGTCAGCACGGACCCCTGCGTGGGGCTTGAACTCATGAATGGTGAGATCACGACCTGAACTGAAGCTGGATGCTCAACCGACTAAGGCACCCAGGCACCCCAAGTAATTCAATTTTAATTAAAAGCCTAAGCTAGTGCCTCAGCCAGCCTTATAAAGAACCAAGTGCATCAGAAAAGTCCTCAAGACACCTACATTCTATTCCCAAAATTGTTAGTAATTAGCTGTGTGATCCTTAATAAGCCACTTAACTTTTCTGAACCTACATCTCTTTACCTACAAGTTAAGGAATATGGGCAATTTAATCTCTGTGGTTCCTTCTAGGTCTAAAATTCTGGAATAGAACTTTTCCCATCAAGATTTAAATTACTTGTACTTTGTCCTCAGACATAATAGACATCATGTCACCTATTTCTGTCTAGTTGCTCCTCAAACAGTTAAGAAGTAGAAAATAATTGGCCTTTCTCCCTTTTGAACAATGTTTATTGTTTAATCAGAAGTTATATGGTGAATAGTAATTTATTGTTGTGTCACATTTTAGCTGAATGGAGCTGTTTACAGTAAAATGCATTTGTACAAAAGAATTTGCCTTTTCTGTGTGAAGCTGATGAGGGATTTTGAGCTAGTTCATTTCCTTCTCGTGACTTAAAAAGACTTTCTACTTGCTGGGCAATCATTTAAAAAGCAAAGTGAAGTTTATAGTTTTATATCCCTCGTGGGCATATAAAAAGGGGACAAAGAGACTCTCAATGGTGGGGTATTTAGAACTACTTTAGAGTGCAGTCATCATAAACAATTATCTCCCTAGCACACTGTTCTTCTAGGGCTCTTTTTTTTTTTTTTAATGTTTTTATTTATTTTTAGGAGAGAGAGAGAGAGACAGCGTGAGCAGGGGAGGGTCAGAGAGAGAGGGAGTCACAGACCTTGAAACAGGCTCCAGGCTCTGAGCTGGCAGTCAGCACAGAGCCCGACGCGGGGCTCGAACCCACGAACCGCGAGATCATGACCTAAGCGAAAGTCGGACGCTTAACCGACTAAGCCACCCAGGCGCCCCTCTAGGGCTCTTTTCACTATACAGACTTATGAAACCCATGCACCATAGAATCCAAACATCCAGTTTGGAAACCAACTCCATTGCTTACCAGTTATGACACTGTGAACAGGATAATTATCCTTTTTTATAAAACAGATTATATTTCCTTTATTATAGAGTTGTTCATGCTTAAGTGTGATAATACAGATAAGTGCTGCGTACAGTACTTGAAACATACTAACTCCTCAGTAAATATTTGCTACAACTATGATTATTTTAAAATCCAAAACTAGTACTTGGGACAGGTCAATTATAGTGTCTCACCATTTGGTACTAATGAGCAATCTTTTAATGTACATAAACCACTTTAGTCTATTATACCAAGGTATTTATAAATGTGGTAAATTTCATGGTAGTCAGTAAGTTAAAACTTGGTTTTCAATTATTTGAGATCAGAGCTGTCTCTTCTAAGTGTGCCATATCTGCACATGACATAATTATTTTTAGTTAAAGAAAATGTGTATCATCAAACATTAAGTGAACACTGGAGCCATGAAATATGTGAGCATTAGATATGTGTTTAACCTCAATAAGTGACATGAAATATAAGATAGGGTTTAATCATTTTTAGAAAAAGAATATTAACTATCACAGACTATGAGTAAAATCAATTCTTTTTTTTTATTGTTTTCTTTTAATTGTGAAAACAAGAGAATTGTTCACACTTTTCTAAAAAGATTATTTTACACAGAAGAAAGCAGTTGATTTGAAACATGAAAATATTGTCAAAACTAAGCTCAAGAACAATATTTTGAACTCTACAAGAGCTTTTCTTTGTTTAAGATTGAAAATTATGTTTTATAGATAAAAATAAGGATTAAATACAAATATCTTTTATGAAATTTGCAGTACAGAGTAGAATGTATTCAAATTACTTTATGTTTTATTTTGCTTACTGATAGGTTCAGAATAAAGTGAAAATTTAAAGATTTAATATCTGATTTTGCTATTTGAAAATGTTTATCTCCCTATGTACAATTCCCTTGATATAATGACATCATCTCCTGAGTCTTCAAACCATCACCAATCTCTACATTTTTAACAATATGAGTATAACAGTGCATTTATATCATATTTGTATTCCAAGAAGCAAGGTATTTTCTGATCACTAGTGTCTCACTTCCAGGAAATATATAGAATTTTATTTTGAAAATAGATTACAATAGTCTTTTTTTTTTAATGTTTTATTTATTTCTAGGAGAGAGAGAGACAGCGTGAGCAGGGGAGGGTAGAGAGAGAGGGAGTCACAGACTGAAACAGGCTCCAGGCTCTGAGCTGGCAGTCAGCACAGAGCCCGACGCGGGGCTCGAACCCACGAACCGCGAGATCATGACCTAAGCGAAAGTCGGATGCTTAACCAACTAAGCCACCCAGGTGCCCCAGTAGATTACAATAGTCTTAACACAACAATGAATTTGAACTAATAATGAAAGAACAACCACACAGAAAAATGGAAAACAAACCAAAGCAAAATGAAAGCTTCCTGTGGTAAATACTTTTAAGTTGTTATACTGTTAGTTTTACTCATTATTAATACTAATAGAAAGGTCTATTCCCTCATTTTTCCTGATCCTTAGAAATTTCCTGCTTTCTGCTGGCCCTGTAATAAAAGTGTATATTAATTAGTATTTTCACCATTTAAAAAATGATATATTATCTCTAGGTATATTATCCGTTGTATATTTTTCTTAATTGCCACTAAAGGAAAAATTGTAACTATGTCTGAAGGAAACTAAAAGTGGTTTTCAAGGAAAAAAAAAGTTTTATTCCTTTAGTGCTTGTAAAGCTATCAAGTTTTAAAGCATTCTCATTTGGGGACCCCTGTGAGGCTCAGTTGGTTGAACATCTGACTTCGGCTCAGGTCATGATTTTGCAGTCATGGGTTGAAGCCATGCGTTGGGGTCTGTGCTGACAGCTCAGAGCCTGGAGCCGGCTTTGGATACTGTGTCTCCCTCTCTCTGTTCCTCCCCTGCCCACACTCTGTCTCTCTGTCTCTCAAAAATTAAAACGATAAAAAAAATAAAGGATTTTTATTTCTTTTCAGTAAAATCTCCTCAGGCAAATCTCATCTCTGTACACACATAAATATATTTTGTTATTATTCTTGGGATTTCTTTGTATCCTTCACATATGTATTTGTTGAGGGCTATTAGATTTTTGTCAGTTATGCTTTTAGTTTAGTACCAAAGGTACTATCAAACATAGAAATCGATTAAGTAATCAAATGAGTGAGGTAGAACCTGAAAAAATAAAAGGTTAATACACAGTATAAATTATTATAAGATGATTTTGATAAACCATGTTTATCTTTTTATCTACTCATCCAACTACAGTAACAGAGGTACAGAAAGGAAGTCAACTGTGTTCTCAAAAATACTTCAGCTTGGCACATGTTTTATTAGCTGCTAAAGCAAACACATGTATCAAGATCTTTATATACCACATATATATGTTTATTTTATATGTCTTATATACTTAAATATTTTTATTTTTATATTTGTGTGAAATACATAAAATACTTAAATTTTAAATTATATCAATAAATTTTAGCATATAATAATTATTATTAATACCTGGAGAATATTATGAAGTACATCTAATGTTCAAATTTTAATAAGGATATTTAAAAAATCAAGCCTTTCTCAAAACAAAACTAGTGGCAGTCCATAAACCATACAATATCTATTCATCAGTAATTCTTAAAATTTTGAAGTTAATAGCTTTTTTTAATAAAAATAAAAATCTTATCCTTGCCCTAAAAATTCTGATGTTCCCTTTCCACCACAAGACCCCAATTTGTTTCTCTTTTGAGGTGATAGTTTCTTCTCAGCATCTCTAAAGTCTAGATTATGTACATTATGGCTTAATTTCTAGTGTTAGAAATATCAAAGCAATATTTCCCATTAAATTAATGATAATATTTATGTTTTCTAAGAGCATACTCCCACCCTTTATAAATTATTAATATCTTCCCACAGGAGATGTAGTCATAACAGCTCATGTCTTCTTCTCTTTCTTCTGTACTACTCTATTCTGTTATTCTCTGTCAGTGAAAAGTCATCTTCTTTAGATGGTCATTAACTAAAGAGTTTTGAAGCACCTCATATGTATAGAGTTATCCTGCATTTACCTTGTTTTAAAGGGTGTTGGTGCATGACAGTCTTATGAATCTGGTTATATTGACACACCTACAATAGGTGTGTTTGAGTGAAAAACTGGAGTTACATGACTTACAGAGTATTGACTTTGTGTCAGGAACATGGTATACTTGCATTGTTCTAATAGTTATAACATTAAATCGTCTAGATTGCTATCCAGATTTTTTTGAGATAAGAAAAGTGGGTTTTAAGAAGCTTAGAAAATCCCCCAGGCACTGCTTACAGAATTATGTGCTATCACTTCCTGACTTCAAAGCTCTCTGATTTTTATTATTCTGTGTTGTTTTATTAAGAGTCACTTTTTGAAGTTTGGTTTCTGACATTGGTTCTCAGACAGTGATGGGTCTTTATCAAAATCACCTGAGGAGCTATTAAATATGCATATTCTCTTATGTCAATTCAGTTTTAATGAATAAGAATCTCTGGGTGGGGGAATCATAGAATACACAATTTTAAAATCCTCCTCAGGTTACTGTGATATACAGATAAGTTTGAAAACTGTTCTACCTTACTCTTTCAAAATAAAATATTCCCATTCTATCCATAATTTGACACTTCAGTATGCATGCATATAAGTCACAGGTAAAAATTCCTTCTTCCATATAAAAATACAAAATTTCTATGGTATTTGTCTTTCTATGACTGACTTTTTTTCACTTAGCACAGTACACTCTGGCTCCATCCACACTGTTGCACATGGGAAGGGGAAAAAGAGAGAAAGAGAGAGAAGGAAGCAAACCATAAGAGACTTAATAATAGGGAACAAAGGTTGATGGAGGTCCATGGGTAGGGCATGGGCTACATGGGTGATGGGTATTGAGGAGAACACTTATTATGATGAGCACTGACTGTTATATGTAAGTGATGAATCACTGAATTCTATTCCTAAAACCAATATTACACTGGATGTTAACTAATTAGAATTTAACTAAAAAATTGGGGAAAAAAGAGTAAAATAAGTACCAAAGCTATATAAAAAGAAAAAAAAAAAGAAATACAAAATTCCTAAGTCATAAGGAAATTTAAAAATGGAATAATGACTACAGCATATGTATTTTGTTTACTCAAGATTGTATGTTGATAGCGGGTAACCAAAAAATAAGAAGGAACTTGTTTCTGGTTTTTATTGGCAAAGTTTCATGCTATTCAGAAAAATACTGTAATCTTAAAGAAGAAGCATTACTGAAGTTTTCATTAGGCAATAGCAATCAATTATTTTATTTGACTTTTGAACATCATCATACTATCAATATTATTATGATATTACAAAGACTATATGTACTATACATGAATAACAACTACTCATAGAAAGAAATGTACAATAAAAATCTAAGCCAGGGTTAAGTTTTCATCCATGAAAAAGAAATTCCTTTTTGTTTTTATGGACTTAACTGCATTTTCTAAAATATTTTTTATGGTTCCCTTGACGTAATTTCAAATTTACTGCAATGTTGCAGAAATAGTACACAGAGTACCCATATATCTTTCACGTGCCTTCCATCAATTTAAATAATTTATATACCCAGATTAAAATTACCAAAATTAAAATAATAATAATAATAATAATAATAATAATAATGCCAGCCCAGTATTATAGCTAAACTACAACGTATTTGGAATACAGCAGTTTTTTAATAATGGCATTGTCCTGTCCTGGAATAAAAGCCAGACCACACATATGTCATTTAGATTTTACGTCCCTTGGCAGAATGTTCCGTAATGTTTCTTAGTTGTTCGTCTCTTCAGTACTTTGAAGAGTACTGGTCAATTATTTTACATAATGTTTTTTAATTTTGTTTTGTCTGTGCATTTTCATAGTATACTCATAGTATATTCTTTCCATCCTTTTACATTTAAACGAGATATATCTTTACATTTATAATCAATTGCTTGTATATGGTATTTAGGTGGGTCTTGCTTTAAAAGACAGAAAATCTTTCTTTTAACTGGTACATTTAAACCATGCCTATTTTAATATGAATATTGATACCCAATTTAAATGTATCATCTTTTGAATTCCTGGTCAGATATTTTCAACATTAATATCTGAGTCTATTTCTGAAGATAATTATGTACGTTGGAAAATTATTGTTTTATCCTATCTTTTAGATGGTTCATATATATATTTTGAAACTGATAGCCAGATATCTGTGTAAGAAAGTAGAGATTGAGGGAAACATATAGTACTTTTACCTGGAAATGCGCACTTCTTTACTTCTTGTGGATCTCTAGGGTGTGGATTCCAGATAATCCCCTCAAGAGTTATTATTATTTAATAATTATGTTTTAAAAATTTATAATTGAGAAAAATATTTTATATTTACTCCCAGTTTTATCGTTTCCTTGTTACTCAGTTCCTTTATGTAGATCCAGTTTTCCATCTCCGTTCGTTTTTCTATTCTTGAAGAATAATTTAATATTTCTTACAATACTGATCTACTGTATCTCACCTACTATATTTCCGAAAATTCCTGTGTGTTTTACACATTTTTGAAAGGTTTTTTTTCTGAGTAGGGATGGTGTTCTACTGACTTCATGCCACTGAAACGCCCAGAATTCGAGAGAACCCCAAAAACAGACCACCAGAGACCAGAGTCAAAGCCAAGCGGCAAGAGTTGTTTATTTGCAGGTTCGAACCCGGTCCTCCGCGCACTCGTTGCCGGTGACGCTGAGAGGCCCCGAACAAAGCCTCTGCAGCCTTTTTATAGACAAAAGTAAACAAGTCATGGGGAGGGACAGGAGATTTCCATGGTTACAAGTTTGCCATTGGCTAACATTAAAATGTGAACATATACCGCATCTGATTGGTTCCCACCATCAGGTTTTTGGCGGGATCCAATTATAATATTTGGGGTACCTTTGAATTCAGCCTATCATAGAGCGAGTTTGAAGTCTTGTTTGGTGACTAACAGGTTAACATCTCTCTCTCCAGGCCCTTCCCTCAGCAAGGTATGGGGTGGCCGCTGGCCTTTTCGGATTGGCTTCCGCCAGGGTGGGGTGATGGGGTGACAGGGGGAACATGAAGCTAGTCCCTTGGGCAATCCGGCGGCGGGGAAGCAAGGCTTAAGCATCGTTACAGAAGCAGAAAGAGCTGGTTAGGTAATAGCTTCCCGTAGCGCAGGCATCTGTTCAGAAGCAGAAAAGCTGGTTAAGTTTATTTAGGCCTCTCACCATCATATTTCTTAAAATTGTCTTCTGTCATTGCTCTCTTTCTTTCTTTGAATGAAATGTGCTTGTTTACCATTGGCTCATAAAATTTTCTTTCTCACTGGTTTTAAGCAATTTAGTTATGCTATGTCTTGGTATGGTTTTCTTCATTTCTATCCTGCTTAGGTTTCACTGAAGTTCTTGGATCTGTAGATTCACAGTTTTCATCAAATTTGGAAAATACTTGGAAATTATTTCTTCAAATATTTTATTGATCCTTTCTCGTCCTCCCTTTTTGAACGCATAATATATGTGAGAAATTTAATATTTTCCTATAAGTCACAGGGATTTATTTTCTTTTTCAATCTTTTCCCTTTCTGTGATTATTTTGATAGAGGTTATTGCTATGTCTTAAATTTCACTGATTTTTTTTCCCCAAAGATGCTAATCTGCTATAATCTTTACAGTATTTTTTTCATTTCAGATATTACATATTTTATCATTATGAGTTCATTCGGTTCTTTTGTTTTGTATTTTTTTTTTTTTTTGGTAACTTCTCTTTTTTCTAAATATCTTGATTTACTTCCTTTAAGTAATGAAGACAATTCCAGATAAATAAAAGATAAGACAGTTCATTACCTCTGAACCTATCCTACAAAATAAAACAAAAATGTTGAAAAGATTCCTTCAGGGGCGCCTGGGTGGCTTAGTCGGTTAAGTGTCCGACTTTTGCTTAGGTCATGATCTCGCAGTTCGTGGGTTCGAGCCCCGCGTCGGGCTCTGTGCTGACTGCCAGCTCAGAGCCTGGAGCCTGTTTCAGAGTCTGTGACTCCCTCTCTCTCTCTGACCCTCCCCCTGCTCATGCTCTCTCTCTCTCTCTCTCTCCTAGAAATAAATAAAACATTAAAAAAAATAAAAATATTCCTTCAGGTTGAAAGAAAAGGATTTTAGACAGTAATTCAAAGCCATGTGAAAAAATAAGTTTCTCTGGGAAAAATACAAGATTCAACTATATGAGGCCTGTAAGAGACTAACTTTGATACAAAGATAGCTATGTATTGAAAGCAAAAGGATAAGAAAAGATATTCCATGCAAATTGTAAACAAAATAGGGCTGGGTTGGCACTGCCATTATCAGACAAAATAGAATTTAATTCCACAACTGTTAAAAAAGGCAAAAAAGAATATTACATATTGATAAGTGTGTGAAATAATCTAAAAATAAATTTTATAAATATAGCACCAAATGTCAGAGCCCCAAAATGTAGGAAGGAAACACTGAAATATTTTGAAGGAAGAATAGACAGTTAAACAATAATAGTTGGAGACTCCAATATACTACTTTCAAAAATTGGTAGAATATCTAGACAAAAAAATATTATGCAAATGGAAGACTTGAAACATAAACAATCAAGATCTAACAGATATATAGAGAGCATTCCATGCAACAACATACAGCAAAATACATATCCTTCTCAAGTACACATGAAAATTTTCCAGGAGAGATATATTAGGCTACAAAATAGGTGCCCATGGTTTAAAGCAAAAAATCAGTAGCAGAAGGAAAACTGGTGAATCCCAAAATGTGTGGAAATTAAACAAAAAACTCTTAACCAGTGGGTCAAAAAAGAGATCATAAGAGAAATCAGAAAGTACATTAAAATAAAGAGCCAAACAGCAGATACCAACATGGATGCAACAAAGGCAGTGGTCAGAGGGAATTCTATACCTATAAATTCCTAAATTAAAGAAGAAGAATGATATTAAGTCAGTAACCTAACTTTACACTTCAAGCAGGAAAAAAAAAAGAAAAGGCAAACTAAACCCAGAACTACTAAAAGGAAGGTAATAATAAAGATGAGAGCAGAAACAAATAAAATAGAGAATAGAAAAGACAATAGAGAGAGCCACTAAGACCAGATTTGGATTTTGAAAAGAGGAGCAAAATTGACAAATACTTATCTAGACTTACAAAAAAATAAAAGAATACACAAATAACTAAAATGAGATTGAGGACATTACTACCAACCTTATAGATATTTTTTTTAAGAGAAGAGATTATTAAATAATCCTAAGGATAATTTTTTGGCATAGAACATTGTCTTTATGTCAATTTTTTTTCCTAGATGAAATGGATAGATTCCTAGAAGCACACAAAATACTTAAGTTGACTTAAAATGAAATAGAACACCTCAACATATCAATAACAAGATACTAAATCAGTAATCAAAACCTCTCAACAAAGCCCAAAAGCAGATGGCTTCAGTCTTGAATTCAATTATACAATACTTAATGCCAATTTTTTCAAACATTTTCAAAAATAACAATAATAATAATAAAAGAGGAAGGAACACTTCCTAATTTACTGTATGAGTCCAACATTATGTTAATACCAAAGCCAGGTAAAAGCATCACAAGAATAAAAGACTACAGACTACCATGCTTTTTGAAGATTGATGCAAAAATCCTCAACATAACACTAGCAAACTAAATCTAACAGCGTATTAAAGGATTATATACCATGACCAGTTGGAATTTATCCCAGGAATTCAAGGTTTCAACATCAGGTTGAAACCAATGTAATTCATCACATTAATAAAAGTAGAATAAAAATATGCCATGATAATATCAATTAATGCAGAGAAGCCATTGATCAAATCCAACAACTCCTTTTCATGATTTAAAAAAAAACATAAAAATGAGTAAAGAATGGGACTTCTGAAGGATAAAGGGCATTTATAACAAACCTATAGGAAACATCATACTCAATGATGAAAGACTGAAAGCTTTTCCCCTATATCAGACTGTTAAGGTTGTTCTAACAAATTACCACAGGTTAGATAGCTTAAACAACAAAAATTTATTTTCTCATAATTCTGAAGACTAGAATTCCAAAACCAGATTGCCACTGGGGATGGTGTCTGGTGAAATTTCTCTTTGTGGCATGTAGATGGCCACCTCCTTGCTGTGTCCTCACATGGCATTCCTTTCTATTTTGAAAAATGCTGAGACTTCTAAAAAAACTAACCCAGAGACCAGTAGAGAGTAACACATACCACAAACACAAAAACTAAAAAATATATAAATATATATATAAATAAAATATCAATGACAAAAAATCCAAATACTTATTATTCAGGTTAATAAATCATAATCCCAAATTATTAAAAATACCAAAAATTACATTACCTTATAGAAACAACAACTAACCCTACATATATAAAACATAAAGGTTGTGAACAAAATAACAGTCAGAAGAAAATTTATAGATTGAGAGCCAATAATCTACAAGATAGAAAAAAATGAATAGACTTTCTTATAAATAAGGTTGAAAAATAGCTAAACAACATGAAGGGAAGCAGTAATACAGAAATAACAGTATATGAAAATTAACTAGAAATTATAATAATATCACAGTTAAGTAATAAGAATATTTCTTTAAAAAGTCAAATAAACTTTAGCAATTACTTTTATAAATGGATAGAAAGTAAATATTAATGATATCTAGAAAGAATGATATAGCTATAGATATGAAAGCATTTGCAATGTATAAAAACATTCTGCCTTATAAAAATTAATTTTAAAATCTAATTATGAAGAAAACAATTTTCTAGATAAATTTAAATAGCAAAAAAAATGTAACTGAAGAATAAATAGAAAAGTTGAAACATGAAGTCACCAAAAATGCGATTATAAATTGTGTACACAAACAGGCACTGAAGCTTTGATGGCTATAGAATTTATTTTTAGCCAGTCTTAAGGAAACAGACACTTAGATCTCATAAGCAGAGTTTCAAATCATAGGGGGAAAATATGTTGGAAAATTACAGATAATGAATTGAACATATCCTGGAACTGAAATGAATAAAGGAGAGAATAGCAAAACAATGCTAGAGACCAATACCTCTTTAGAACTTTCATAGACTAATATCACAAATATCCCAAAATATATACCAATAAATCATACCGACACTTAATCAAATATCAGTGTCCAAGAAGTGTTTGCTTCTATTCAAAGACACTTTGATGTTACAAGTTTGCCAGTGCAGTTCACTTCATTATCAATTTCAAGGAAAAGTGCACAGAGTTCACTATTTAATCCAGAAATAACCTCTCTTGTACCAGTTCTCATTCAGATAACTGTAATCTCTGGTCAAATATAAATAATACCTACTTGAAACTACTTGAAAACAATCAAAAGTAAGCAGTCACTGGATGGCAGTCTACACTTGGGATAAGGGAACAGCAATGGTATCTGATAATCCTGATCTTCTTTCTAGGGAGTAAACACAGTCTCACTGGCTCTAAGAACAAGAGGACCAGTAATAGAGCAAAATAGCAGCTGAAAGGAAGAGAAAAAAAAAATCACAGAAAAAGAGAGTCATAAATTGGTGTCTCAAATTTTATGAAAATAAAAAAAAAACATCTCTGCCCAAATCCCAGACTGACTCTTAAACTATGTTTGTGTGGGGAAGACTTCAAAAAGCCCATCAAAGAACAAAAGAAATAAGCAGAGAAATTCTGCTGCAGCCACTATAGGGAAGTTAGATTTAGAATTTGAGTCTAACCAATTTAACCAATTTTCTTAAAAAGAGAAATCAACATATTTCAGAGAAATATAATAAAATTCAGAGCCTATACAATCTAGTATGCATTCTCAAAGTACTGGGTACAGGAAGAAACAGGAAAACATGATCGAGATTTTAAAAAGTCTATTATATCAGTATGGGCTCAGGATGGCCCAGATTTGGAAATAGGAAGCAAGAATTTTAAAATAGCTATTATAACTGTGTTGAGAACATGTGCTCAGATAAAGAAGAGTTAAATAAGTAGAACAATATACATTATTTATGGATTGGAAGATTCAGTATTATTATGTCATTTTATCCAAGTATTTATTGTTTCAGTGTAGTGATAAAATTCTAGCATGATTTTCTTTGTGGAAATTGACAAATTACTTCTAGATTTCATATAAATTCAAAGGACTTAAAATATACAAAACATCTCTGAAAATGAACTATTGGAGAACATACTCTACTGATTGCAAAGTTTATTATATAGCTCCAGAAATTATGATGTGGAAGCCTCAGTCTAAAGATAGACAAATTGACAATGGTACACAACAGAAAGTCCATACATAGACTTACACATATGGTTAATTAAATTTGACAATGAAGTAAAAGCAATTTCGTGGAAAGTGGATATTATTTTTAACAAACGATGCTGGAAAAAATTGGATAGTCATACATAAAAGCATGAACTTTGATTCTTAACTAGCAACATATACCACAATTAAAAGAAAAAGAGGGAGACCTGGGTGGCTTACTCTGTTTAACTTCTGACTCTTGATTTCATATCAAGTTTTGCTCTCATGGTCATGGGATTTGAGCCTCATGTTGGGCTCTGAACTGAGCATGGAGTCTGCTTGGGATTCTCTCTCTCCCTCTGCCCTTCCCCTGCTCATGCACTTTCTCTCTTTCTCTCTCCAAATAAATAAATAAACATTAAAAAAAGAAAAAGAAAAAAACATGCCAGAATTAGATTATAGACCTAAGTGTTTAACCTAAATTTTAAAACTTTAAGAAGAAAGCATAGAATAAAATTTAGTGACACTGGGTTAAAGTTTTCTTAGATATATAATCTATATAAGATAATAATGGACAAATTGGATTTCATCAAAATGAAGGATTCTTCTGTTTGAAAGTCGTTAAGAGAATGCTCGGATAATTTTAAAATCACATATCTGATAAAAGATTGTATCTAGAATGTATAATCTTCAAAACTTTATAATAAAGTGACCAACACAATTTTTAAAAATAGAGAACAGAGTCAACATGCTGAGAGTTGCCATATTAACACTTTGGACAATTAGGAAACTTTGGTGCCCTTTCTAGAGCTTTTTTGTTTTTGTTTTTGTTTTGTTTTATCCAAGTGGTTTTGAGGGTGAAGATTGAACACTGAGTGGAGTTGGTTGGAGTTTAAACAGTAGCTCTAACATATAAAGAGCTTGGAAGTTATGACTTCTGCTTTATAACAAGAAAAATTCTGAGAAAATTGGAAATCAACAATTGGTTCTCAGACCTCTTAGAGAACTGAGATCATAATGTAAACATCCAACCTGAAATATGGAAAAGTAGCTAAGATCTACTCATAAGGAGTCATAAACTGGCAGAGCCATTTCTATGGTAATTTTAATGAACTGCTGAAAACAGAATGGAATAGCATGAGATTGAGAAACTCCTGATTTCACAGACTTGGAGGAGGGGGTCCTGTACCTACATGAGTGTACCTTCAGGAACCTCACCAGTTTCTCATGATGAAAATACTAACAGTCTCTTAATTCAGGCAGGGAAAAGGAAAAATACCAATTGTGTAATGTACTCAGCATTCTCCATTAAAAAAAAAAAATAATCTGTGATTCAAGGAAAAGACTTTAATGGAGCTTTATCCATCCCAATTGGGAGAAGGTCTTATTGATAGTATACATGCTCGATACGAGGTAATGAGAATGGCATTTTACTTCCATGGTCTTGCTCCCAAAATTATATTGCCATAATCTAATCATCAGGGCTAAATTAAACCAATTCCACATAAGATCATTCTATAAAATGTTTGACCATCATTTCTCAAAACTACCAAGGTCATAAAAAAATAGAAAAAGAAAATCTGAGAAAATGCCACAGTCTGAGAAGATATGAAAATTAATATTCTGTGGAAACCTGGATGGGATCTGGGAACAGTAAAATGACATTAGGTGAAGATTAAGAAATCTTAATAAAGTATGGGCTTTAATTAATAATAACATATCAATATTGGTTCATTAGAGGTGACAGTTATATCCTGTGAGATTGCTGTCTGGGTTAGGCTGTGCACTCTATTTAAAAAAAAAAATTAATGTTTTTTACTTATTTCTGAGAAAGGGAGAGACAGGGTGAGCAGGGGAGGGTCAGAGAGAGACACACACACAGAATCTGAAGCAGGCTCCAGGCTGTGAGCTGGCTGTCAACACAGGGCCCAACGCGGGGCTTGAACCCACGAACTGCGAGGTCATGACCTGAGCTGAAGTCAGACGGTAACCGACTGAGCCACCCAGGTGCCCCTATGCTGTGCAGTCTTAACCACTCTTCTCTATTACCCTCAAAAGATGAGACCCCACCCAGTGGAATTCCATCTGGCAGAACTTCTCTAGTATTTTAGTTGCAACATTTGAAGAGGATTATTTTTAAAATATTTTTATTCAATACTTTTTAAAGCAATTCCATGGTAGGCAGAATAACAGCCCTCCAAAGATACCTGAGTCCTGATTCCTAGAATTTGTGAAAATGTTACCTTATATGGAGAAAAGGCTTTGTAGATGTGAATAAAATTGAGACCTTGAAATATGGAGTTGATCATGTATTACCTAAGTGAACCCAATTTAATCACATGAACCTTCAACCTTTTCAGGTTGACGTCAGCATCAGAAGGATAAGTAACTATTGGTGAATGGTCAGAGAGGTATATAATTGTTGTTTTGAAGATGAATGGAAGAGAACAATGAGCAAAGGAATATGAGAAGTCTCTAGAAGCTGGAGACTGCAAGGAAAGGGATTTTTCCGTAGAGTTCTAGAGAGGACCATGCATGGTCTTGCCAACACCTTGATTTTAGTTACTTTGTTTAAGATTTTGTATTTAAATTCTGACCTATGGAAATGTAAGGTAATGAACTATGTTGCTTTAAGTTATGAAGTGTGTGCCAATTTGTTACATACTTCAGTAACAAAAACATAATGCATACCTTTTTGGTATATATAATCTCTACCATCAATAAGCTTGCTCTCTCTCTCTCTCTCATCAATAAGCTTGTTCTCTCTCTCTCTCTCTTTCTTGATTTGGCAAGAAAGCAGTGAGTAGTAGTGGGCAACGCAGTCCATCCAGGTCAGTAAAAAATGCTAAAACCTGAAGAATGAATCTCTGTTTTCACGCTAATTATACAGACATTAGTTTCTTTGGGTGAAATGATGGAGTTGCTACCCCTAAGAGACCTGCATATTTTAAGAGTAGACTTCTGGGAAGGCCCATCTAACAATCATGGTGTACTGATGGAGTACAGTGTTCTCAATTTAACGGGAGGATGAAATAAGCTTCTGTGGAAACATTTTGAGTTCAATGGTAGATCCACAAATCAAAAAATCAGCTGAACTGGACATGGAGTAGAAATAGGGTCAAGAGAGGTGAAAAGTTTAGTTCAAGATATGGCTGAATGGGAAAAAGAATAAATATCCAAATACTACTGCCTGAAAAAACATAGCTGGAGATGAAGGACTCTTTTGAGCTTGTTTAGTCTGGCTAGCTCAGTTTTTCCTGTAAGAAAGAGGCACTGTGGCACTTGCGAGGCACACATTAGGCATTGCATTGAGAAGGCATAATTTTTTTTTTTTGCGGTTTTAATCTGTTGACAGATGAAAAGTCCATTACTGCTCAATAACAGGCTATCTTTGCTATGAATTTTCAGTTATAACAAATATTTAAATCCTCCAGCTTAGATAACCAGGGAAAACTAGTTCACATTTAATTACTTGTTATTTGTGTCTATGCCAGATTTCCTAGACTTAGCACAAAAAGACAAAAGGTGTGGAAAATAACACACTTACATTTGTTTCAAAAATTGATTACATTTTGAGATGTTAAGATCGAATTTGAATTCAAATATATATAAGCCTGAGGGAGGTGATTTCTTATTTATATCTTCATTCTTATTTTTATATTATTTTAGACAATGACTATGAAGGATGAAAAAAATTACACTTCTTTTAAATGTGTTAGGTGAAAGCTCCCCAAATTTGAAAACTGAGATATCCAAAAATTAAGATATTAGGAAAGATACTTATATTTCTCAGAGTCTTGTATATAATTGATGGGTCATACTGAGACTTGATTAGCAAAATGGCAATTTGTTAATTTCCCTATAACAAGGCCAATTCTGTGTGTGTCTGTATGTGTGTGTGCACGTGCACATGTATGTATATAATTCTTTCTTATAGTTTATTGTCTCTATTTTACAACTACTTATTTATTTGTTTCTGGACTTCATTTTCTACTATGTATCATAAGAACTTCCTTACTCATGTTCATGAATATATTCAAATTCCTATCAACCTATTTTCTATATAAATCCCAGTGTAATCTTTTTAAATTAAAAATTTATCATGTCATCCTCTAGATTAAAATGTTTGGAAACATTTTCTTTACCACAAGAAAAATTCCCCATTTGTAACTAAAATGCAATTATAGCTTAATCACCAGTGCTTCTCAGTACTCCATATTAAACTGCAAGAACTTCCCCCTAAAATATCCCCTCTCCATATATTCATCCATTTCCACTTGCCTGGGATACAATGCAGGGAAGAGGTCTTACTAAATCAAATCAAATTAAAGTGGTCTTAGCAATGGTATCATATTGTATCAAGGTAAACAGACCAAACTAACTTGTGCAAAGGAAAGTCTCAATGAGAATAGTTTTAAATAAATGGAATGTATAGAAAAATGAATTGTTATGGTTTAAGTTACCATGCACAAGTTTTCCTTAGAAAAAAGTAGTTACAGGCAAGATGATCACATATTGATCGTATGGGGGTGCTTACAGGCAAGATGATCACATACTGATCTTATGGGGGTGATTTCAACACAAATGCACCTTTACTTTGATGTTAAATTTTCTTTGAATTTCCTCATCTCTGGACTTTTCTTTGATACTAATGGATTTGTTAAATTTTACCTAATTTTGCTAACATTTGTTTTTTTCTTAACAGTTTTAAACTTTTTATGTGCCTTGATTTTAACTCTGGTCTTAACCAAATTCAGAGATTCTTTTAATTTCCAAAGTTTATTCAATATGTAGTTATGGCTTTGTGCTCATTTTTGTCCATCTTTATACTGTATGCATTTATAATGCAATATGTTTATTATGTCATAAGATTATTCTGCTCACTGTATCAAAATTATTGAGAAAAAGTCTAAAATATTCATATATTTCAAGTTATTAAGCCTCTTGTTATGTGTGATCATCAACTGTAACTGACACCATGCTTTACTTAATTTTTTTCACTACTTTAATATAAAATCAAGATGTCTCCCAAAATTGTACTTTACATTTGTTCATTTATTTGGATGATTAAGTACTTTTTCATACCATGTCTTATATTGCCACAATTGCTTTTCTTTAAATCTAGAAACGTCATGAAATTTACAACTGAGGATTTTCTCCTTGCAACTGGATTGTGAGTTCCATAAAGTAAACAAAACACAAGTCATATTTTCATTTTACAATTTGCTATGTATATATAGTATGTTTCCCTTTACTTAGAGATCAAAGAATTTAAGATAATTTTTCAACTTAATTTACCAAGTATATGTATTAACCCACTTTTTAGTCTAGGTATTTTCTATTTACAGAATTTGTAAACTTTTGATTTAGAAGAACAGCAATATTTCCTTTAAAACAAATTCTGTAAGATCAGTCTTTGAAATCTGAACTGTATAATCAACACATATAAAAAGAAACAATTCTTCCTTAAGTCTAATATGATCTATAAGGAATATAATAGAGATCTTATAAATAAACCCACACATGTACAATCAACCAATTTTTGACAAAGATGACTAGACCACACAATGGAGGTAGGATATTATCTTCAATAAAAGGTGATAGAAAAACTCCATAGCCGCATGCAAAAGAGTGAAATTGGATCTCTATCTCCTAACACTTGAAAATTAACTTCAAAGGAATTAAAGACTTTGACTTAAGACATGAAGCCCTAAAACTCCTAGGAACAAAGGAAAGGATCCTTGACATTGTTCTTCTCAATCATTTTTTTGGATGTCATACCAAAAGCAAACGCAACAAAAGCAAAAATAAATTTGAGATTACATCAAACTAAAGGAAAAGCAAAAAAAAAGTATCAAGGAAAATTCTCAACAGAATGAAAAGTCATCCTATGATATAGGAGAGGATATTCACAAACCATATATCTAATAAGGGATTGATATCCAAAATATAGAAGGAACTCCTACAACTCAACAGGAAAAAAATTAAAAATGGGTAAAAGACCTGAATAGACATTTTTCCAGAGAAGATATAAAAATGCCCAAAAGCTACACAAAACGGTGTTCACTTGCTGGAGGCAGAGCCTGCTCCGGCAGGTCCAGGGGTCTCTGAAGGATGGACGGTGTCGGCGAGAGAGAGTGTGAGAGAGCCCCGATATTCTTTCTGATCATGAGGCAGGCATCTCTGTCCTGTCGGTTTTGGTGACTTTATTTACAGATTCAAAAACAATATGAGGTCAGAGAAAGGAATTCTTTTACAATGGAAGGTCTTTTGCGATGAGAATTGCAGAATTATCCCAATCTTAGTGAATTTATGCCCAAGGAAATTACAGGATGCTCTTGTTAAAAAACAGGATAACATATAGGTTAAGTTGTATATAGATAAGCTAGGAGTTATTCTGTCTGGCTCTCAAGAGGATGAATGTTTCTGAATTGGTTTGTTTGTGGAAACTACCAAAGGGGGCTCTGTATCAGTCTTTGCATCTGGGTTTATGTTTTAATTACTCTTATCTGTCGTCATCCCAGCTGCCAGTGTAAGGGAGGATGTTTGTGGAGTGTAGGCCTTGAGGAAGGGACTGCCATACATCACCAGTTAGTAAGTAACTATAAATTAGGTTCTTCTGACATGGGACCAGACTCAATTGTACTCTTCTTTTCTTTTTTTAATTTTTAATGTTTTTTATTTACTTCTGAGAGAGAGAGAGACAGCGTGAGCAGGGGAGGGTCAGAGAGAGGGAGACAGAATCCAAAGCATACTCCAGGCTCTGAGCTAGCTGTCAGCACAGAGCCCGACGTGGGGCTCGAACCCATGAACTGTGAGATCATGACCTGAGCCAAAGTCGGACGCTTAACTGACTGAGCCTCCCAGGCGCCCCTGTACTCTTGTTTTCTTAGCCCCCTTTATTATCTAAGTCTTGGATCTTCAAGACCCATAGAAAGAGCCTTTTGACAATTACCCACAGAGCTTTCATCTAAAATGTCTTTTGTAAAGGCAGAAATATGCTTTTCCTTATGAGGTATCTGTGTTCAGAATATTGGTCTGATATGGAATATTGTGAGGCCTGGTCAATACCAGCAGCCTCATTTCCAACATGAGCCAGTAGTAGCAGAAGAAGATACCAGTTTTCATTTCTTATGGCAGGAGCTGTGCAAACACTGCCATTTCCTTGCTGTGACTGCCATCCAGAGAAGCCGGTGCGGCTCCCGGCATTCACTACCACTAATCATCAAGAAATGCAAATGGGAACCACAATGTGATATGGGCTTACCAATTAGGGTGGCTATTACCAAAAGACAAGAGATCAATTTTAGTAAGGATGTGGAGAAGACAGAATCTGTCTTCTCAGAGAGAAGGTAGAGAGGAGAGGATAGAGGAGAGGAGGAAATGGGGAGAGATTGGTCAAAGGGCACAAATTTTCAGTTATAGATAAAGAAACTTTGAGGATCTAAAGTACAGAATGGTGCTATAGTTATTAATACTGTATCGTATACTCAGAGTTTGCTAAAAGACTAAATGTTAAGCATTCTCAGCCAACAGAAGAGAAAGGAAACTATGTGAGGCAATTAATATATTAACTTGATGATGGTAATTATTTCACAATGTATATGTATATCTAATCATCACATTGTACACTTTAATATATGCAGTTTTATATGTTAATTATGCTTCAATAAAATATTTTAAAATATATTAAATGTCAAGTCAAATAATTGAAATTATGGAACAACACTTTTTTCACTTTTTTTCAAATCTCTTTTTATATTATTTTACACTCAGGTATTATCTGGAAAAGAAAAGTATTTTCCTCAATAAGTCTTAGGGGATGCCTGAGTAACAGAATCTATTATTTTAGGTAAAATTCTTAGCTAATGTTCAGAATGAATTGTTAAATAAAATTCATGCAAATTAAAAATCTTAATATCACCAAATATCAAGGGTTGTAATAAACTGAAGATTAAAGACAGTCATGAGGCACAGAAAAAATAGAAAAAAATACCTGGACATTGAGAGCAGCTTCTTGTCTTTTCACCCTGGGTATGTACTTCTTGCCCAGAATGATGCATGAGGTCCCCAAGTAAGAGTCCTTACAGTCATGTGACACGCCAGAGACGGTTTCAGTTTTGAAATATCTCCATTTTATACTTCAGAAAGTTCTAAAACTTACTATGTCTCCTAAATCCATAGATCCTGGCTATCAACTATAGGAATCTTCCTGTTGTCTTGTTAATAACGTTCTAGATTAGAATTTTTGCAAATATTAGTTTAATCATCCAGAGCTCTACTTGGCAAAGATATATTGAATATGTAACCAGTACTTTCTCTTGTTTTCTTAGGTGTGTGTCCCAGGAAAGAGAATAAATGAGGTGCAGATCCACTGCTTTCATTCTTTCCTCTCCAGTTTCATTTGGTGATCAAATCATCAAACTTGAAGAGAACCCATCAAGGAATAATCTACTGTAGAGTTTGCTAAAGTGAAGGTAAAAAAAGCAGCTAGATTTAAGTTAATACTAAAATCTAGCATACTAAAAACCCTCTTACTACTCTGTATCTTTCACTTAGAAAGTAAAAATAAATAGACAACCTAAAAAATAAATCAAAAACAGCTAAAGATGTAAAAAAAACACAAAAATAATAAATATACGTGGCTCTGGTAATCAACCAAGGCATACTAAAAAAAAGGATGATGATAAGCAAAGACATTGACAGTTTGACTGCTTTGATTGGAGTGCATAGTATGCTAACAACATTATTAAAGAGAAAAGTGATTTGGAAGGAATTTCTTCTCTCCTCATAAGCCAAGAAAGAAAAAAAGAAGGAAGGAAGGAAGGAAGGAAGGAAAGAAGAAGAAAGGAAGGAAGGAAGGAAGGAAAGAAGGAAGGAAGGAAGGAAGGAAGGAAGGAAGGAAGGAAGGAAGGAAGGAAAGGAAGAAAGGAAGGAAGAAGGAAGGAAGAAGGAAGGAAGGAAGGAAGGAAGGAAGGAAGGAAGGAAGGAAGGAAGGAAGGAAGGAAGAAGACTGCTTTTCATCTTTAAATCCCAGAAATCTGCATTGGAGGAGTCAATAAATTAGATCTGTTTGAAAGTTGCCAAGTATTTTTTTTTTAAATGTTTTATTTATTTCTAGGATAGAGAGACAGCGTGAACAGGGGAGGGTCAGAGAGAGAGGGAGTCACAGAATCTGAAACAGGCTCCAGGCTCTGAGCTGGCAGTCAGCACAGAGCCCGACGCGGGGCTCGAATCCACGAACCGCGAGATCATGACCTAAGCGAAAGTCGGACGCTTAACCGACTAAGCCACCCAGGCGCCCCAAAAGTTGCCAAGTATTTTAATACTACTTTTCCCAATTTTATCATTCTCATCTATAGTGGTATTCAGGTTTTTTTTTTTTAAACATAACCAACTAAATAGAAATATGTAACATTTCTGATTACAGTCTTTTCTTAATAACATCTGTGAAATTCAGTCTTTCCATAACTATTGTCTTATGACCTTAGGAACTATGCAGCTGAGCAGTTAATGAACACTATAAGATATAATAGTTTTGTTAACATATTTTCTGTTTACTTTAAAAGGACATGCTCTAAATTACTTTTTCTTAATGTTTTAACATTTATATATTTTGGAGAGACAAAGACAGAGCATGAGTGGGGAAAGGGCAAAGAGAGAGGGAGACAGAGAATCTGAAGCAGGTTTCAGGCTCTGAGCTGTTGGCACATAGTGAACATGTGATTCAGGCTTGTGAACCGTGAGATCATGACCTGAGCCAAAGTTGGATGCTTAACCGACTGAGCCACCCAGGCACCCCATGACATGTTCTAAATTCTAATGTATCTTTTTTATTTTTAAATGTTTATTTATTTTTGAGAGAACAGAGAGCATGAGCAGGGGTGGGGCAGAAACAGAGAAGGAGACACAGAATCTGAAACAGACTCCAGGCTCTGAGCTGCCAGCACAGAGCCCAACGGAGGGCTGTCTTGGGAACAGTGAGATCATGACCAGAGCCGAAGTCGGATGCATAACTGACTGAGCCACCCAGGCACCCCCTAACGTATCTTTTTAACTTAAGTGTAAAATAAAATTTGATGAATACTACTAGGTCTACTAAAATTTGATGTAAGTGGTATGTTTCACTCCCAGGAAAATAGAATTATAGTGTCATTTTTATGCTGATGATAATTTTCATAATTATATCAACTTATGCTTTGATTTTCATTGTGTTACAAAATCGGCTTTTTACTACAGATAAGAATAAATATAATACACAAAAGAATAGTGTATTCTCTTGATGGAGAAATATATTTTTGTGGAATAATTTAGTTACTTTTAAATTTTTTGCCTCCAAGCTTCTTAACTTTTTAAAAATTTATATTTAAGTTAATTAATATATAGTGCAATAATGATTTCAGAAGTAGAATTCAGTGATTCATCACTTATATATGACACCCAGTGCTATTCACAAGTGCTCTTCTTAATACCCATTATCTAAATGCCCCAACTCCTACCCACCTCCCTTCATCAACCCTGTTTGTTCTCTATTGTTAAGAGTCTCTTGTAATTTGTTTCCCCTTCTTCTCTGTCCCCTCTCCCCCTATATTCATTTGTTTTATTTCTTAAATTCCACATATGTGTGAAATCATGGGATAGGTCTATCTCTGACTTTTTTCATTTAGCATAATGCATTTTAGCCCTATCCATTTCATTGTATCATTGCAAATTGCAAGATTTCATTTTTGATGGCTGAGTAATATTCCATTATATATATACCATATTCCATTATACATAGTGTATATAGATACAGATATATATTCCCATATATATATATATTATATATATATATATATATATATAATATATATATATATATAATGGAACCAATGGATATATATATATATATACACACACACTATATATAATGGAATATATATATATATATATGTATATATATATATATATATATATACACCAGTCTTCTTTATCCATTCATCAGTCAGTGGACATTTGGGCTCTCACCATACTTTGGCTATTGTTGATAATGCTGCTATAAACATTGGGGTGCATGTACCCCTTTGAATCTGTATTTTTATATCCTTTGAGTAAATACCTAATAGTGCAATTGCTGGATCATAGGGTAGTTCTAATTTTAGTTTTTGAGGAAGCTCCATACGGTTTTCCACAGTAGCTGCACCAGTTTGCATTCCCACCAACAGTGTAAGAGGGTTTCCCTTTCTCTGCATCTTTGCCAGCACCTATAGTTTCCTGTATTGTTAAGTATAGTCATTCTCACAGTTGTGGTATCTCATCGTTGTTTTGATTTCTACTGATTTCTATTTCCATGATGATAAATGAAGTTGAGCATCTTTTTATGTATCTGTTAGCCATCTGGATGTCTTCTTTGGAAAAGTGTCTATTCATGTCTTTTGCCCATTTCTTTACTGGATTATTTGATTTTTGACTGTTAAATTCAAGAAGTTCTTTATAGATTTTGCATACTAACCCTTTATCAGATATGTCATTTGTAAATATCTTCTCCCATTCTGTAAGCTACCTTTTAGTTTTGTTGATTGTTTCCCTCGCTATGCAGAAGTTGTTCATCTTGGTGAAGTCTCAGTAGTTCATGTTTGCTTTCATTTACCTTGCCTTTGGTGATATTTAGTAAGAAGTTGCTCTGGCCAAGGACAAAGAGGTTTCTGCCTGTGTTCTTCTCCAGGAATTTGATGGCTTCTTGTCTCACATTTAGGCCTTTCATGAATTTTGAATTTATTTTTGTATGTGGTGTGAGAAAGGGGTCCAGTTTCATTCTTCTGCATGTTGCAGTTTCCCAACACCGTTTGTTGAAGAAACCGTCTTTTTTTCCTTTGGATATTTTTTCCTGCTTTGCTGAAGATGAGTTGACCATATAGTGTGGGCTCATTTCTGGGCTTCCTATTCTGTTCTGTTGATTATATTTGAGTCTTTATTGATTTCAAAAAAGACAGGTGGATTTTTCCTCTAATATGGACTATTATTTATTACTATTTCTAGTGAGAGTCTTTTCTTTCTTATATTATGGAATAAAAATCTGTATGTCCTTGAGGTTTTCTTCAGATTACCCATCTTAACTAATGATAAAATTAGAAACTGTTTAGTTCTATTGGGTAGGTGCTGCAGTAATTTCTCCTTTTGTTACCTCTTTTTACACCACCAGAATTTTTAAAGCTTGAGTACCACCTGGGTTTTCTCACAAGAAGAAAAATATCACACATGGAGACGTGTGATATTACAAAATATTTATTTAAAAGATGATGTTTTTTAAATAGTATGTCAAGCTATAACTTACTTTGTGGTTATACTTCTTTTACAGTTGTAAAAATAAGAATAAATCTAAATGATATCAAGTACTGAAAACCAAATTAATAAGAATAATAAAGTTCTATATTTATTTCTTCCCTTGCAAGAATTCAAATTATTCCAAGTTGGAATTTCTGTTATGGCTTTGAGGAATTTCTTTAATCAATAGGAACTTCAATTTCTTTACCCATAAAGTGTGATAGTAATATGTATTTACTATGATTATTTTGAAAATTAAAATGGTTAACAATTATATTGTACTTATCCATGACCCAGAGACTGGTATTCATTAAAAGAGTGTGATTTTTATTATTAGATATGAAATATTATTTGGTCTCCTGAGACAAATTAGCATTTAGCCTTTTCTTTGGTTAATGGGAAGGGGTAAATCAAAGTGGGGAAGAAAAGACCTACTCTGTAGGTAAGAAAAGACCTGTAAATGTATCACATTTGCAGCATTTATGCAAAAAGTTTTGCGTAGTTAATTGATTAGACCTAGGGAGTAATTTTCCATGGAAACAAAGCTATAAATGGTAGCTAGTTCCTCAGACAAGCCCATATAACCCTATTTAGGCTATAATGTAGTTGAAATAATGTGTAATTGCAACGGAAAATAGTAGGGAAATAATACTGTTGCAATACTACCAATTAACCAAAACAGAAAAAGTAGAATAAAAATTAGTTCTTTTTATTGAATTATCGGGCTGACTGAAAAACATTTAATTAAAAGATGAAGGAATTATCACCCAAGATTCTGTAGAAATTCTGAAGGTCACTTTATGGTATTTTCAGAAGCTTTTGGGAATGATTACACTACTCATTAAAACTAATTTGACTTCATTTTAATTTCTTTTAACTTTCTGTTTTTCCACTTCAAATACAATGAGGAGATAATTATGAGGCAAAGAGAAAATGAATATAGAGAAACTGTTCTCCTGATATTGGAAGAGAGAGTACAGAATGGGAGAGAGAGGAAAAGGCAGGTTATTGAAGAGGGAGTGGGAGTTTTTTGAGAAAGGAAAGGGAAGAGAGGGCAAGACTGAATGGAAGTAAGGTACAAAGGAATAGTGAAAAAGGACGAGGGAGGATTGAAATTTGTTAAAGTTATATGCAATGTGACACATGGGAATTTAAAAAAAAAAAAAAAAAAAGACTTAATCCATAGCATCAAGACCTTATTGCAGTATGAATCAGCCTACTGCAAAGGTGAAATTTCATTAATATCTTAAAATTTCTAAAACAAAATTATAAATTTGCATTCTATAAGGAAAAAGGATGAACTCACTGGACATTAATGACTTTTCTCAAATTCATTAGAGAACTGAGGTCATGAGGCAAACTACCACACAGAAATCTGAAATACAGCAGAGTCATGAGATTCCTAGTTCAGGTCAGCTCACCGTATACTGATAGGAACACTTAAGAAGGTAATTTTAACAAACTTCTGGAGACAGAGTCAGAAACCCTGAAAATCCCAGGAGTTTTTTGGTGGGGGGGGGGGTTAGTTTTGTGGATTTACCTACAGGAAACTCATCGGGTTCTCAATATGATGATCCTAGAAAAATCTGCTTATGTTTCCTGTATTGGATAGATGTGGTATAAACATTTGAAAATATATCCAAAGCATTCTATATAACAAGTACTTGTTCTGAAAGGAAAACTAATTTACTAGAGCCTTATTAACTTGGAAAAAAGGATATTATCATCCAACTTCAGCCTTTCTAGTTTTTTCAGCTTGCCTAAGAAAAGCACAGTCTAAGAAACACTTCTGATTGTAACAGGGGCATATACTTAGACCCTCTAAGAGACTGAGATTTAGTCATAAGCTAACAGAAAACTTTCTCTACACCACACCTTACCACATCAACAGGGATCCATTATAATAATAGAAGGTTATAATGAGCTGCAAAAGTGAAGAAGAGGTTTTTAGAGAAACCCACAAACAAGGGAGGAAAAAAAAATATCCAAGCAACTATAGGAAACAGGCCTCTTACATCTATAGTTACAGCAAATATTAAACACAGTCATGTGCCTATCTAGATTATCATTAAAAGTTAGCTAAAATCCCATTTACCTTACTTTTTCTACCCAATATAGTATGTTTGGCATTTGACAAAAACAAATTTTAAAGTTAAAAAGAATACAAGTCATGTGGAAAAATAATAAAACACAAAATTTGAAGAGACAAACCAAGCATCAGAATCAGCCTCGGTTATGACACAAATTTAGAATCACCAGTAAATAGGGAATTTAAACTAAATATAATTGATATGTTAAGAGCTATAATGGAAAAAATAGCATGCAAAAACAGATGACTAATGTAAGTAGAGAGAGGAGAATTCTAGGATAAAATTAAAATAAATTATTAGAAATCAACAACACTATAACAAAATGTTGTTCTAATCAGTAGACTAGACACTGTAGGGAAAGAATCTAAGATCTTGAAGCTAGGTGAATGGGAATTTTCAAACTATAACCAAAGAGAAAATAGAATGAGGTAAAAAGGAAAAAAAAATTGAAACCTATGGAGCAATAACAAAAAGTGTGACGCAGACACATATTTGTGATTAGAATACCAGAAAGAAAAGAGAAAGAAACAGAAGAAATATTTGAAGAAATAATGACTGAGAATTTTCCAAAGTTAATGACAGACACCAAATTGCAAACATAGGAAGCTCAGAAAACAGCAAGTAGGATTAATAACAAACAATTCTACATCTGGGCATGTCAGACACAAATTTTGGAAAAATAAAAAGAAAATTGTGAAAGAAGTCATGGTAAAAACAAAACAAAAAATGCCTTATCTTTTGAAGAACAAGGATTAGTATTACATCTGACTTTTCCTCATGAATCATTCAAAAAAGAATAGAATGGAATGAAATATTTACACTTGTGTGGAAAAAAAAAACCCACCAATCTACAATTCTGTATACAGCAAAATTATTCCTTAAAAGTGAAGAAGTCAAAAACATTCTTGGGAAATAATTGAGGAAATTTACCACCAGTACACCTGTCTTGAAAAAAATATTGAAAATTCCTCACAGAGAAGGAAGAGATATAGGTCAGAGACTCAGAAAAACATAAAGACAGAGACAGAAGCTTAAAAATTACTTACATTTCCCATGATGTGTTGTTTGAAAGTAGACTTATACTAGCTGTAAATGTATATTAGATATATTGCAATCACTAGAACAATCAGTAAAAGATAAAGTAAAATGAGTATAATTGATATGATAAGGATAGAAAGAAAATGGAATAATATAAAATGTTCATTTATAACCAGAGAGGGCAGAAAATAATGTCATCTTAAAGGTAAATGTCCTAAATACAGCAATTAAAAGACAGAGATGGTCAGAATGGATGTAAGACAAAAGCAAAAAGAAGACTCAACTATATGTTGTCTTTAAGATACCTACTTTTAATTTAAAAACCAAGATCAGTTTAAAGTAGAGTTATGAGGGGCGCCTGGGTGGCTTAGTCGGTTAAGCGTCCAACTTTCGCTTGGGTCATGATCTCGCGGTTCATGGGTTCGAGCCCAGCGTCGGGCTCTGTGCTGACTGCCAGCTCGGAGCCTGGAGCCTGTTTCAGTCTGTGACTCCCTCTCTCTCTGACCCTCCCCTGCTCACGCTGTCTCTCTCTCTCCTATAAATAAAAAAATAAATAAATAAAGTAGAGTTATGAAAAGATATAACATGCTGATAGTAATCTAATGAGAGGGAGAATGGCCATATTAATTTCACACAAAGCAGACTTCAAAGCAAGGAAAATTATCACATAAAGTGAGGCATTACATGATGATAAAATGGTCAATTCTCCAAGAAAGTATAATAATCCTTAATATGTAGGTATCCAACATTAGAGCATCAGATAAGATTTACAGAAGTCAGGGGTGCCTGAATGGCTCAGTTAGTTAAGCATCTGACTTTGGCTGAGGTCATGATCTCATAGTTTGTTGGTTCTAGTCCTGCATGAGGCTTTGCTGACAGCTCAGAGGCTGGAGCCTGCTTCGGATTCTGTCTTTCTCTGCTCACACTCTTTCTCTCTCTCTCATTCTCAAAAATAAATAAACGGTAAAACAAAAAATAATTACATAAGTCAAAAACTGACAGAAATAGAAGGAAAAATCAGCAAATCCATGATTTTAGTTGAAGATTTTAACACCCATTTATTTTTTATTAACTCATATTCAGTAGACAGAAAATCAGTAAGGGTGTGACTTGGGAAACACCATTAAACAACTGTATCTAATTGACATTTATAAAATGCATTATCTAACAACAGCAGAATAAGATCATATGGATCATTTACCAAGATAGACCACATTCTGGCTCATAAATCACACCTTAACAAACTTAAAAGAAGAGCAATAATACAAAATATGCTCTTAGACTAAAATAGAGTTAAATAGAAATCTGTAAGAGAAAGCTAGACAATTATATATGTGATTATATATTATATAATTATGTATAACGTATGTAACAATATACGTTATTAATATATATATTTGAGATTAAACAACACAAATTTAATAATATGTGTGGATCAGAGAAGTATTATGGAAAAAATGGGGGTGCCTGGGTGGATCAGTCAGTTATGTATCTGACTTCATCTCAGATCATCTCAGTCATGATCTGACTGTGAGTTTGAGCCCCACCTTGGGCTTTGTGCTGACAGCTGAGCCTGGAGCCTCCTTTGAATTCTGTGTCTTTGTCTTTCTCTGCCCCTCACCTGCTTTCTTTCTCTCTCTCTCTCTTTCTCTCTCTCTCTCTCTCTCTGTGTCTCTTAAAAAGAAATACACATTAAAAATTTTTAAAAAATAAAAATTTAAAAAAGGAAAATATATATTTAAAATATTTTAAACTAAATCTAAATGAAAATGTAACCTATGAAAATTTGTGTGATGCAGCCAAAGCAATGATTAGTGAGAACATTATACAATATGAATGCATATATTAGAAAAGAAAATGAAAAAGAGCTGAAGTCATAATTTAAGCTTCTACTTCAGGAAAACAGAAAAAAAAGTTTTCCTAAGAAAACTTTGACACTTAAAACAAACAAAAATACATGAAAAAAAAACAATGAAAGCAAAAGCTGTTTCATTGAAAGCTTATTAGAATTGGTAAGTTTATAGCCTAGATAACAAAAGAGAATAAAGCAAATTACTACACTACTGGGAGGTAATCACTACTGATATTGGGCATGAAAATAATTTTTCTTAAAAGTATATTATGAGCAACTCCATGCACACACATAAGATAATTTGGTAAAATGGACCATTTCTTTGAAAGACGTATAGTACTAAAACTCCCAGATAGAAAACTATATAATTTGAGTAGGACTATAACTATTAGAGATTGAATTAACACTTAAGATTCTTCTCCAAAAGGAAAGCACTAGGGCTCAAATGTTTCACTTGTGATTTCTAACAAGTATGTTAGGTGGAAAAAAAGATCCCAATTTTCTACAATCTCTTCCAGAATCAGAAGGAACACGGTAACTCATTCCATGAGGCCAGCACTGTCTTAATAACAAAAGCAGATGAAGATATTGTAGGAAAGGAAAACTATAGACTGGTAACTCTTAGAAACATGGATGCAAAAATTCTCAACAAAATGTTAGGAAATAGAATTCAACAAGGAAGATTTAAGACTAAAGGGGATTTACTCCAAACATGCAAGCCTGGTTGCCCATACAAAACCCGATTAATATAACCTACCAATTAATATGCAGGGTAAAGACAGCAAACCATATAAACATATAGATTGATTAAAAAAAATTTTTAATGAAGTCCAGTCAATTAAAAAGACCCATCAAACTAGGAACAGAGAAAAAATTTCCTTGACTTGACAAAGAACATATACAAAAACCCTAAAGTTAACATAGTATTTAAGGATGAGAAGCTGAATATTTTCCCCATAAGACTATGAACAAAGTAATGGTATTCTCTTTTACCACTTCTGTTTAACATCATATTGGAGGTCTTACTACCTAGTGTAGTATGGCAAGAAAGTAAAATAATGTGTACAATTTGAGAAAGAACAAATAAAATCATCTTTGTTTATTAATGGCATAACGGTCTATGTACAATATCATAAAGAAATTATCAAAAAACAAACAAACAACTTCCAGAATTGATGTGAGTTATGGTAAGGGCATAAGATACAAAATACATATAAGTCAGTTGCTTTCTTTTACACCAGCAATGAACCATTAGAATTTGAAATTAAAAACAGTACCATTACAAATATTTAAGTATAAATCAAATTACTTAAGTATAAGTCAAACACAAGACATGCAGTCTCTATATTTAGAAAAATACAAAACTCTGATAAAGAAACTCAAAGAATAATTAAATAGAGACATATTTAATGCTTATGGATTGGAAGACTCAACATTGTTAAGATGCCAATTATTTAGGGCAACTGGGTGATTTAGTGGTTAAAGCACCCGACTTTGGCTTAGATAAGAATCTTGTGGTTCAAGAGTTCAAGCCCTGAATTGGGCTTTGTGCTGACACCTGCTTCAGATTCTCCTCTCTCTCTCTATCTCTCTCTCTCTCTCTCAATCTATGCCCCTCCCCTGCTCACTCTCTGTCTCTCTCTCAAAAATAAACATTTGAAAATAAAAGATGCCAATTATTCTAATGTGACTAATGCAGTTTCAATCAAATGAAGCTATTTTATGGAGTTTTGTAAAATGACTAAATTTTATATGGAAAATCAAGGACACACATATTCAACACAACGTTGATGAAATTAAAAAAAAAAAAGAAAAATGAATGTTGACATTATCAGACTCTAAGACTTAGTATAAGGCTACAGTGGGTCTGAGAGAGAGGAAGGTGATGGCAGGGTAGGTTTGCTTTGGCCCATTAACACAACTAGATAACTATCATATCATCTTAAATACCCCAGAAATTGACCAGAAGAGAGACAGATACATTCCACAAGTAAATGCAGAGAGGAGGCCACATTGAAGAAGGAGCAGAAGACCTAACTGGCTCATCTGAAACACAGAAGAGGCCAGAGACTTAGAAAAAGTGCCAAAATGGAGGAATTTATCCCAAATAATAAGATAAGGTCATGGCCAGAGAGATTTAAGTGAAACCAATGTAAGTAACCCCTGATGGAAACTTTAAAGCAACCACCATAAGGATACTTAGTAGGCTGCAGAAAAGAATAGAACACATCAGTAAGACCTAACCACAGAGATAAAATAGTTTAAAAGCAATCAGAGATAAAGACAGCAATAAATGAGACTAGAAACAGACTTGATATAATGAACAGCAGACTAGAAGAGGCAGAGGAACAAACTAGTGACCTAGAAGCCAAAGTGATGGAAAGTAATGAAGCTAACAAAAGAGAGAAAGAAGAATTATCCAACATGAGAGTAGATTTAGGGAATTCAGTGATTCCATTGAATATAATAATATTATATTATAGGAGTCTCAGAAGTAGAACAGAGAGAAAAGGAAGCAGAAATTTTATTTGAAGAAAAATAGATGAAAACTTACCTAATCTGGTAAAGGAAACAGGCATCCGGATCCAAGAGACACAAAGAACCCCCATAAAATCAACAAAAGGACACCAACACCAAGACATATTACAATTAATTTTGCAAAATATAGTGAAAAGGAAAAAAAATCTTAAAATCAACAAGATAAAAGAAATCCTTAACTTACAAGGAAAAACCCATTAGGCTAGCTGGAAATTTCAAAACAGAAACTTGACAAACCAGAAAAGAGTGGCATGATATATTTAAAGAGCTGCATAGGAAAAATCTGCAGCCAAGAATATTCTATCCAGCAAGGCTATCATTCAGAATAGAAGGGGAGATAAAAAAAATTTCCAAACAAACAAAAACTAAAAGAATTCATGACCACCAAACCTGCAAGGAATATTTAAGAAGATTCTTTAGGTGAAAAGGAGAGACCAAAGTGACAATGACAAGAAAGAATAGTAGAAAATCACCAGAAACAATGACAAAACAAATAATAAAATGCTAATAAACACATATCTATCAATAATTACTCTGAATGTAAATGGACTAAATGCCCCAATCAAAAGACATAGGGCGTCAGAATGGATAAAAACAATAAGACTTGTTTATATGCTGCCTATGAGAAACTCATTTAAACCTAGACACAACTACAGATTGAAAGTCAGAGATGGAGAAACATTTATCATGCAAATGAATTTCAAAAGAAAGCCAGAGTAAGAATACTTATACCAGACAAACCTCCCTTTAAAACAAAGGCTGTAATGGGAGACAATCCAGGACACTGTATAATAATAAAGAAGACATAGGGGCCCCTGGGTGTCTCAGCGGGTTAAGTGTCTGACTCTTGGTTTTGACTCAGGTCATGAGCTCACACTTTGTGAGTTAGTTCTGCATCAGGCTCTTTGCTGACAGATTGAAACTTGCTTAGAATTTTCTGTCTCCCTCTCTCTCTTTCTTTCCCTGCTTATGCTCTCTCTCTCTCTCTCTATCTTTCTCACTGCTCTCTCTCTCAAAAAGAAATAATAAAGAAATAAATAAACATTTAAGAAACAAGATATAACAATTGAGAATATTTGTTCACTCAGCATGGAACATACAAATATATAAAACAACTGATAACAAACATAAAGAAACTAATTGACAGTAATACAATAGTAAGAGACTATAACACTCCACTTACATCAATGGACAGATCATCTAAATAGAAAATGAACAAGAAAATATTGGGTTTGAATGACGCATTGTACCAGATAGACTTTACAGATATATTCAAAACATTCCTTCCTAAAGCAGCAGAATACACATTATTTAAAAGTGCACATGGGACATTCTCTGGAATAGATTATATTAGGTCACAGAACAGGCCTCAACAACAACAAAAGCTTAAAGTCATATATACTTTTTCTGACCACAAAGCTATGAAACTAGAAGACACCACAAGAACAATCTGGAAAGACCACAAATGTGCAGAGGTTAAACAACATGCTACCAAACATGAATGGGTCAATTACAAAATCAAAGAAGAAATTAAAAAAAAAAAAACATGGAAACAAGAGAAAATGGGAACATAATCACCACAAACCTTTGGATGTAGTAAAAGCAGTCTTAAGATGGAAGTTTATGGCAATATAGGTCTACCTTAAAAAGCAAAATAATCTCAAACAACCTAACCTTACACCTAAACAAGCTAGGAAAAGGACAGAACCCTATAGCCAGCAGAAGAAAGGAAATAATAAAGATTGCAGCAGAAATAAAAAATATAGAAACAAACAAACAAAAACACCAACAGAACAGATCAATGAAACCAGGAGCTGTTTCCTTGAAAAAGTTAATAAAATTGATAAACATCTAGCCAGACATATCAAAAAGAAAAGAGAAAAGATCCAAATAAATAAAATCTGAAATGTGAGAATAGAAGTAGCAATGAACACCACAGAAATAAAAACAATATTTGCCAACAAATTGGGCAACCTGGAAGAAATGGATAAATTCCTAGAAACATATAAACTACCAAAACTGACTAAAGGAGGAAATAGAATATTTGACCAGACCAATAACCAGCAAAGAAATTGAGTCAGTAATCAAAAAACTCCTAGCAAACAAAAGTCCAGGACTGGATGGCTTCACAGGTGAATTCTACCAAAAATTTAAAGAAGAATTAATGCATACTTTTCTCAAACTATTCCAAAAACTATAAAAGGAAGAAAAACTTCAAAATTCATTCTATGAGGCCAGCATTATCCCAATACAAAACCAGATAATGACACCTCTAAAAAGGAGAATTACAGGGCAATATCCCTCATGAGCACGGTAGCAAAAATTCTCAATAAAATACTAGCAAATGAAATCCCACAGTATATTAAAAAAGTATTCACCACAATCAAGTGAGATTGATAACTGGGTGATATGGGTTGTTCAATATTCACAAATCAATCAGTGTGAGATAGCACATTAATAAAGTATAAGAACTATGTGATTATTTTTTTTTTTTGTTTTTTATTTTATTTCTAGGAGAGAGAGAGAGACAGCATGAGCAGGGTAGGGTCAGAGAGACAGGGAGTCACAGACCGAAACAGGCTCCAGGCTCCAAGCTGGCAGTCAGCACAGAGCCCGACGCGGGGCTCGAACCCAGGAACCGCGAGATCATGACCTAAGCGAAAGTCGGACGCTCAACCGACTAAGCCACCCAGGCGCCCCAGAACTATGTGATTATTTGAATAGAGAGAAAAAAAAAAACATTTGAGAAAGTACAACATTGATAATGATAAAACCTTTCAATAAAGTATATTTAGAGGGAACATACCTAAACATAATAAAGTCCATACATGAAAAATTCATAGCTAATCATCCTGAATGGGGAAAAACTGAACGCATTTCCTCTATAGTTAGAAAGAAGACAGAGGTGTCCACTATCGCCACTTTTTTTTTCAACACAGTACTAGAGGTTCTAGGCACAGAAGTCAGACAACAAAAAGAAAAGGCACCAATGTCAATCCCATTTTTTAAAAATTTTTGACATTTATTTATTTTTTTGAGAGACAAAGAATGAGCAGGGGAGGGGCAGAGACAGAGGGAGTCACAGAATCCCAAGCAAGCTTCAGGCTCCGAGCTGTCAGCACAGAGTCCAATACGGGGCTTGAACTCATGAACTGCAAGATCATAACCTGAACCAAAATTGGACTCTTAACTGACTGAGCCACCCAGGCACCCTGGATGAATCCCATTTATAATCGCACCAAAAACATAAGATACCTAAGAGTAAACCTACCAAAAGAGGTGAAAGTACTGTATTATGAAAATTATAAAACACCAAAGAAAAAATTTGAAGGTGACACAAAGAAATGGAAAGACATTCCATGCTCATAGATTGGAATCTACTGCAATGGGGGGAGTGGGGATTTGTGTGTCTAGGTGATATCCCACAGTACATGGTGGGCCATATGTGGGTGATGTCCTTCAGTACAAGGGCATTAGTTTCTTGAGGTCTTAGAGTTACGAGGCTCTATCTTTTTTTTTCAAAAAAGATTTTTTAAATGTTTTTATTTATTTCTGAGAGAGAGACAGAGACAGCATGAGCAGGGGAGGGTCAGAGAGAGAGGGAGGCACAGAATCTGAAGCAGACTCCAGGCTCTGAGCTAGCTGTCAGCACAGAGCCCAACGCAGGCTCGAGCCCACGAACTGTGAGATCATGACCTGAACCGAAGTCAGACGCTTAACCAACTGAGCCACCCAGGCACCCCGGCTAGGCTCTATCTTATCAGTGACCAATGAACACTGAATCAGCTTTCATAATGCTAAGGCCTGAATGGTGCCCTCCCCCATTCATATGTTGACGGACGACCTAGTCCCCAGTGTGATGATATTTGAAAATGGGGCCTTTGGAAAATAATTAGGTATAGATAAGTCATGAGGACTGGACTCTCATGATGAAATTACTACCTTTATAAGAAAAGGTACCAGAGAAATTGTTTCCCATCTCTCATAGCCATTTGAGTACACAGAAAGAAGACTGAAAGTCAGGAAGAGACCTCGACTGAATTGATTCACACCTTGGTGTTGGACTTTTCAGTCCTCAGAATTTTGAGAAAATAATTGTGTTATTTAAGACACCCCATTTATAGTATTCTGTTATGGCAGCCTGGGCTTCCCAAGTCACATTCATTTATGCAAAACAGACAATGTATAAATGACTAAACATTTACTTGTTTAAATTGAGTTTATAGCTGCTGGACTTGTGATATGATAGGGTTTCATATCATAAGAAAAAAAAAAAAGAAACCTGGAGAAAGAAATAAAAAAAAAGAACCTGGAGGCCAATATACAGAGACCGTCTTAGAGAGGCATCCATTTAATGCTCACAAAGCTTTAGTCTTACCATATGATCCAGCAGTCACACTCTTAGGTATTTATATAATTGAGTTGAAAGCTTATGTCCACACAAAAACCTGCACATGAATGTTTATAGTAGTCTTATTCATAATTGCCTAAAACTGTTAGCATCCAAGATGTCCTTCAATATTTGAATGGATAAACTGTGTTACAGACATACAATGCAATCTCATTCGGCAGTGAAAGAAATGAGCTAGCAAGCCATAAAAGGATGAGAGAAACATCAACGGTATATTGTTAACTAAAGAACCCAATCTGAAAAGGCTGCATACTCCATAATTCCAATTATATGATATTCCAGAAAAGGAAAAACTTGTAGAGGTATTAAATGTTCCTGATTCTACACCAATATAAATAAATTAAACAAATAGTTGAAAAGAGATAAATCTATATAGAAGAATTCAAAATAATTCATGTAGATTTTCTACCCTAAAGGAAGAGAAATACAACTTTCACTCAAGTGTGGGCTGCACAGTGACTTCAGTTCAAAGACTAAAGTGTAGAAATGGGAGAGGGGAGAAAAAAATTTCTATCAGAGAAACTTGAGAAACATTTGATGTTAAAAGTTAACAGTCTTGATTAGCAAACCTCTATCAAAGTTAAAAGTCAAATCATGTTAACATACTACATGATGAAAATGACAATAACTTCTATGTAATTGTCACCAAAATTCATGCCCCAATCTAACCATTAGAAAAAACATCAGGCAAATTTTAATAGAGGGACAGTCTACAGTATATATTTTCAGTATTCCTTAAAACTGTCAAGATCATCAAAAATAAAGAAAGTGTGAAAAACTGTCACAGCCAGAGAAGCAAACCTAAGGAGACATGACAACTCAATATTCTTTGAAATCCTGGATGGCATCCTGGAAGAGAAAAAGACGTTAAGTAAAAGTAAGAAAATCTGAATTAACTATGGACTGTGAATTAACAAAATAATATTTTGACATTGTTTCATTAATTTTTAAAATATACCATAGCAATATAAGACATTCATAATAGAGTAAACTGTGTTTGGGGCAGGGGGAGGTGATATATGGGAGCTCTATGTAGATATGCTAAGTTTTTCTATAACTCTAAAGCTGTTCAAAAATATAAGATATATTATAAAAATGTGTTTAATAAAGTATTTCTCATTCCATTACAAGTGATATTTCATTTTTATTTTAATTTTTTATAGCAGTCTGAAATCCAGGTCGTGGGAAGAAGAAGAAAAAAATATTGTGGGGAAGTTGTTGACCTATACATTTCCCCAGGAGATGTAAGCCTAAATTAATTGGCTTGCCTTTAGGATATTTTGTTGGAGGTATTTTCATTGCCTTGAGGATGTTTTATAAAGGGGAAATCACTGGGTAAAGAGTGTATCATTCTAGAATGGAAGGTACATGTAATAACTATATTTCTAACTAATAAATAACATACTGTCTCTATTAATGAAGAGAAAGTACATCTTTAAGAAACTTCATTGTCAGTAACTTTATCAGATAAGGAAATAATGGAGAAATATAGGATAGATGATTCTTGCTATCTGAAACATATAGATAATAAATTAAAAGTTTTAAAAATAGCTCATTTGCTGGTGTTAACACACACACACACATACACACACCTTCATACTACAGAGTATAGACGTAAATTAGGGAAATGTCAAAGTCTATATGTAAGCAGTAGTCAGGGAAGAAAAGATACAGAAATTAAATTCTGGAAGTTATATTTCATCCAAGCACCTATAAATTCCTTCATTGAACAAACATTTATTAACTGGCTACTACAAACCAATTTATCTAAAACCTCTACCTATAGTGGTAAATAAGACAGAGTAATACTCTGCTTCATGGATTTAAGTATTCCGGTGGAATATAACAGGAAAAAAAAAACTACTGGATAAATTAGTATATAGTAAATGATTTAATTCAGGTAATACAAATACCGTAAAGAAAAAAAGCAGGTTAATTAATGGACAGTGATTAGAGTGTTTTAGATAAAGTGATCAGGAGGAAATTTATAAAAAAACTGATACTTAAAGAATTCAAATGATGAGAAGTTATTCTTGTGAATATTTTGAGGAAGAGAATCACAGAAAGAATTAACAAAAATATAAGATTTGCAAAATACGAACCAGCCTTTCCAGTTCCATGGGTAATGAGACTGATGTGATTAGAACATTGTGAATTTGTGCTATAGGAGATTCTACCTTGACAAACTCCATAAAGTAGCTGATTGTTAGGCTATGTGAGGTTTTGCACACTACTGGAAGATATCTAGGTGTATTCTTCATGAGAAAAGAATCAATCAGGATTAATAGCAAATAAATGAGATGATCTGATTTAAACATTTAAAGAAATACATTGACTGTCACAGGGGTTACAGACTGCAGTGAAACAAGAGTGGAGACAAGGTGGCCAAGTTCAAGGTGATGAATGAGAGCGGTAGGTAGAGTATAGTAGAACTGGAATAAGAAGTGGTCAAACATTAGATGTATTTCTGAAAGGAGACACAAAGTAATTTGCTCAAGAATCAGATAAGGCAGTGTAAGAAAGATGACACCATTTTGTTTTGACCTGAATTACTAGATAAACAGACTTGACACCTGTGGAAGATGGGGGGTAAATAAGATACTTTTGTAGAGATAGTTGAAAGGTGTTATGTTTTGAACATTTGCTATTTTAGATATGTATTAGACATGAGAGTTTGGAATTGATTGCTTACTATTTTACTAACATACATTATGTCCTTTGAATCTGGCTGTAACTCATTGCAGACAAGACCATTTCTGTTTTTCCAGCATTGTCTGCTACATTTAAAGGAAATAATTGGAACAAATATGTAATAGCTAATGAATTCTAAATTTGAATCTCTAGCCTGGACTGGACTTTTGCCCTAAACTACAAACTCATATTTTTAATTATTTACCTAACAACTCTATTTGAGGTTAAATAGGCATCTAAAACTTAACATTTAGGGACGCCTGGGTGACTCAGTCGGTTGAGCGTCCGACTTTGGCTCAGGTCATGATCTCACGGTTCGTGAGTTCGAGCCCCGCATTGGGCTCTGGGCTCACAGCCAGCTCAGAGCCTGGATCCTGTTTCAGATTCTGTGTCTCTCTCTTTCTCTGACTCTCCCTTGCTCACACTGTCTCTCTCTCTCTCTCAAAAATAAATGAAAACATTAAAAATAAATAAATAAATAAAACTTAATGTTTGGAGATTGAGTCTTTGATATTCCCTCCTAACTCCATCTCCGAATAGTGTTTGCCATCTCACTAAATGGTAACTCTGTTCTTCTAATTGCTCAAGTCAAAATTTGTAGCCTTTATTGATTCTGCTTTTTGTGATATTTCATATGCCACCCATTAACAATTCTATGAGCTTAGTATAGTTTAGAGCAGAATACTAATCAACATTAATTCAAAATCTGTTTACTTATCCATAACTCTAATACTACCTTCATTTCAATGCCTCCAATCCAAGCTATATTACAGACACCTTGACTCTTGCAGTAGTCCTATGCTGGAGTCCAGCTCCAGCCAGCCTAGGGGTCCCTGAAGATGGTGTCGGCGAGAGAGTGTGAGAGAGCCCCGAGATTCTTTCTGATCACCAGACAGATATCTCTGTCCTGTCAGTTTTGGTGTCTTTATTTATAGGTCAAATGATAACATGGCATCAGAAAATAGAATTTTTACAATGGATATTTCTCTGTGATAAGATGCTTTGGAAAGTGTACAGAAATAGGTTTTACAGAAGTATTCTTGCAGAACTGCCCCAATTGTAGTGAGGTTGAGTAACTAAGAAGATAACAGGGTGTTCTTAGTGAAAAACAGGATAACATACACATTTTAATAACGCTAAGATTAAGTCATAGGTTTATAGGTACTCTTATCCATCCTCATCATAGCTACCAGTGTAAGGGAAGGTGTTTGTGGAATGTAGACATTAGGGAAATGACTGCTATACATCACCGGTTAGCAAAGGTATATGTAGTAACTTAGGTTCTACCCTTATCTGTTCCTTCTCTCTAAGTTAGGCTCTTTGTCTCTGGGCAAGACTTAATTGTCCAGTTATATTCCTTATGGCATCAGAAAGACAACTGTACCTTTAAAGAGTTTAGCTCATTTCTAATACATAGAATAGCCTCTTCGAGTGCATTTACCTTTGTGTCTAGTTTTTTGTCTATGATTTCTTGAATAACTAGGGCATGAAGAAACATTTTTGGTTAGTTGATTTACATGTTGAGCTGTATGAACCTCTTGGAATAATGTAATGGTAGAACAGAATTGTACACATAAAGGTCAGTCTTTTATAAGTAAGGGTCATTAGCCTGTTCATAGCTTAAGGGAAGTATGGAGGGAAACAGAACCTGCTGGAGACATGATGTCTGTTCACATAATCATAAAAGAAGTTCCCACAATAAGTTCCTTCACAAGGTGCAATCATCATACCAAGGACAGAATAAGGGAACAAGTCACTCCTGACACCAATCAACAAGGTACCTTGGGGGTAAATGCTCAAGCAGAAATAATTGAGTAGGGGCAGATATCAGTGCGTCATCTGATGGCAATAGCCCTGCAAACTTGCCTTAACCTCACAAGGAGTGTTCTTGACTAGTGGGCTCAGAATGACTCCCAACAGTCCTATAAATGGTTTTTCTGCTTCTTGTTTGAATATTCAGTATATTCTCAATAGCAGTTACAATAACACTGTTAAAATGTAGGATGGATAAAGTTGCTCCTCTGTTGATTTTAGTGACTGTTCATCTAAATAAGAATAAAACTCAAAGTCTGAATAATGATTTGAAAAATGATTTGCAGGTCTTTCTCATCTGGACACTATTATCCTTCTTTGCTAATGTCTGGCTCTCTTTTCTACTCACTTTGCTTTAGCTGTTTGGACTCTTGAGGACATCTAGACCCTACTAGTCAGTCTCCTAGAATACACTATAACCTTTGCTCTTGTAAGTGGTTGTTCCTCCCAAGATATTTTATAACTTATTGATTCATCAGCTTCATTTCTTCACTCAAATATCATCTATTCAGTGAATTCTTTCTGGCAAATTCTCTATAAAACTGCTATTTTCTTATTTCTTAAAATTTCTTTTACTTAGCTTTATAATTTTTCAAAATAATTCATATTATATGTGTATATATACACATATAATAATGTATATACATTGTATACATATATAGATATAATATATAATATATGTATATATATTATATATATTTATAGGTATATATAGGTATATAAAATATATATGTATATGCATTTATAGGCTGATTGATTATGTAAGTATATATTTATAATTTGTATTTAATAATAATTATGTATAATAGGATATATATATATGTGTGTATATATATATATACATATATGCTATATACACACAATGTATATATATACATATATATGTGTGTGTGTTATATATATATACATATATATATACACATATATACACACACATATATATATCCATCCATTAGTCCTAGAAGATTCTCTGGCAAGCATGTCATCAACATTCAAAAATTTTTGGTGAATTGAAAGAATAAATGAATCATTGAAGATAATTTGTTTAACTAATTTAAAACAGACTAAATCTGATGTTGTGACATATCTTCTCTCAGTTAATATGACCCATTTAAAAAATAGCATTAGTTTTGTAACTGTAGTCAAATTCTTTTATGTAAGTTATGTAAACTGAATGTTTAGAGAAAAACTCTTGTTAAAAAAAAGTTTCTGCTCAAGTCTACATAGCTTCAGCTTTCAAAATGATGAGTAGTGTTTGGGGCGTGGGGGGGGCGGTTATTGTTCTCTAAACAAGAATACTGAAATAGATCACAGCAGGCAAAAGGCTTAGTGTGGTTAAGGGGCAGAGGAGAAGCTATAAGCGACATATTTAGTTCTTTCTGTTTTATCATTGTCTTCAGTAGAGCAAAATCAGTTTTTCTTGTTTCCCTTTTTTTTTTTCTAGTTTACCTAGTTTGCTGAATTCTCTGCATTTACTAATGCCTTCTTACCAATCTAGCTAGCTGACCCACTACCTAGAAAGCCTACACTAATTACAAGCCATTTTTCTTTCTTTCTGTACAGCCACCTGATCTTTTTCTTCTTATTCACATTTCTCTATTGAGTTTCACAACACCTACCTAATACAATCTTTATTATAATTCTCTTCACTGGCCACTTCCTACTATACATTACTTCATTGTAATCTTTATAATACTCTCATCTAATAAGGCCACTGAACTCTAGGAAAAGTTTTTTTTTTCTCTTTTACATATAAAATGCTGAGTTTACTTATCTTAAAAGACCCAGCTCAATAGATTACCTCCATCTATGTTTTATCTGACCCACTTAACATAATTCCTCACCCTGAATTGCTTTCTTATCTGTCTTCTCATCATACTTTAGTAACTCAGTTTTAAGATCTCTCTTATTATAAGTATTTATTTTTGTTTCTGTCATCCCAGATATATAGAAGTCTTTTGAAAGAATAGGTCATTTTCAATTAGGCATCATGTTGTCAGGCATTGAGTAATTACTGAAAAAGAAAATGTTTTTACACTAGTTGCATTCAAGTCATTTAAAAAAATTCAGCTGAGGGGCAACTGGTGGCTCAGTGGGTCAAATGGCCAACTCTTGATTTCAGCTCAGGTCATGTGCTCACAGTTGATGCTATCAAGCCCCATGTTGGGCTCTGTGCAGAGCTTGGAAGCTGCTTGGAATTCTCTCTCTCCTCTCTCTGCTCCTCCCCTGCTTGCATGTGCAAATGTGCTATTGCTCTCTCTCTCTCTCTCAAAATAAATAAACTTAAAAAGAAATTCAGCTAAGATTGCTAAAGGAAGGGAGGAATGAACAAAAGAAGAGGGAAAGAAAGGAAGCAAAAGAAAAGAAGAAAGGGAAATAACATGTGTACATTGATGACACCTATGGCACTTTTTGTGATAGTAATAAATTAGAAATAGCCCACATGCCCATTAATGGGGGAGGGAAGAGTTACATTTACCATGATTTTATCTTCACAATAAAATAAAATGTAGCTGTAGGAGTTCTCTGCCTTCTGGGATGGACAGATATTCAGGATCCATTGTTTTTATTGTATATAAGCATTTTTTTGGTCAATAAATGAGAAAATAGAAATGTATTCAAATTTACTTAATTTTAGATATAAATTGATATATAAAATATATTTGTACATAAATATATTCTTAGGGATAGAAAATAAACTAATATGGTTACTTGTAAAAAAAAAAATTCAAACCCATGATGAGAGTTGAATAGCAAAGTAAATGAATGCAGCTTATTTATCATCATGAATGAAGCAAAAACCCTGTACCTTAATATAGTTTGCATTCACAGAAGGGAATAGGAATTATTTTTTTCTTATGTGCATACATGACTAAGTTTCACCGTCTACAAAATCAAGCAGAGCTATTGCACGCCTAAATTGCCAAGTGTGGGACTCTTTGTTGGTTTTCCCCCAGAGTATTTAGATGGGAACTGGATTGTTTTTCTTCATTTTGATTTTCCAAATAATGATATCAATCTTCCACATTAAGTTTTGGTTAGAAACTTGG
>JAESUZ010002051.1:0-110422 GCA_017311185.1 Proteles cristata cristata
AAGGAAAAAAGGAAAGAAAGAAAGAAAGAAAGAAAGAAAGAAAGAAAGAAAGAAAGAAAGAAAGAAAGAAAGAAGGAAAGAAAGAAAGGAAGGAAGGAAGACAGAAAGAAAGAAAGAAAGAAAGAAAGAAAGAAAGAAAGAAAGAAAGAAAGAAAGAAAGAAAGAAAGAAAAGAAAAGAAAGAAAGAAAGAAAGAAAGAGAAACAAAAGTAAGGAAAAGGAAAAAAGAAAGAAAATGAAAAAAAAAAAGAAAATATATTTAAAGGTTGGTGAGAGGATGGGCTTTAAAGTTGTGGATTATGGGGGCGCCTAAGTGGCTCGGTCGGTTAAGCATCTCACTTCGGTTCAGGTCATGATCTCACAATTCATGGGTTTGAGCCCCGCATCAGGCTCTGTGCTGACAGCTAGCTCAGAGCCTGGAGCCTGCTTCAGATTCTGTGTCTCCCTCTCTCTCTCTGACCCTCCCCTGCTCATGCTGTCTCTAGCCCTCTCTGTCAAAAATAAATAAAACATTAAAGAATTAAAAAAAAATAAAGTTGTGGATTACGGACAACAGACCTCAGTCATAATGAACATAATGGAAGTAGAAAAGAGGAGCAAATGCAGGTTACCTGGATTTATTTTTCTTGCTACAATAAGACCATTTAAGACGCATGTATCAGTAGCTTTCAAATATAGATACATGGATTTAAAGTATTAAGTTCCTTCAGATGAGGTAAGAATAGCATAGAACATAACATATTAAGAGGAAGATGAGATACCAAGAAATATCCCAGAATCCCTATAGTGATTAAACAAATGACCAAACAATCCCCTAAAAACACAGAACAAAACCCTGAATGGTAATGGACAGAAATGTCAGAAATGTTTTGCCCAGTGTCCTTCTTACACCTATCACTATGTAGGCTTCCCTCTTTGATAAGTATTTTCAAAATCAGTTTTGGGGTTGGTGGACTTACTGGGAAACTCCTCTCCTCTTTCCTTATCTTAGCCTTACACTCTGAAAAATAGAGATGCTTGCCCTAGTTGTGAGAATTGAACATAATTAGGAGTCATCAGCAGTTTGTGTTTCTACAGGTAAGTGGCTAATTTAATTGTGCCTGGTTTTGTAAACAAAAAATTATGCCTGGAGATGTAAACAATGAATGGTTAAGTAAAACAAATAAAGTATTTTATACAGAATTATACAGAATAAAATAAAATGGCTTGTAACCATTATAACTATCTTGTTGATAAGAAAGTTTCCTGGGGCACCTGGGTGGCTTAGTCGGTTAAGCGTCCGACTTTCGCTTAGGTCATGATCTCGCGGTTCATGGGTTCGAGCCCCGCGTCGGGCTCTGTGCTGACTGCCAGCTCGGAGCCTGGGGCCTGTTTCGGAGTCTGTGACTCCCTCTCTCTGACCCTCCCCTGCTCACGCTCTCTCTCTCTCTCCTAGAAATAAATATTAAAAAAAATAAAAATAAAGTTTCCTTTTATGATCTTTCAAAATCAGACATTCAGGGAGACTCTGAACCCTCAGGTTGGCTAGTGGTCCCACCTTTCTCTTCTGACTGTGCTATGGGTACTTCATCAGCAGATGCCCTATTGAACTGAAATTTTCTGACAGCCTTATTTATAAGATTCTCTAGGGCAATGGTAATATTGCTTTCATCATAACATCCCTGCACTATAGCATATACATATATAACACAGAATATGCATTTAATAAATATTTTTGGAACAGTGGCAACAAGGTGATCCCATATAAAATAACATACACGCTCCCCTTAATCCAATTAGGATCAAAAGTAGTCCTCCAACACAAGGAGACTCTGTTTAATCTGCTGTTACAATAAATGGTTAAACCAACATTCTTTATATAAACAAGAAAATTTTCTTCATGTACACATTATTTCAACTAAAGATAAAACTTCATCAGTGATGGCACTGATATGTAATGCAGACACCTCATGCCAGGTGAAGTATTTGAAAAAAGAAAACAACAGTGAATATGATTGTTCACATTCAACTTTGAATACAAATATATCCTTTAAGTGCTGAGCTTTTATACACTACTTTCTTTTATTTCTTGGCAAAATTACCTCATCTCTCAAAGCACTTTCAAACATTTAATAATGTAATATGATGTAATATAATGCCCTTAAACAATCTCATGGTGTATGAAAGACAGTATAACCCAGTGAAGGAGTCTCTGTAACAACTTCAGCCTTGACTCTCTAATAGCTAGGTATATAATTGTATATATCAAATACAGTCTATTTGCCTTATATACTGGTTTCCCAAACTTCATGAGAAAAATTAGAACATTTCTATACAAATAACTCTTTTTCATTATGAATATTTGTACAAGAAAAATTAATGTTTTTCTGTGAATTGATTTTTTTTAACAAACAGATTGAAAGAGTTGGATAATAGAAATGTGGGTTTCCTTTTCAAATGGAAATGAAAACAAATGATGTAACTCATTTCTACACTGAAGTAGAAGTATCAGATGCAGAGTAGGGAAGAAGGACTAACATGTAGGTCAAGGTGAAGCTTATTAGATAAATAGGCATCACTTCTTGTGTCCCATTCCAGTATCTCAGTAGTAAGGAATTTGTCTACCTATGGACTCCATTGTAAACCAAAATTTTTGTTTAACATTTTAGAAAGCAGTAGAGCACTCAGATGAAATATTCTTTTGTTGTTGTTATGAAAAAGGTCTCATGTGACCTCATCAGGCCTTTTTTCTTAGTCACAATTGTAACAGTCCATCAAAACCTGTACTTTCTCCCTATTGAGGTTGCCTAACCTATCTAATTTCAAAGCTGAGCCTCAAATCTAATATTACATAAGCCTGAACTCCATAGTAGAGAGACTCTAATGATTATAGCTGGGAGTTTATTGCAAGGCTGGAAAAATCAATAACTTCATAATTTCAACTGTTTTCTGAGAGCCTCTGAAGCACTGTCCTAGGTAAGCATGGTGTATAAAAACTATAAACATAATTCCTGTCCTCAAGTAGCACACAGTAAGACTTAGCATGACTTTGAGCATTCCATGAGCCTTAAAGGATGTGGTATACTCAAGGGCAATAATATACATAGGGATAAAAAGTATAGACATTGAAGCCAAGGTAGGGTTGATTGCTAAGATACTTATTTTTAAGTTACTTATTTTCTTGAAATAAGTTACTTAACTTCTTGAAACCTTAGTTCCCTTTACTCTATAATGGAACTAGTTGATACTTCCTTCACGGGGCTACTGAGAAATTAAACTGGATAAGGTACACAAAATGCTTCATGCAATGTCTGGCATGTGGAAAGTACTCAAAATAGGAGAGTTAGTAAAAGCCAAGAACCAATAACTAATTAGTATATACAGAAAGAGTAAAATATTTATTTTAACACTCCTTTTTACTTCCTTTCCAATGAAAACACTTTTTCTGAAATATCCACAGCTAAGAATTTCTTTGCTTGAATCTTTTATTCACTTCTTTATATACATTAATCCTGTATTTCCCCCCTCTAACTTGTACTATATTTTGATCCTCTTTTAAAGATCTATTTGAGGTTGACTCTTTGGGTTCCTTGTATAGTATTTACAAACTAAAATAAAATGAATTTCAGGCTGTTATGTATGTGTTGAAGGAAGAAAGACTAAGGAGCCTTGGATAATATTAATCTATTTTTTTCAGGATCACATAAATTTCATGGATTTTGCAACTAAGTGGGGCATAAGTGATTTACGAATCAAATCCCACTGTATCTAGACTATACAGAGTATCCCCTGTTAGGCAAGATTAATGCTTGGTTGCTTTGAGTAGCTTTTTTTTTTTTTTAATTCTATTATAGTTCCTATAATGCCTTGTGCTGACAATTGCAGTTTCTGTAACATTTAGCACTGTTAATTTTATTTTGTCTGTATTGTAATAACGCTATTTTATTCATTTGTAATAGATCCAATTCAACTAGGCTTCTATCGCATCAGAATAAAACTGCAGCTTAATGAAAGGAAACATGCTACATTAAAGATCTCGTATGGGCTTTTGCATGTCCTCTGGTCACTTTCCTTTTAAAGCTAGGGGGGTAAACACTAAAATTACTGTGTGAATTAAAACATTGCCACATCAATTTTATTGTGGTACTAATAGGTTGGCAGGGTACATTTCAGATATGGTGATACAAATGCTTAATCTCTGAGCAAAACAATAAAATTCAAAAACATAACATTCCTTTGAGGGGAGGAGTTGCTTTTGAATGAGCTCAATTAAAAAAAAACGCCAACTGATTACTCCAAGAACACTGAAAATCAGACATCGCCAGAAGGAACATGTAAAAGCCTTTCTGATGGCTTGGATTAGAGACAAACTGTTCCCACAAAGCCTATCAGAGATAAATGAAATAAATGGAAGGAAGACGCAAATCGGTCTTTGTTCCAATAACTGCCGAATGTCATATTGGAATTCTCAACACAGAACCAAATGGCTGGCAAGATCATCTGTATGCAAATGCAGAGTAAGTGACCCCACCCCAGCTCAGTAGCTATTTTGAGATAATTGAAGTCTACACTATAGGAAAGTAGTTTCTTTCCAGAATTATGTTGCCTTTTCAAGAAACCTGAAAAATTCTGTGTGAGCACTTAATGCCTAAAAATATGTTACTTTTATAGTTTAATAGACACGTGCCATTCCTTTAATTGCCCAGCATTTGAAATCCTTTCCTACCTGCTGAAAAGTAAAGCTTCATCTCTCCCTCTGTCTCTGAAAATCTACTGGCAAGTAGGGCAGGTGACTGAGGCTTAGCCAATCTAATGATCCTCTCAGCCAATCTAATGATCCCCTCAGCCCTGTGAACTGTTGGCAAGTAATAGAAAGAAACAGGGGCAGTTCATCCTCCCTGTGCCAACAGCAGAATCCAATCTTCCCAGTGCCAATAGCAGAGTCCAGAGTAACGGCAGGGGTGGGAAGGGGTGTCCTAACCACGCCATTCCTGTGCATGACCTTGGCTGTGGTCCTTCCTGCTGAATCTGCCTGCCTTCCTGCCAGTTTACAGAATCTCTAGACTTCTCAGCAAACAAGTGAGCTTCCTGACAGCCTGCCAGAAAATTTTTCTTTGCTGAAGTTAAGGATAGTAAGCTTCAAATGCTCAGAACATAGAAGCTGGACTGATATACAGAGGGTTTAACTTATTGTTCAGTGTTGCCAGCACTGCCATAATGCATTGTGTTCTAGGTATGAAAAGAATCTTGATAGGCATATACCTAGTCTTTCAAATGTCTGTTTGTATAATGAAAAACCTCATAATTCTATGGATTCACCAGATAAAAATATTGTTTAAGGGATAGATTGGGGTAGTTAGAATTATTAAAGATTAATATTGTGGTTGTATTATTGCATATAACAAAGGATCAGTTACTAAAAATAATAGAAATGTACTTCTTGCTCTTAAGAAAAGCTTTCTTTATAAAAATAAACAACTAAAAGTTCACAAATGGCAACTCTATATAAGTAAAAATGTCACTTTAGAGATATGTAACTAACAAAAGACTTCGTGAAGTAGTACAGCATAATTACTAAAACTGCAAATGTGGGTTTCAATTCCTATTTGTCACTTACTAGTATTTTGATTTTAACCATTCTACATCTCACCTTCCTCATCTGTGAATTGTATACATTAATACCATGTAGTTCATGGGGCTCACATGACAACTAATTGAGGTACTAGATATGAATCTGGGAATAGAGTACTAACAGATAGTAAGAGTTTATAAATGATGAGGCCATTTGCCTGCAAAGTGAATTATACAATGATACATTTGTCCCAACTTATACATGCAGGTGTGCACACACAGGCACATCGCTACTACCAATCCTTCCTATGATCCCACACACAGATATGTTGGAATTTATGCGGTAAAGGTTAACACAGCTCAAATTAGCTCTCTCTCTCCTCTGGTCTCTCAGAGATCATCAAAAGATATGGTCGTTTCCCCATGCTTCAGCACCCAGGGATCTCCTGGTGGCTGTTGTACTACTGGCATGGTTGTTTTTGACCTGTGTCGTGTTTAATAAAAGGGGAAACACACACACACACACACACAATCTCAATTTCATCCTAAGCATAATATTAGCAAATTTTCTCTAGAATGAAACACACTAATGATTTAGGCAATGAAAGTGGTGTTCAGAGAAATACTATTGAAATCTTTCCTGCCCTTTTCAAATTAGTTGTTCATCTTTCTTCCACTGCTGCCATTGACTACCATCCCGCCCCCCCACCCTCACCTTATGCCAATAATTGACTGATGAAAAGGCACCATGAAACTTCGAATACAGACTTGAAAGTAGGGTTGATGGTCCAAAGCTACCCATTGTTAAAGGACTGATCTCAAATCTTCACCCCCTACCAGCCTGGCTGAACACACCATCTCTCCCCCTACACCACACTCTTACCTCCTACCTGATCTCCCTGCCCTCTACCCTGGGCCCTACCAATTCTCTAGTCAATGTCCTAAATTATCCTTTACAAACATAAACCAAATCACTGCCCAGCTTCTCACAAAACCTTCAGTCATCCACCTCTACCCTAATAATCAAATCTAAACCCCATACATGTGACACACAAGGTGCCCATAGTCTGTACTTCAACTTCGGCCTTTCCACCCTCACCTCAAACACTGTACTTGCTCATTGTGTGCTGGCCTATGCAGCCTTCATTTTCTTCCTTGAATAAGCCAAGGACTTCCCACGTAGGACCTTTGCATCGCCTTTCCCTCTGTACAAATCACTTCTTTCCCACATCATCTCTTCGTTATATCGTATCACTCAAATCTAAGCCTAGATGTCACCATCACCCACATACTCTCTCTATCCCATCACAGTATTTTACTTTCTGCAAAAAACATTTTATTTCTGTCTCCCCCATGTACCAATGGAATTAAGCTCCATTCAAGCCAGAACCAATTCAATTTTGTTTACCAGTATATTCCCCAGTACTTACACATGGTAGTTATGCAACAAATATCAGTTACCTGAACTGAATAACTATTTGTCTTCTTTTGGAACCTCAAAAGATAATGGCCTCTCTCACTTGACTCTCACTACCCTTTATGGCAGTTCCTCTCATTTCTTGAGTAGGATTAAACCAGAAAGAAACAAAAAGTGCCCCATAGCTACTGGCAACTCTCAGTTAGGTTTCTGGTTATTACAGTGGTTACAGACTTTGACAGTTTCATAATTAACAGCCTGGACTTTCCCCTTTGCTAACAAGGGTCTTCCACATTCTTCTCTGGGCTAAGGAACCAACTATCCAGTACTGTACCCCTAGACCAGAAACTACAAGCAGACAGCCTCATGTAGTAATAGCACGCCCAAGCTCAGCCCAGGAAATTTCTTCACCACACGTTAACATTACCAAGGTACCTAAGTGCAATTTCATGTCGGGCTTCCTTCCCCCACAACAGAGGGTGAGGAGGCAGCTCATTAACTAAGTTTGAATTTAAGTGTAAAATGCCATATTTTCACAGAAAGAAGTAGATGTGCTTTCTGTGAAGAATTCCAGTCTTGGGTTTCTCACTCAGTCTTTTAATTCCTAAATGCAGACAAAAACTAAATAAGCTTCATAGAATATACACATAAGAAGCTCTGTTTAACCCTAGGCGATTTAACACCTCAGTGGTTTTATAAGCGCCAGAATCTCATTAAATCTTGAGTGTGTGTGTCTTTGTGTGGGTAAGGCAAAGGGTGGCCCCCAGAGGGATTGCTGCCACACTGAACAGTCACACTGAATAAGCTACGGAAGGATGAAATTAGGAGGCAAGCAACAGCGACATCTAGTGTGGGTGATAAATGCTGATAAGAGCATACTCCTTCCTTTAGCAAAACTGAAAACGTAATAAAAAAATGGATGGCAACTTAGGGTCAGAAAAGAAATGATGAGGGTACACGTGAAACTAAAAGGCAGATATAAGGGGTGACAATATGAAAAGACTACTCAAATGACCTTGCCACTAAATTTTCTTCTCAATTATAATTATTATGTACTTTTGCACCTCACAAAATCCCTATACTGTCCCAGTCTCTTGCCTCTGTCTCCCCCACCCCTCATCCCAAACCCTTCCATTGTGCCCTTTGTAACAGCAAACTATGTACCTCTTTTTCTTAAAGAGGTCCGTTTGGAGACGACCTCCTCTGAAACCTTCTTGAGGAAAAGTTCTCCTGTCTCTTACCTTAAAATCCCACTCTGCTTCCGCTCACCTATTTCTTCCCCCCTGTAAAAATGCCTGCTCCTTTGAGCTCCTGCTAACAGGATATATCACTCTTCCCCAATATCGGGTGCAATCATCTGCCAAACACCGGCTCATTCACGATCACTTACTGAATATTTTAACTCCTGGTGCGCAGTTTTCCCTGGACTGCACTGTCACCTTCTGTCAGTCCCCTCCTGGTTCCATTGCCCTTCTGTCTGGCCCACATAGTCAAGGTCTAAGATTTTATTCCCTGCCTTGCAAATACTCTCAGTCCCTTTTCTGCTTTCTCCCTCCACCAAACTAATGGATAAGATGGTGTATCCATGCCTACAGCTACACAGCTGAACATTCCTGAAGAAAAATTACTCAACCCAGCTGACTGGTTTCACTTTAAATTTGTGATTTCAAACCTTAAATAGATGCTCACTACTGCCTCGTAATCCTACTATGTTCCTCAAGTAGTAGAACTTCGAACTCACCAAGAACTAGTTTTATACATACTTCATCCTCACTCGAGTATAAAGGCCTCATCTCATTACTCTCTGAAAATAAGAAAGTCAGTGATCTGCTTTATATTCTCAGCAGCTGCAGCCATTTTTTTCCTTTCCTTGTGTTGAAGCCTATCCACTCCTTCTGTGTTCAGGTTCCCACCTCTCTCAGATATCACTACTTTAGTCATGTCCCCACCCACCCCCACCCCCATTAGCAATTCTTTCCACTGAAACAGTTCTATCTTTATACAAATATGCTGCAGTATCACAGATCTAAAAAAAAAAAAAGAAAGAAAAAAACAACAACAACAAACCTCTCCCAACCCCAAAATACTCTTTTCTCTCCTTCATAGCCAAATTCCTCAAAAGAGGCATTATTTGTCCTGCCTCCACTTTCTCACCTCCCATTCTCTCTTCAACCCACCTCAGTCTGGTTTCTGCCCACATCGCTCTGGGGAGCAGGTCTCTCTCCAAGCTCCTCAGAAACACTCATCAGAGAGGGGCATCTGGGTTAAGTGTCTGACTTTGGCTCTGGTCATGATCTCACGGTTTGTGGGTTTGAGCCCTGTGTTGGGCTCTGTGCTGACAGCTAGCTCAGAGCCTGGAGCCTGTTTCAGATTCTGTGTCTCCCTCTCTCTCTGACCCTTCCCTTGCTTATGCTGTCTCTCTCTCTCTCAGAAATAAATAAAATGTTAAAAATTTAAAAAAAAAACCAAAACACTCATCAGAGCAGACAACTTCATCCAGCCACTAACTGCAAGACTCCACTCACTGAGTTTTCCTTCTACTTCTCTGGTCACTCCTTGTCAGTCTTTTCAGATTTCTTCTTCCCCCACATAAAAGCTATACATATTGGCAATTCTCCATGCTCAGTCCTGGCCCAAGTCCCTTCCTCGCCTTATGGGATTTTACGCATTCTGACTAAAAATACTACTTATATGCTTATCTCCCAGACACTTAGATCTCCAGCACAAATCTTTACGTTGAACTCCAGACTCACATATCTAGCTGCTTATTTAACATCTTTGCTTGGATATTTCACACACATCTCAATCTCCAAACATACAAAGCTAAATATGTGTTTGTCCTTTCTATTCCTGCCCACTTCATTCTTCCACATCTCAATAAACAGCAAATGATGCTTATCCTTGATTCTTCCTTTTATTCCCTCCCCAAGGCAGTCCCTTTATGCTTTTATCGTCAGTATATATCTTGAATTAAATATTTCCTCCATTTTTACTGTAATTACCTTATTTGTGGCTACCATTATTTCTTGCTGGGTCCCTGCAAAAACCTCCAAAATTAGTCAAGATAGGTTAGGCAATTCTGCAGCAACAATCATGAAATCTGAGTGACGAAGGAAGGAGAAGAACTAGAAATAGTTGGCATTGTGCACTAATGACTGCCATAATCTACCCTCCAGTACTCAAACATTGCATTCACCATCTTTTCCACAGGCCCTGTATCAATCCCCCACCTCCACCCTCCACTCTGTAGAGGCTACCCAACATTGCATCTGACTATGGAATCAAGCTCAAGATCCAAGACCACTTGCTGATGTGTGATAGGCTCTCAAAACCTAAAAAAATAAATAAACTATCTTTCCCACAAACACCCCAAGAGGTTAAACAGGGACAGGATAAATACAATAACTACAATAAACACCGCCATTCAAGGAGCAGGAAAATGAGAAGAGACAAACTGGTAAACATTCCATAATAATTATGAAATCCTACTTGAGGCTGGAGGATGTTCTTTGATGAGGCCCAGATTCTTCTCCTGGAGGGTGTTCCCCAGCTCATTGTTCTCTATGACCTTGTCTCTGAAACTGGGGAACTTTTCCTATCATCCTACTTGGCCACTTGTAAAATGGTTACTGAAGAATATGGCTTCTCCTCTCCCCCCCACCTCACCTTTGGGCACTGATCTCTACCTTTAGAGATTTGGGGGCCCAAGGATTATTCGATCTCAACAGTCACAAACATGTTTAGTTATCTGAAATACAAGGCTCTCTCATAAACATTGTTTCTCATCTCTTTGATTCCAGTCAGTTCTGATGTGCCATTTGCTACAACCACAATTCTTCCAAGACATACCTCCCTTCCTCTCCTCTTTTTACCTTGCATTCTCTCTTCCCTTCACTAAAATTTTAGCTCCATGAGATCAGCAAGTCCAACTTTATTGTTTTTTGTTATATCTGTAATATCAAGTTCAGTGCAAGGGGTATAGTAGGTATGAGTAAATAGTTGTTAAATAAATAATTAAGTAAACCTTACTTAAGATCTGAATAATGATTCTGCTTTAAGCTACACTATTTAACTCTTCATTCTTCTTATAGTTCCTTTATAAAATTGCTATCACCTGCTGGCCAAAGCCTAAGTGACTTCTAATTCTAGTCTTTTTTCTTCTGTGTAAGTTTTCACTTTGCTCTCTCAACTACCTTTGGACCCTGCTGGGCTCTGCATTTCATCTTATTCTTCAGCTGTTTCCCCAAAATACTAATATTCACCTTTTATAATTCTATAACAATGATTCTAGGCCAATATTGAATATTGAATTGCATATTAGAATTAGAGAGCTTTGAAACTCAGCACACTAGCACACACCAAACCAATTAAATTAGAGTTTCTGGGCAGGGGGGACCCAGACATCCTTACTTGTTGTAGCTTCCCAGGTTATCCTATTTATGCAGCAATATTGAGAACCACTGTTCCAAGTGAACTTTCTATCTCCTTCTTTCCTCCATAACTCTGAACCCTAATACTGATTGCTCAACCTATAAATCTACCATCGTTCCAAACAGCAAATCAACAAGTATTGAATTCCCTAAGTACTCACATCTGTGACTAATTTTACTTCCTCCTCACTCTTTTCCTCCCTCCCAGCTGCATCTCTCCATCTCTATTCATGGCACTAAATTCTTGATTTTAACAATTGCACTTTAATTTCCTTTTAGATTTGATCCCATATATTCTCTTCTCAATCCTAAAACCTTATTTAAGATTTCCACTAAAGCGTCTACATTTTCTCATTCAGCATATGTGCACATTTCCTCTTGCTTTCACTTATTCCCACCTACCTGTTTTGTTTTAATCATAAAGCGGGTATCCATAGATTTTTTTTAGTGACTTGGCTTGTCTCTGTTATGTGTCCTGTCCTTCAGTCTGTTCTGACTCTTGTTTTTCTGACTGCAATTACCAATCATCATGTCCCCCTGCAGCTATCTTCTTAAATATGAAACTCTCAAGGAAAAACATATTCTTACAATAGAGGATATTTTTTAAAAAGAATGAGAAATGGATATTCAAAGATCCATAAATTTAAAATATACACAATAAACACAAAAATATATCATGAAGGATGGATACATCTTTTGACATTCCTTCTACCTTTTTAAACATGTCTAATGGTCCTAAAAATGTAATGCAGAATGTCAGACTCTTGCAGTGCCTAGAGCTGGGACTGGAAGGTAGTATCTCTGATCAGCTGGCATATAGACTTCTGTAGATGCCATAATACTCTAAATGGGATCAAACAAACCATTAGAAACCTGACCAATGAAACATTTCTAGTACAGAGTACAATTTGGGCAGGTCACAAGCACATGTAGGAGTTGAGTTCAATCCAGACCCAGTTAGAGGCAGTGGGCTAGCAGGAGAAACAATCCTGATCGGACAGCACAAAGGATATTCACCTATCTGCTCAACGAATGCTTATTGACTTCCTAAACAACCCCAGGCACAAAGCCAGGTGCTGGAAATAAGAAAATCAAGGACAAGTGAAGGAGATAAGCATATTAAAACAATGGTACTATAATTTAAAATTTGAGATATGCAGTGAGTGAAAACATGACATGAAGAAGTGTTTGAATAGGTCCCTGAATTTGGTGGGAACTAGGAGATAGAAATTATATAATTAAATACACAGAAAAACATTCCAACAATTAACTGGCCAAAAAAAATGTAGTGAACTGTTTTGATAAGTAATCAGCTTCCTTCCCATCAAAAGGAAGCTGGTCACATCTGACAGAGATGCTGAAATTTTCTTCGCCTCTAGGTGAAGGTACCTTATTGAGTACTCACTCCCCTACTCCTCTCTTTGCAATCCTGGAGTTCAATATGGAGAATTAAAATTAGAATCAGTAGGTAGATAAAGAATTCTATATATAAAATGAGAGTGAGAGAGTGAAAGGTAAGACAAACTCTTCTTAATACATGGATTTGGAAATTTTAAAAAGGAATCACTATTAGCAAAATCAATGACATCAAGTGGAACAACTTTACTCACAAAACCTTTCCAAATATACCATCTTAAAAATGACTTGAAGACTGTCATGATTGAGACTCATGGCTGCCATATTAATGCATACACCTTAGACCTTTTCAGGCATTCTGTAATAAACTATACCGCAGAGCAACCCAATTAGCCCCATAAACCCCTTTCATCTCTGTGTCTTCATCACTTCATTATGTTAATCACCTTTCTCAATGTCCTCCTCAGGCCATTTCCTATCATACTGATTTATATTCTTGGATCCACATTTTATAGGCCTCCCAAATGTTTCTTATAATTTTACAGATCGACTCTCCAATAATGTCTTTGATTATGTTTTAAACACCTTAATCTACTCTATAGGATTGGATTGGTTGTGTTAACTGAGTATGATCAGAAAGCACAAATCCTGTAACATTTCATAACACTAATGAAGAAGGGGTTAATGATTTTTCAGCTGCATTTCTTGCTGGTGAATATGCCACAGATGAATATTTTCAAAATGAATATGAACGGTTTTAGATGAGTGCTTCTTAAATGTCACTGTGTATTAGTCATGCAAGGATCTTTAAGGGATATGAGAGGTAGACTTGCACATTTCATCCAAGACATAGATTCTCACGGTAGACTGTTACTGTCAGAGTTGCCAGGTTAGACTCTGCTGATAATAATTATTAATGTAACTGAAGCATTAAATGGTTCATTTTTCTCCATATATAACTATATTTCCAAAATATTCAGAAAAAAAAGAAACATCTTTCTGTATGAGTCCTTGGAGGTGGCAAAGAATACAAGGAAAATGAAATGCTACAAATTCCAAAATAAATTGATGAATGGAGATTATCTTAATTTATCTTATCTTATTAATATTAATCTTATTAAAACTTAATGATATATTAGCATGTCTATTTATAGGCAGAAAGCGCATTCCTACCAATGAACCACCCTGCTTCTTTAGGGAAACATGAACCATTGAATGTCTTGAATGCTTAAATGCCAGTATATGACTATAGGTCTTCTCCTTTTTGATACTTATGTCAGATATCAATCCCTACTTTATAAGTTTATAAGTATAGTTAACTTTGAGATAACATTCAGTGCCTCCTCAAATATTTATATGACAAATGAGAAACACTTCACAATCCCCTCCCAAACACACTGAGTGAACTATCCTTTATATTTTGTCAGAATATCAATTGCTTGATAGACTCTTGAGATTGATCACCAAAGAAGAAATCCTTTGAAATTCACCTGGTTGTCCCAGACAGCCTATATGGGCTACAGACTATGTTCTCACTGCAGGAAGGTGAGGCAGATCTGGACCAATGGTCTGAATAAAGCCCTAGAAGCTTTTCTAAGAAATAATACCTTTTCTCAATACCAGGTCTCAAATACCATTTCCTTTGACTATGAGCAAATCATTTCACTTTTCTCCATCCATAAAGTGAGAAGAAACTACCTCCCAAGGATGACAAGATTGCTTAAGGCTTTTAAATAAGATTCTTTGAAGAAAGCTAATACAAGTTGCTCGTAATTATAATACAGCAATTTGAATTTAAAGAATTTTTTCTCCTGAGTAATTCCAGTTACTGAGTACTCTTTGTCAGTGTAGTTAATTATTCTTCAACTAGGTAAAGCTAGCTGGCAAAGTGTGAAAAGTTGCTATCAGTATCTTAACTCTACACAAAAAAACAAGCTATTGCTATAAGATAGCAATGTCTTTTATCTGGTTGAAATATGAGTAAGGTAGCAAATAAATGTGATTTTAAGCCTCAGTTGTTAAACAATGAGTTCTTAAATTGAGTAGAAATCTCTAAGCAGGAAAATGAATTCAGTGGTGTCTATTGTTATTACTACTATGTTTTCAGAATTCAAAGCTTTATATTAAAAGCTATGATTAAATTTCTAAAAATTACATCACATCATAAATAAAACTTTTCTCTCAGTAGAATAAAAATTATTTTCATTTCCTGACAAAAATATGATTTATCTGAGAGAGGTCTTTCTTGTCTACCTAACTCTATTCATCTCTCTCCTGTGTATAATCAAGTAAGGAGGCAACTCGAATGATTAAATAAACCAGCCCTACACATCACAACCACATTAAGTGAGCTTGAGATAGAAGTGGCAGGACATATGTGCATCATAAATGTACACAGGAAGGGAAAAAGTATAGCTTCCCTATTATTTCAGACACATTTTCACTAAGTAATATGTTCTAGTCCCATTCCCATTATTTTCCCATTATTTTAAGTAATTGTGAACACAATCATCTCATTAAATAGGATACTAAGGCCCAAGGAATTAAATCACATGTCTAGAATCCTTAATAAATCAGAAACACACACACACACACACGGTTTGGGGACCAGCTCCTCACTTACTGTGGACATGCTAAGAACTATAAACATGGCTTCCCAGCATGCTTGCCTGAGTCAGCTCACCCTTCACATTCCTAGTATCATCAAAATGAAGCCTAATTTGTAAGCAGCAATTTTATAGCCCTTAGGCTTTGTTTTCTTTCTCCAATCTCTCGAGGCTCATTTCTTGCCACTCCTCTGTGTTCATTTCAAGTCCTTTCCCTGACATGCTGTACACACAAATGTACATAAATGGTTACAACATGTAGACTTCCCTATGTCTTCATCTACTTATCCTTCACTACTCAGAACACCTATTCAGCCATCAAAATCTGCCTTGAGGACCTTTCCTCCAGAAAGTCTTCCCTATCACCAAATCCCCAGTCTATACTACTATTCTTTATCTTCTCTACAAACTGTGTGCAGCTCAACAGCATGAGCTGTGTTTGTTTTATTCCTGCAGCCCTGGGGCTAGTGCAATCACTGAGACATAATGGTTGTTAGAATCTGGACTCTAGTACTGCTAATAATCTGGCAAATAGTTAAGACAAGTATATATGATGCAATTAAACACACAACACATGGCCATGATAAACTGTGAAGTGTGGGATTTGATGCTTATTGACATAGGGAGGCTTTTAGAGGAGTAAGAATTTGAGTTGAGCCCACATCAGCAAAGAAATGGAGGTGGGTAAAATAGTATGATAACCAGAAAGCCAAAAAGTAAGGGATTGGACCTGGCAGGAAAAATGAAAAGAAAGAGACAAATTCAAGCAGTGAAAGAATATATTAAAACAATGTATTGTACATTTAACCTGTTAAGATGATAGAACTCATGTTCTGCTCTTGAGATGAGATTCCTAATGTCACTCTTATGTACTACTGTTGAGAACATAAAGTTGTACAGCCTTCTAAATGGCTGTTTTTCAGCAGCAAATCCTTAAAATAAATATCAAGCACCACTATTACCATACCACTGAAACTATGCCTTTCCCTACCAATTAATACAGTAATTCAACTTCTAGCAACTTTCCCAAAGAAATCATTAAAATGTGTGAAAAGATATATGTAGAAAGTTATTCATTAGCATATTCTGAAAATTAGCCAAAAATAAATAAATAAATAAATAAGGAAACTAGTAGTTTCCAATTAATAGGGGTCTTCTTAAACAAAGCACCACACTGCCATGTAATGAAACACCAATCAGTTATCCAAATGGTATTTAAACATTTTTTAATGTTTATTTACTTTTGAGACACAGAGAGAAACAGAGCATGAGCAGGGGAAGGGAGGAGACACAGAATCCAAAGCAGGCTCCAGGCTCTGAGCTGTCAGCACAGAGCCTGACACGGGGCTCAAACTCACAAGCCATGAGATCTTGACCTGAGCTACCCAGGTGCCCCCCAACTGGTACTTAAATATAGCTTCCCCCTGCTATCTGAAAGCAGGTTTCATTCCTATGAAACCTTTCATAAACTGAAATGGTATAAAGCAAAGAAACAACTATCATTACTATATGGAAATTTTTTTAGTGTTCCCACACACCCCACAAAAAAAAAAAAAACAATCTCTCTAAGGCTTTTCTGATACCTTAGGACATATCGTGTTAACAGATGCACAAAATAAATAAAGACAAAACACAGGTGCTCAAGATACAGTTCCAAAGCTCTGGAAGCTTGATGCTGACATGCTGGGTGTAGTTAATGGGGAAGAGGCTTGGCGGCGCCACTCACTGCTCCAGATGCGTGCTGTCTCTAGAATGTTTCACTGAAAAATAAATGCTATTTTCACCTTTTGCCTTTTATTTTAAAAGCAAAAACTCGGGGCGCCTGGGTGGCTTAGTCGGTTAAGCACCTGACTTTCGCTTAGGTCATGATCTCGCGGTTCGTGGGTTCGAGCCCCACGTCGGGCTCTGTGCTGACTGCCAGCTCAGAGACTGGAGCCTGTTTCAGTCTGTGACTCCCTCTCTCTCTGACCCTCCCCTGCTCAAGCTGTCTCTCTCTCTCTCCTAGAAATAAATAAAAATATTTTTAAAAAAAGCAAAAACTCTTTGAATTTATTTCAGTTAGCAAAAATAGGTACTAACATAGGTCTTTTGCAAAAGTACAATGGCTTATCATAAACTTTAGAAAAGTAAGAGATACCTTATTCATTTCTGTTATCATGAATCTGTAATAATAGTATTAAAAATGCTAGAATGTTAAAGATATTAACTGAAAGTAATCCAAGTTTATAAAAAAGAATTTATAATGCTTGTTTATTTAAAAATATACTGACAGGAAGAAAATTTGAAAATATTACAATGTGTTAACAACTGGAGCAGTTATGAGAATTTTTTGTTTTGTTTGCTTACATTTTAAATATTTTCTAAAGAAGAGTCTATTTTTGAAAAAAGAAAAATAAAAAAATTCACCTTAATTGACAGGAAATCTTTACTGTCTGTAGGAAATAAAAAAGAAGAAATGATTAGAATAGAAAGAGTATATGGGGGAAATGCTGAGGTTATTTTAGACTTATATTTTATGGAATGATTGATAGAATCCAAAGAAATCAAATGTAAAAGGACTTTGACAACGATAAAGCATAGAGACTGCATTTCTTGAAAGCCTCTTTTCAGGAATATTTAAAAAGGCTATGTCAAAATGCTACATGGTATAACAAACGTAGAATATTCTGGAATATGCATAGGTAAATGAATTCTTATTGCAGGACATATCAGAACCTCTCATATGCTGGTTTTTCGCTGTGAATCTTTAATAGGGCAATACAATTTGCATTTTTCTCAAGCATATTTGACTCTTCTCACAGACTATCTGGTAAGACTCATGTTTCATAGAACACACTTTGGAAAATGTTGCATTCAAAATGTATGTAGTATTCATTTTGAAGTAATTACAAGCAACTGTAAATACAGGACTGACACAATCAGTTTAAGAATCATCACCTGTGGTGCCTGGGTGGCTCAGTCAGGTAAGTGTCTGACTTCAGCTTTGGTTATGATCTCTCGGTTTGTGAGGTAAAGCCCCATGTGGGCTCTGTGCTAATAGAAGAATTCTGTTTCTCCCTCTCTCTCTGCCCCTCTCTCACTCTCTCTCTCCATCTCTCTCAAAAATAAATGAACATTTAAAAAAATTTAAAAACAGTCATCACCTTTGGTTGAGTTTTCTTAACCTTGGCATTGTTGATACTTGGGTCTAGATAATTCTCTATTGCTGAGGGCTGCCCCGTACATACTAGCATGTGTAGCAGCATCCCTGGTCTCTACTCAATACATGTCAGTAGCAACAATCACCTGTCCCCGCTGGTTTCTTTGACAGATATTTCCTTTTTTTTTTTTTTTAAAGGAAATTGATTTTATTTTTTATTATTATTTTTTTTACAAATAGTTTATTGTCAAATTAGTTTCCACATAACACCCAGTGCTCATCCCTACAAGTGTCCTCCTCCATGCCCACCCCTCCTCCCCCCCACATCCATCAGTCCTCAGTTTTTGTCAGCATTCAAGAGTCTCTCATGGTTTGCCTCTCTCCCTTTCCCCCACCATTTCCGCCCTTCTTCTCCCCCTTGGTCCTCTGTTAAGTTCCTCCTAATCCTCCTATACGTGCACACATATGATATTTGTCCTTCTCTGCCTGACTTATTTCGCTCAGCATAACACCCTCAAGGTCCATCCATGTTGCTACACATGGCCAGATGTCATTGTTTCTCATTGCCATGTAGTATTCCATGGTATAGATAAACCACATCTTCCTGATCCATTCATCTGTTGATGGACACTTAGGCTCTTTCCATGTTTTAGCTATTGTGGAGAGTGCTGCTATGAACATTGGGGTACATGTGCTCCTATGCATCAGCATTTCTGTATCCCTTGGGTAAATTCCTAGCAGTGCTATTGCTGGGTCACAGGGGAGTTCTATTGTTAGTTTCCTGAGGAACCTCCACACTGTTTTCCAGAGGGGCTGTACCAGTTTACATTCCCAACAGTGTAGGAGGGTGCCCGTTTCTCCACATCCTCGCCAGCATCTAGAGTTCTCCGATTTGCTCATTTTAGCCACTCTGACTGGCATGAGGTGGTATCTCAGTGTAGTTTTGATTTGTATTTCCCTGATGAGGAGCGTCTTTGACAGATATTTCTAAATGTCCTTAGCCATGGTAAGGAATACTTATTTGAGGAATTTGCCTGGCACACTGGCTGACGTCAGAATTCCCAGGCCCAGTTCTCCAGGATTTTTAAATATAAGTGGCTGTAACATCTTGCAAAATGTCTGTCTGCTCTAGCAAATGCAGGATTGTCATCGTGTTACTTTTCTAAAACACTATGTCAAAAAGAGCCATCTGTTAAAATGCTGCATTGTGCATCATCATTTTATCTATATAACATTTTGATGAATGCTTAATTAAAAAAAAGAACAGTTGTGACTTACGAACAAATGAAAATGTCCTCTTTTTTAAATATCAACTGCAATAAATAGGTACATTATTTGGTAAATCAAATACTTAGAGCCTTTATTTACACATACACTTTTTTTTTTTTTTACAAATAGTTTATTGTCAAATTAGTTTCCACATAACACCCAGTGCTCATCCCCATAAGTGCCCTCCTCCATGCCCATCCCTCCTCCCCCCACATCCATCAGTCCTCAGTTTTTGTCAGCATTCAAGAGTCTCTCATGGTTTGCCTCTCCCCCTTTCCCCCACCATTTCCGCCCTTCTTCTCCCCCTTGGTCCTCTGTTAAGTTCCTCCTAATCCTCCTATACATGCACACATATGATATTTGTCCTTCTCTGCCTGACTTATTTCGCTCAGCATAACACCCTCAAGGTCCATCCATGTTGCTACACATGGCCAGATTTCATTGTTTCTCATTGCCATGTAGTATTCCATGGTATAGATAAACCACATCTTCTTGATCCATTCGTCTGTTGATGGACACTTAGGCTCTTTCCATGTTTTAGCTATTGTGGAGAGTGCTGCTATGAACATTGGGGTACATGTGCTCCTATGCATCAACATTTCTGTATCCCTTGGGTAAATTCCTAGCAGTGCTATTGCTGGGTCATAGGGGAGTTCTATTGTTAGTTTCCTTAGGAACCTCCACACTGTTTTCCAGAGGGGCTGTACCAGTTTACATTCCCACCAACAGTATTTACACACACACTTATACACACACACACACACACACACACACACACACACACACTCTGAATCTGAAACCATTGGGCTAGGTATATCTAGAGGTATTCCCAACACTAAAAATAAAAAATATAATAAAAGCTAACTTTTATTTTTCATTCATGATATAAAAGAGTTTACACATTAAACTTAACTTCTGATTCTTGTAATAATTTCAATTAGAAAAAAATGCTACACTTAGACATTGAAACAAATTATATTCAAAAGAAACTGGGCACCCAAAGCCCCAGTTGCTGGAGGTATCTGCTGTTAATGGTACAGGGCTCATTCAGGATACCCTTTGCCACCGAGAAGTGGCTCCCAGCTAATGACTGAATGATGCAGGAACCAAGGTGTGGCCTATTTCCTTAACTGGCAACAATCCTAAAGGGCCTTTCTCACTTCCTCGTAAGGGTATCTCCAAAAAGCCTTCCCCCATAAGCCAACTTTCTCCCAATATACTTGACTTTCCACCTCAGAGTCTGTTTGCAGAGAGCCCATGACAACTCCCTAACTAGCCAAAAACAAAAAACAAACAAAATTTAAAATAAAACAACAGAAGAAGAAGAAGGAGAAGAAAAAGAAAAGAAAAAAGACTAGAGAAGGGCTCAGTTACAGAAAGAAAAAATTAATTTTATGGCTAGTAAGAGAAGTTCAGTATCCAGGGCCACTTTAAATAAAATACCATCGGTAGATAGCACTTTGCCAGTTACTGAAGACTTTCACATATATTATCTTATTTGATCCTTACAATAGCTAAGTGAGATGTGTCACATATATTATCTTATTTGATCCTTACAATAGCTAAGTGAAATTTATTTTATTATCTCTATTTTAAAACTTAAACATCTGAGAAAAGTAGACTGAAAAGTAGACTGATTTATGGAGAGATAGTCCTACTTAAAGATAACTCCTCTAACCCATCAAATCTCTGAAACTCTGGATTTATCAGACACCTATACAAGTGTTGAGGAACACTTAAATTTCTATTAATTTCATTAATGAAAATTACATTGCTTTCCCCACAGCTTCTGAGATGTAGCTTTTATGGGAATTTCAGGGAGATGAAATCGTGGAAGAAGAGATCAGGAACAAAGGTAATTGTAGAGGATAATCCCCTTTCTTCAACCCTCATATTCTAAAGAAGAAACTCCCACCATTCCCCATCTCACAGCATGCCCTTTTACCAAATTTAAATTCCATTCTTCACACAAGCTAACTCCTTTACATTTTACACAGGAGTTTGATTTTCTCCACCTGGAATGCATGTTAATACCTCTTCATGCACAGAACATTCATATTCACCCATCAGGATCCATTTTGAATCCACTGGAGTACTTTTTCTTAGATTCCCCAGATAGGGTTGGTCTCTTATTTCAGCACTCCACGGATTTATGTTCATCTCTGCTCTTTCTTCATATTCTGTTATGGCTGTGAAAACATGGTTTTATAATTAACTGCTTACATGTCTAAGCCCATCATTAGGCTCTGAGGGCAGAACTGCATCTGATTCATCTTAGAGTTCCCAAAGATTTGTTCAGTATCTGGTAGATAGTAGGTTCTCAATAAATGTTTACAGACACATGAATGATTAAGGCTGAGCTAGATAGAAAGTAAAAGAAGGATTGCATAGAGGCACTTTAAAAGATTAAACTGTTTTTTTAAACGTTTATTTATTTATTTGCTTATTTATTCAGAGAGAGAGAGAGCATGAGTAGGGGAGGGGTAGAAAAAGAGGGAGACACAGAATCTGAAGCAGGGTACAGGATCTGAGCTGTAAGCACAGAGCCAGATGTGGGGCCCAAACCCATGAACCATGAGATTATGACCCATGCAGAAGTTGGGCTAAACTGGGTTTTGAAAGGCAAGTAGAAATGTTAAGATGACTTAGATAATTTTTAACAAGTGGTTTATCTTACCTTATTTTAATTTATTAAGTTAGTAGTTTATTTTATAATTAGAAAGTATAATGCAACTTAATCTCATAAAGCAAACAGCAGAAAGAAAGAAGAACATGGAATATCAGAGAACAGAAGAGGCTTCTGTCCATAGAACTATGGAAATTCCATCTTAAATGCCCTCAGTCAGATAAGAGCAGGGAGCAGTGACTAGTTTACAAGAAATTACTTCATATAAAAGTGATTGTTTAAAATATTTACCATTAATTTGGCTATTTATGATCAAAATCAAAGCAAGAAGTTACATAATGTAGCATTCAAAATTGACTTCAGAGGGAAAAAATGGTTGTGCACAAAGGAAAAAAAAATCAAATAGAATCTTTTAGGAGAAAGTTTTAATGGTTTTCTCTTAGATTCAAAGAAAAAGAAAAAAACAATTATCACTAATTCTGAAGATAAAATTATGCTTTTAATACCTTTTAAAATATTTTCAAGTGTTTTATACTGCTAGATTCTACAGACAAAAAGAGGAAGTTTCATATTTTAATATATAACACATATGTGTTATTCTTTGGAGTATCTGAATAATGTGTGCAATGTTTTTCTATTCAGATGAATCAACCTGTTCAGAAAAATACCAGGGAGATTCAATAGTTGCTAATTATTATTTTCCCCTGAATCTTGTTGTAATTTTGCTTGGATAATACTTTGTTTTATGAATATTTCAGTAATCAAATTATTACTAATTATTCATGTTAAAAATACAAAAGTTAAGTAAAATATCCATTTACCGCTATAAATTAATGGTTTCTAAGTAACATTTAATTTGAAGTTCTAAAATTAAATTACAGATGGAATATATTCAATAATTAAAGAAACATTCTAAAAGTAATTATATTACTCTAGTTCTCTTGAATATAGCAGTGACTTATTTCTATAATCTAAGATTTCTCCCTGTGTTTCATCTTTTGCCATGTTTAGTTTAAGACCCCCACCATTGATACATGAGCCAAACCAAAATGAATTTTCTGCACAACACTGTATAATGATTAAAACACGGCAAAAAAAAAAAAAACAAAAAAAAAACCCACACACACAAAAAACAACTATTGACCTTGGTAATGGCACAGGATACTGGTATAAAACATGTACCTAAAACACTTCAGTTTAGCTAGTGTTAGTATAACCCAGTTTACTCTATCTCTGCCCCCATTGAATTTGAAGAAATTGGTATGAGTCTGGCCCCAACATTCTGTGGTTTTTAAGCTAAAAATCACAATAACTTATGAGAACTGAGGATGGATCATATATTAATGGATCATGTGCTATTCCACTGGCTGTATAAAATGCTGTTTATTTGTCTTTAGAACATTCTAAAATAGTTCCAATATTGTTTTTGACAACTTGATATTAAGCCACTTGCATTTCAAATGTATAAACTTGTCAAGTTCACCTATTTTCTTCATAACTCTAAAGAGCCATGCTTCATTTGTACTATCTCAAAATTTATGGTCAAATGCTAAATGTCGTGCTGAATCTCCTCCAGGTATGTTCTCGATCCTTCTCCACCATGCTCTGTACCCACACGGCTCTCTTGTATGCCTTGCTTTCTGCATTCTGCTTAGGTTTGGCCAGTGAGAAGCACCAATAGCCAATCAAAAGATGGAAGAGAGATAGGTGTGTTTATTCTCCTGGCCCCCTCTTTGCCAGATGTAGGTTAGCAGTGGCTACATGCTTGTCGACATTTGCAGCTCAGGCCTGGTCCTCTGGTCTGATTCTTCAGCTACAACTCTTTCAGGATTCTGATTACTACTTTCCATTTCCAATGTGGACCTCCAACATATCTCCCATGGTTGTTAGCCTTGCTGATCTACCAAAATTTTGTCCACATACTACAAATAGCCCATTCATTACTAAGCCTAATTACCAGAGTGGAGTGTACCATTTGTTTCCTTCCAGAATGTAAGTGATACAGTAATAAAGCAGAATACTATTTTTGAAAAAAGAAACACTTTCTGCCTGCTAAACTGAGTCACCTATTTTTATATTATTTCAGTTTATTAGGGATAAACACTCCTTTTGAGAGGAAACTGTATATCTCAAGCTTAAGAGACATAAATTCTATTTCTTTGACACCCATCAACCATCACAGTCCACTCATTCCTAGAGATAAATATAGTAATGTGTATTTATTAGTCAGTCAACAAATGGTCCTTGGTTTCAAACACTGAAGTCTAATCTAAGTTATATCTATAATTGATTATTTTGTGATCACAACTGCCCCCATAATATTACCTGGGACAAAAAATAATTCATTTTGAAAAAATTTCATATTATTAATAAAATAGAAAAAAGCATAGAGGGGGTGCCTGTATGGGTCAGTCAGTTAAGACTCAGATTCTTGATTTCAGCTCTGGTCATGACCTCATGATCATGAGATCAAACCCCATGTCAGGCTTTGCACTTAAGATTTTCTCTTTCCTTCTACCTCTGACCCTCCCCAGTTTCCTCTCTCTCTCTCTCTCTTTCTCTCTCTCTCTCTCTCTCTCACACACACACACACACACACACAAATTAAAAAAAAGAGCATAAGGTAATTTCAAACTCAAAAGTTTTTGAAATTTCTAGGACCACCTTTGGGAATTATCAGTGAAACTGAATAAGTCACTTGTATAGGAAAGCAATCACATTTTTAAATCAAACAGGAGTCAGATAACTGCATATGAATTTAGTCTTTACTTGTTTAAGGTATAAATTAGCTTTACATGTGTTTTTTAGAAATTTATTAATAAACAGGTGGATATAATTAAAACATAGACTTTCCATTTCCTGAATTTTCATTATCATTGCAAAATTACACATGGTCATCTATAATATTTCAGTAATTACTATAGATAAGTTGGAAAGGAAAGGAACATATAAGTAAGGCAAATAATGTTGTTCCACTGCAGATTCAAGTAAACACTGAATTGTTTTTCTTACTTATTCTCACCAACTAAGTTATAAAAACTTCTTTGCACAACTTAAAAATAGAAAATTTGTAGAAATTGAATCTTGCAGAAATTTATTTAACTTTTTATTATGTAAATCAAAGAAGCAGAGCACCCACAGTTTTGACAAGTGAAGATGAAGTACCCTATTTATGTACCCTTTCATAAGCCACAGTCCTACAAGAAGTGTGAAGAGTCCCATTCTAAATACAAGCCTTTTTAAAACCAGAATGAATTAATCTGCCTGTCTAAAACATTGTCTCACTGAGGAAACTAAGGGAGAAAGGGATCCGTAAGCCTAGGTTTATCAGGACTTTTTATCCCTGATACTGAAGAGAAAGTCAAGGACATAAACCATCTGAGACTGTGGAGAAAGTTTGCAATCCACTCTTTGTGTAATAAGTTATACTTAATTACTTTATGGCAAAATACTCAAACCTCAGCACTTTAGAAACATGATACTCTAACTTGTATTGTGCCATAAAAATAAAAAATAACAATAAAAATCTTCAGATGGATAAATATTATCCATTTCATAGTCACTAACAAATGGCTTTTCCCTACAAAGTAGACACTAACTCATCATAGAAAAACAAACAGATCAAAATGAAAAAACACACAATAATTTCTTAAATTAAAAAAGCTGTAATAATTCTCAAAAAATTATAATATAAATTTTAAAGGTAGATAATTATAATCAATACTAAAGTTTGGGAATAATAATGCAGACAATTTTTTTATATTTATTTACTTTTGAGAGACAGAGAGGCAGAGCACAAGTGGGAGAAGGGTAAAGAGAGAGGGAGACACAGAATCCAAAGCAAGCTCCAGGCTCTGAGCTCTGAACTGTTAGCACAGAGCCCAACATGGGGCTTGAACTCACGGATCACAAGATCAGGAACTGAGCTGAAGTCAGATGCTTAACTGACTGAAACAGCAGGTGCCCCATTGTAGACAAATAATTCAAGTACCAAGTTGGAGTGGCATTTATTCTAAGATAAAGTTTTTAAAAATTCTAATTATAAATGCGTTGTTGTTGTTTTTTTCCCCCTCAATCTATGATACTAAAAAGCAAAGCTCTTGGTTATTTTTCTTTCAAAAGTTCAAGAGAGTCAGCAAAATAATTTTATGGTGACAATTTTTTAATAATAATTTTGACAAAGTGAATGGTTTTTAAATTTAAATTAACTTAGAATAAAATTTAAATGTAAAAAAGATAAAGAAGAAAATGAAAATCATTTATAATAAGCTAACTAAAGATAGGTGCTGTTTAAATTCTGGTACTGGGTATACCATTTGATTCCTGTTTTATTACTAAATGTCATATCATTGGTATTTTTCTATGGCTTAGGTTTAAATGTACTATAATTTAGCTATTAGAAATAACATCTTATTTTTTAAATTTTTTAATGTTTTATTTATTTTAGAGAAAGAAAGAGAGCATGAGTAGGGGAAGGACAGAGAGAGAGGGAGACACAGAATCCAAGCAGGCTCTGCTCTGTCAGCACAGAGCCCACAAGAGTTCTTGAACCCACAAAGCATGAGATCATGACCTGAGACAAAGTCAGATGCTCAACCAACTGAACCACCCAGGTGCTCACATCTTAAAATGAGTACCTTTTTGATAAGATCTTTGTCTGCATTTTTGAAGTCTCTTTAGGATTAGGTTGTAATACTGAAAAGAAGAAAAACTGGGCCACCTGGGTGGCTCAGTCAGTTAAGCATCCAACTTTGGCTGACGTCATGATCTCATGGTTTGGGAGTTTAAGCCCGGTGTTGGGCTCTCTACTCTTAATGAAGAGACTGCTTCAGATCCTCTCTCTCCTTCTCTCTGTTGCCTCCCCTGTTTGCACTCTCTCCAGGAACAAAGGAGTGGGCTAGAACCATTTTCCTCCCCCTCAGCATAAACCAGCCTCAGTAAACAGCACAGCACCAACACTGGCTGCCTAACCTTCCCCACCCCCCGCACTCTGCTGATACTGCATTTCTCAGGCAAGTGTGTCTAAGGAGCAGCACAGCAAGCCTCTACCCCAGAAAACCAGCACAAACCCTCACACACACCGCAATACTGACCATAGTGTTCTTCAAGTCTTCATTCTAGTGGAAATAGCATCAGGTATTAGTCTGTTAGCAAACAGACTAGAGGATACCTAGTTAAAACTCAACTCACTCTAGCCAAGGTCCAAATACACCCCACTACAAGTAAGGAGAAACTCTTCGGAAGACTGACCGGAGAGGTAGAGCAGCCATAACACAAGCAGAGTGCAAGCAGCACACAATCAGAGACAATTCCTGAAGTGCCAGGCCCTGGACATTATATGACCTCTTCTTCATTAACCCATTACTCTCAAAGCAAGAAACATAATAGGCTTTTCTAACATAGAGAAGAAGACAGAGACTTAGAAAAATGCCGAGACAGAAGAATTCATCTTAAAAGAAAGAACAAGAAAAGGTCACAGCTAGTGATCTAATCAAAACTTGTATAAGTAACATGTCTGATTTTGAATTTAAAGCAACAATCATAAAGATATTAGCTGGGCTTGAGAAAAGTATAAAAGACATCAGGGATACCCTTGCCAGAGATAAAAGAGCTAAAAACCCATTGAACCAAAATTTAAAATGCGATAACCAAGATTCAAAACCAACTGGATATAATGACCACAAGGATGGAAAAATCAGAGGAATGAATAAGTGATCTAGAAGATAGAATTATGGGACATATTGAAGCTGAACAAACGGGAAAAATCTTGAATCACAAAAGTAGTGTTAGGGAACTCAGTGACTCTGTGAAATGTAATAATATTCATATCATAGGAGGCCCAGAAGAAGAGAGAGAAAAGGCAACAGAAGGTTTATTTGAGGAAATTATAGCTGAAAACTTCTGTAAACTGGGGAAGAAAACAGACTTCTAATATAGGAGGCGCAGAAACTCCCATCAAAATCAACAAAAGTGGGCCAACATCAAGACATATTGTAGTTAAATTTGCAAAATGTAGGGATAAAGAAAAAAAATCCTAAAAGCAGAGACAAAAGAAGTTCCAAACTTACACGGGAAGACCAATAAGGTTAGCAGCAGATCTCTCCACAGAAACCTGGCAGGCCAGAAGGGAATGGCATGATTTACTCTACATGCTGAATGGGAAAAATATGCAGGCAAGAATACTCCACCCAACAAGGCTATCATTCAGAATACAAGAAGAGATAAAGAGTTTCCCAAACAAAATCTAAAGGAGTTCATGATGACTAAACCAGCCCTGCAGGAAATACTAAAGGAACTCTTTGGGAAAGAAAGACCAAAGACTAGAAAGCAACAGAGAAAACAAGTAATAAAATGGTAATAGATACATATCTATCAATAATCACTTTGAATGTAAATGGACTAAATGCTGCAATCCAAATACACAGAGTAACAGAATGGGTTAAAGAAAAAAAAAAAAGGATGAATCCAAATGCTGCCTACAACACACTCATTTTAGATCTAAAGCCATCTTCAGATTGAAAGTGAGGGGATGGAGAAATATTTACCATGTAAATGGACATCAAAAGAAAACTGGAGTAGCAGTACTCATATCAGACAAATTAGATTTTAAGCCAGACTGTGAGAAGAGATGAAGAAAAACATTATATAATAATAAAGATGACTATCCCACAAGATCTAACATTTGTAAATATCTTTGCCCTCACACTTGAAAGCACCCAAATATACAAAACAGTTAATAACAAACATAAAGAAATTCATTGATAATAACAGAATAATAGTAGGGGATTTTAACAACCCACTTACATCAATGAACAGATCATCTAAGTAGAAAAATAATGAGGAAACAATGCGTTTGAATGACACACTGGACCTGATGGACTTAACATATCTTGGGAGCATTTCATCCTAAAACAGCAGAATGTACATTCTTTTTGAATGAACTTGGGACATTCTCCAGAACAGATAACATACTAAGTCACAAATCAGGCCTCAGTTAGTACAAAAAGATTGAGATCATACCATGTATATTTTCTGACTATAATGCTATAAAACTTGAAATCAACTACATGAAAAAATTTGGAAAGACTATGGATAAATGGAAGTTAAGAAAAATCCTACTAAATAATGAATGGATCATTCAGTAAATTAAAGAAGAAAATTTTAAAAATACTAGGAAACAAATGAAAATTAAAACACACTGGTCCAAAAATTTGGGGATGCAACAGAAGTGATCATAAGGTAGAAGTATATAGCAGTAGAAGTCTACGTCAAGAAACAAGAAAAATCTAAAGCAACCAAACTAACCTTATACCTAAAGAAGAAACAACAACAACAAATGAAAACTAACGCCAGCAGAAAAAGGGAAATAATAAAGATTAGAGCAGAAATAAAAGATATAGAAACAACAACAACAACAAAAATCAGTAGAACTGACCAAGAAGTTAGGAGCTGGTTCTTTGAAAAAATTAATAAAATTGACAACCCCCTAGCCAGACTTATCAAAAAGAAAAGAGGAAACACCTAAATAAATACAATCACAGAAGAGAGAGCAGAAATAACAACCAATACCACAGAAATATAAACAATTATATAAAAATATTATGAAAAATTATATATATCCAACAAATTGGATAATGTAGAGGATATGGATAAATTCCTAGAAAAATATAAATGATCAAAACTGAAATAAGAAGTAGAAAACTTGAACAGACTGATAACCATCAAAGAAATTAAATACGAAAAAAAAAAATAGGGCGCCTGGGTGGGTTAGTCGATTAAGCGTCCGACTTTCGCTCAGGTCATGATCTCGCGGTTCGTGGGTTCGAGCCCCGCGTCGGGCTCTGTGCTGACTGCCAGCTCAGAGCCTGGAGCCTGTTTCAGAGTCTGTGACTCCCTGTCTCTCTGACCCTCCCCTGCTCATGCTGCCTCTCTCTCTGTCTCTTAGAAATAATAATAAAAAAAAAGAAATTAAATACGTAATCAAAACTCTCTCAACAAAGAAAAGTCCTGGGCCAGATGGCTTCCTAGGGGAATTCCAACAAACATTTAAAGAAGAGTTAATATCTATTCTCCTCAAAAACTTCCAAAATAATTAGAAAGGGAAGGAAAATTTCCCAACTCATTATATGACGCCAGCTCTGATTCCAAAACTGAACAAAGGTTCCACTGTGAAGAAGAACTACTGGAGTGTCTGGTGGCTCAGTTGATTCAGCGTCTGACTCTTGATTTCATCTCAGGTCATGATCCCAAGATCGTGGAATGAAGCCCCACATGAGCTCTAATTCTCTCTCTCTATCCAGCTGCCCCCTTTTCCCATTTCTATAAAATAGAGAGAGAGAGAGAGGGAGAAAGTGAGAATATTATAGGCCAATATCCCTGATGAGCATGGATGCAAAAATTCTCAACAAAATATTAGCAAATCAAATCCAACAATACATTAAAAGAATCATTCACTATGAACAAATAGGATTTATTCCTGGGTTGTGTGGGTGGCTCAATATTCACATATAAATCAACATGATACAACATTAATAAAGGAAAAAATATGAACCATATGATTTTCTCAATAGATGCAGAAAAAGCATTTGAAAAAAATCCTTTCTTTATAAAAACTCTCAACACAGGAGGGAAACGGGAAACATATCTTAATATAAAAAAGGCCATTTTTGGGAGTGCTGGATGGCTCAGTCAGTTAGGCGTCCAACTTTGGCTCAGGTCATGATCTCACAGTCCGTGGGTTCGAGCCCCGCATCGGGTTCTGTGCTGACAGCTCAGAGCCTGGAGCCTGCTTCAGATTCTGTGTCTCCCTCTCTCTCTGCCCCTCCCCCACTCGTGTTCTGTCTCTCTCTGTCTCAAAATTAAATAAAACCAAAAAAATTTTAATAAATAAAGAATAATTTTGAAATAACCACAACTAATATCATCCTGAATGGGGAAAAAACTGATATCATTCCCTCTACAGTCAGGAACAAGACAAGGATGTAACATCCCTGGGATGTTATAGGGATGTAATAGTTAAATAACAACAATGACAGCTATTTAACTATAGTACTAGAAAGCTTAACTTCAGCAATCATATAGAAATCAAACTTACAGTATCCACAGATGACATGATAGTCTGTAGAAAACCCGAAAGATTCCACCAAAAAATTGCTAAAACTGATAACAAATTCAGCAAAGTTGCAGAATACAAAATCAACATGCAAAATCTGTTCCATTTCTATACACCAATACAGAAATCAAGGAATCAATCCCATTTACACCAAACCAAAAGATATCTAGGAACGCACCTAACCAAAGAGATATAAAATCTATACTGAAAGAAATTGAAGAGGACACAATGAACTGGAAAAACATTCCATGTTCATGGATTGGAAGAACAAATATTAAAAGTATTTAAATGTCTATACTACCCAAAGCACACACACATAATGCAATCCCTATCAAAATACCACCAGCATTTTTCACAGAACTAGAACAAACAATCCTAAAATTTGTAATGAACCATGAAAAACTTTGAGTAGCCAAAACAATCTTGAAAAAGAGCAGCAAAGCTGGAGGAATCCAATTCTGGAGTTCCAGGTATATTACAGAACTGCAGCCTTCAAGACAATATGGTACTGGAAAACACATACTCACACACACACACACACACACACACACACACACACAGAGAGAGAGAGAGAGAGAGAGAGAGAGAGAGAAAGAAATGGAACAGAATAGAAAATCCAGAAATGGATCCACAAATAAATGGTCAATTAATCTTCAAAAAGGAGGAAATAATATCCAATGGAAAAAAGGCAATCTCTTTAAAAAATGGTGTTGGGAAAACTGAACATCAACATTCACAATAATGAAACTGGACCACTTTCTTACATCATACGGAAAAATAAATTCAAAATGGAAGAAAGACCTAAATATGAGATAGGAAACCATCAGAATCCTAGAGGACACAGGCAGTGACCTCTTTGAAATTGGCTGTAGCAACTTCTTGCTAGACCTGACTCCTGAAGCAAGGGAAATAAAAGCAAAAATAACTGTTGGGACTTCATCAAGATAAAAAACAAAACAAAAAAAAAAAAAAACCTTCTACACAGCAAAAGAAACAACCAACAAAACTAAAAGGCAACTTTCAGAACGGGAGAAGATATCTGAAAATGACATATCTGATAAGGGATTAGTATCCAAAATATGTAAAGATGTTATAAAACTCAACACCCTAAAAACAATCCAGTTGAAAAATGGGCAGAAGACATGAATAGATATTTTTCCAAGAAGATGGCTAACAAATACATGAAAAGATGTTCCACATCACCATCATCAAAGAAATACAAATCAAAACCACAATAACATATACTTCACAACTGTCAGAATGGCTAAAATTAATTAATTAATTTCAAAATTATACTCTTCAATGATCTGGGAATGCTAATCTTCTGAGAAATCTGAAACCATGGTAAAGTATTTTATACCTCAAAATCAAGTGTCTTCATCATCTTCTCCCCAAAAGCCTTTCTTTGACTGTATCCTCGTCTTTAAAAATGGCATTGTTGGGGGGCGCCTGTGTGGCTCAGTCAGTTTAAGTGTCTGGCTTTGGCTCAGGTCTGATCTCACTGTTGGAGAGTTCAAGCCCTGCATCAGGCTCTGTGCTGACAGCTCAAAGCCTGGAGCTCGCTTTGGATTCTGTGTCTCCCTCTCTCTCAAAAATAAATAGATAGATAATAGTTAAATAGATAAATAGATAGATAGATAGATAGATAGATAGATAGATAGATAGATAGATGATAGATAGAAAAAAATGACATTGTTGGGGTGCCTGGTGGCTCAATTAGTTGAGAATCTGACTCTTGATTTCAGCTCAGAGTTGTGGGATAAGCTCCAAGCCCAGTGTGCAGTGTGGAGTCTGGTTGATATTCTCTCTTTCTCCTTCTGTCCCTCTCCCTCACCCATGCTTTCTCTCTGTCTCTGAAAGAGACAGAAAGAAAGAAGAAAGAAAGAAAGAAAGAAAGAAAGAAAGAAAGAAAGAAAGAAAGAAAGAAAGAAAGAGAGAGAAAAGGAGAGAGAGAGAGAGAGAAAGAAAGGAAGGAAGAAAGAACAAAGGAAGGAAGGAAGGAAGGAAGGAAGGAAGGAAGGAAGGAAGGAAGGAAATCATTGTCATTATTCCAGTTATCCTTCCTTTCCACCTCATTGATTTTGGTATAACCCTCTCATATCCAAGCTCCAAAGTCCTGAGAAGTCTACATCTAATGTCTCCTCTCCCCAATCCAATCCATATTACTACAAGAGTTATCTCTCTTTAAAAGTAAATCAATACAGGAATGCCTGGGTGGCTGAGTTGGTTAAGCGTCCAACTTTGGCTCAGGTTATGATCTCAGTTTGTGAGTTTGAGCCCTGAATCAGGCTCTGTGCTGACAGCTGAGAGACTGGAGCCTGCTTCAGATTCTGTGTCTCCTTCTCTATCTGTCCCTCCCCTGCCCATGCTCTGTCTCTCTCTCTCTTTCAAAAATAAACATTAAAAATTTTTAATAAAAAAAGCAAATCAATACATACATATATATGTATGTACAAACTGAAAGCACAGTAAGATACCAGTATAGACACCCTAAAAAGGATAAAATATACCAAGTGTATATGAATCAAAGATGTGAAGAAGCCAAAACTTTCTTACAAGGTTGGTGGGAGTATAAGTTATACAACTTGTTTGGAAGTCAGTTTGTAGTAAAAAGTTTAGTATGTGCATACCCAGCAATTTCACTCCTAAGAATATCCCCACAGGGCAGGGAATGGTTTCACAAATGTCACATTCTTTGTTCTCTGAGTTAAAAATAACAAAAAAAAGAGAAATAGCCACTTTTAACTAGACTACCAGAAGAACAAAAGAACATACTTTTTATTTCCTCAGCATACCCATGACTATAATATAATTAATAAAATGTTATAGTTAGATTCAACTCTAATAAACTGCACCAAATATGCAACAAATTATATATATTTGATTTATTTCACCATTAAAGGCATTAAAATATTATTGTCTATTTTAGTCCCCTTCTCCACTTCCTACTGGCTTTCTGGCAACCATTTAAGCCATTATGACCACATTCATTCTTTGTGCTCATTGATTCTTTTCTTTTCTTTTTTGCCAGTGTTTTTTTTTTTTTTCCTATCTCAATTTCTTCATCTATTACCAGTTGGTTTGTATAGTTTCCATATACACCATCACAATCTTTTTGTACATTAAGGTAGAAAAATAAAGTTGAAATTCCTTTTTATTTTCCTTGGAAATTTTTAAAAATAATTTTAAAAATAGGGCCAGATTCAGAGAAAAACTAATAAATTATATGTTATACTATAAGCAAAAATTTTATATCTATTCTGAACAGATAAAAGACTTTTTTTCTGTTTTTTTACAAATAAGAATCAGTATTTGTGATCATTTTGAGTAGTGCAGCTTCAAATTTATTCTTATGAATATAAGAATTATTTGTGTGAGATCTTTTATCATTCAGTCTTGACTCTAATCCTCATAAAATAAGGTGAATAAATCCACAGAAGATTGGTGCCCCAGAGAAAAATGGCTATAAAAAACTTACTTATTTGTACTTTTTACTTTTAATGTGAAGCACAAAGCATCTTTCATAGCTAGAATACAATATAAAATAATTTTCACTGTCATAATGTACTTATTCATTAGTTTGAGCTACTTAAGTTGAACAATGTAACACGTATCAATTCCCCTAATTGTGACAGAAAATCAAATAACATATGCTTTATTGTGGTGGGATAATCCAGGATAATTTTTTCTGTCAACACATCCAGTGAAAAGAATGGATTTCAGTTATAGTACTTATTCTGACTGCTTTTGTTTGTAATGAATCATTTTGAAAGTGTCATGACATTTTGTTCTGTCAGATAATTAATCTGTACTTTTCCTTAATTCATTGCAACTCTATGAATCATGTTATAGTTAATAAAAGATACAAAAGCATGGAATATGTGAAGATATGTGGGGACTGCATATAATTAAGGCTTCCTTCACATCTTCTCTGTACACCATGGACCATGCTGGTGCTATAATTATGAAAAAAAAGAAATATAAGCAACTGTCTCCGTTCCTAAGGAGACAGCAGCCTAGGTAAAGAATAATCAATTACAAGACATTGAAAAAGTTCTCTAAGAGTTACTTGGATGTGAATTGGGTCCCACATGTTGGGTCCTACAGGACTGACCAGGTTTCTTAGACTAGGTCTTCGCTTGGTAAGAAAGAAACAGAGTTTCCAAAGAGGAAAGGGATGACCGTTTCCTTTTTAATGACCCCCAAGCATGTGATAGGAAGGTTTTCTTGTTTTAACACCAAACATTCCACGAAGGATTATACTCTCTTCAGTTTATAAATCAAATAACGACATCAGGGCACTCCAGTAATTCTGCATTTATTTGGATTGGAATAACATTCGGAAGGAATTTATCTCCTGCCAGAAAACTGAATTTATTGCTAAAGCCATTAAGGCGAGGCATTTAAGCAGAACACTTGCAAAGTGTGTCTGTCAGTGAACTCTGAAAGCTGCTAAAGGGTCTTTTTCTCTCTGTGCAATAATCCAATTAAAGGCTGCAAAGCCAGACCCTGTAGAAGGGGAAAAAAATACTTCTTATTGCTCCAAACTTTTTCTTTTGTCCCACACTAGTATTTCAAGTCTACTTATGCCAGATGGAGTGTAATCTTATCTCCTAGACTGTGTGAATTTGCTTGACCTAAAAGTGAAGGGAGAGTGAAGGAGAGAGAGGAGAAGAGAAGCTATCTCTGGTTACGTTTCATTCAGTGTTTATTTAAGCTGAATCATTTTTTCTTAATGGTAAAGATGCTATTAATAGTAAGTTCTTAGTAATCTTCCATGGTTTGTGTTCAGATCTGCATATCATGCTGGGTAACATCTCACCCACTGATATTTCAGTGATGGCTGCCCTATGTGTTTGCTAGTGAAGTTGCATATCATTACTATATATAATAAATGACTGGGTAATTTATGCAATACAGTGTACTTAGAAAATCCCTTTGTTGCTCTTAAATGTAAAGTTATTTTTAAATTCTAGAAATCAGAATGTTCATTATGATAAATGTTTAATGAACATCTTTTACATACATTCACAAAGAGAATATTCCCAAATCTAATAAATTATGTCTTCTTCCTGGGGACCATAGATGTAGCACCATGTATATATGCGGGTGTTCAGAGCAGCACATTGGATAGCACATTCCACAATACTGTTTCACTGAGTGGCACTTGAAATGCTACTACCTGTCTCTTCTGACCAACTCCAGCACGATCTCATAACACCGTGTCCCTCTTTCAGTCTCAGAGGTCTTCATTCTCTTTTTTTTTCTTTCCTTTTTTCTTTTCTTAATTTTTAAAAATAGTTTATTATCACATTGGTTTCCATACAACACCCAGTGAATATACCAACAAGTGCCCTCCTCCATGCCCATCACCCCACCTTCCCCTCTTCCATATAACACCCAGTGAATATACCAACAAGTGCCCTCCTCCATGCCCATCACCCCACCTTCCCCTCTCCCATCAGCCCTCAGTTTGTTCTCAGCATTTCAGAGTCTCTTATGGTTTGCTTCCTTTCCTCTCCCCAACTATTTTTCCCCTTCTTCTCCCCCATTGTTCTCCATTAAGTTCCTCCTAATCCACCTATACATGCAAACATATGGTATCTGTCCTTCTCTGCCTGACTTATTTCACTCAGCATAACACCCTCAAGGTCCATCCATGCTGCTACAAATGGCCAGACTTCATTCTTTCTCATTGCCATGTAGTATTCCATTGTATAGATAAACCACATCTTCTTAATCCATTCATCCAGTGATAGACACTTAGGCTCTTTCCATATGATTTGGCTATTGCTGAGAATGCTGTTATGAACATTGGGTTACATGTGACCCTATGCATCAGCACTCATGTATCCCTTGGGTAAATTCCTAGCAGTGCTATTGCTGGGTCATAGGGGAGTTCTACTATTAATTTTTTGAGGAACCTCCACATTGTTTTCCAGATGGGCTGCACCAGTTTATATTCCCACCAACAGTGTAGGAGGGTGCCCATTTCTCCACATCCTCGCCAGCATCTAGTCTCCTGATTTGTTCATTTTAGCCACTCTGACTGGGATGAGGTGGTATCTCAGGGTGGTTTTGATTTGTATTTCCCTGATGATGAGGGATGCTGAGCATCATTTCATGTGTCTGTTGGCCATTTGGATGTCCTCTTTGGAGACGTGTCTGTCATATCTTCTACCCATTTCTTCACTGGATTATTTGTTTTTCGGGTGTGACCTTGGTGAACGCCTTATAAATTTTGGATACTGGCCCTTTATCTGATATGTCATTTGCAACTATCTTTTCCCATTCTGTCAGATGCCTATTAGTTTTATGGATTTTTTCATTTGTCGTGCAGAAGCTTTTTATCTTGATGAGGTCCCAGTAGTTCATTTTTGCTCTTGATTCCCTTCCCTTTGGGGATGTGTCAAGTAAGAAACTGCTGCGGTTGAGGTCAAGGAGGTTGTTCCCTGCTTTCTCCTCTAGGGTTTTGATGGTTTCCTGTCTCACATTCAGGTCCTTTATCCATTTTGAGTTTATTTTTGTGTATGGTGTGAGAAAATGATCTAGTTTCATTCTTCTGTATGTTGCTGTCCAGTTCTTCCAGCACCATCTGTTAAAGAGGCTGTATTTTTTTCATTGGATACTCTTTCCTGTTTCATCAAAGATTAGTTGGCCATACATTTGTGGGTCCAATTCTGAGTTCTTTATTCTATTCCATTGATCTATGTGTTTGTTTTTGTGCCAATACCTTACTGTCTTGATGACTACAGCTTTGTAGTAGGGGCTAAAGCCTGGGATTGTGATTCCTCCCGTTTTGGTTTCCTTCTTCAATATTATTTTGGCTATTTGGGATCTTTTGTGATTCCACACAAATTTTAGGATAGTTTGTTTTAGTTTTGAGAAGAATTGCTCATGCAATTTTGATTGGGATTGCATTGAATGTGTAGATTACTTTGGGTAGTAATATTTCTTCTTCTGACCCATGAACATGGAACGTTTTTTCAAATTCTTTGTGTCTTCTTCAATTTCCTTCATAAGTTTTCTACAGTTTTCATCATACAGATCTCCTATATCTTTGGTTTGGTTTATTCCTAGGTATTTTATGGTTTTTTTGTGCAATTGTGAATTGGATCCGTTTTTTGATTTCTCTTTCTGTTGCTTCATTGTTGGCGTATAAAAATGCAACCGATTTCTGTACCTTCATTTTGCACCCTGCAACTTTACTGAATTCAAGGATCAGTTCTAGTAGGTTTTTGGTGGATTCTGTTGGGTTTTCTATGTAGAGTATCATGTTGTCTGTGAAAAGTGAAAGTCTGACTTCCTCTTTGCCAATTCTGATGCCTTTTATTTCCTTTTGTTGTCTGATTGCAGATGCTGGGACTTCCAGCACTATGTTAAACAACAGTGGTGAGAGTGAACATTCCTGTTGTGTTCCTGATTTCAGGGGTAAAGCTCTCAGTTTTTCCCCGTTGAGGATGATGTTAGTTGAGGGCTTCTCATAGGTGGCTTTTAGGATGTTTAAGTAAGTTCCTTCCATCCAAACTTTCTCAAGGGTCTTTATTAAGAAGGGATACTGTATTTTGTCAAATGCTTTTTCTGCATTTGACAGAAAATATGATCGTCAGGGTCATATGGTTTTTATCTTTCCTTTTGTTAATGTGATGTGTCACATTGATAGATTTGAGAATATGGAACCAGCCCTCTAAGCCAGGAATGAATCCCACTTAATCATGGTGGATGATTCTTTATATGTGCTGTTGGATTCGATTTGCAAGTATCTTGTGGGGATTTTTGCATCCGTTTTCATCAAGGATATTAGCCTATAGTTCTCTTTTTTTGCTGGGTCTTGTCTGGCTTGGGAATGAAAGTGATGCTGGCTTTGTAGTATGAGTCTGGAAGTTTTCCTTCAATTTCTATTTTCTGGAATAGCTTGAGAAGAATGGGTGTTATTTCTGTTTTAAATGTTTGGTAGAATTCCCCAGGGAAGAATTCTGGCCCAAGGCTCTTATTTTTTGGGAGATTTTTGATAACTGATTCAATTTCTTCACTCGTTATGGGTCTGCTCAAATTTCCTATCTTTTCCCGTGTGAATTTTGGTAGTGAGTGTGTGTTTAGGAATTTGTCTATTTCTTCTAAGTTGTCCGTTTTGTCCATTGTCCGTTTTGTTGGCATATAATTTTTCATAGTATTCCCTGATAATTGCTTGTATTTCTGAGGGATTGGTTGTAATAAGTCCATTTTCATTCATCATTTTGTCTATTTGGGTGTTCTCTCTTTTCTTTTTAAGAAGCCTGGCTAGAGGTTTGTCAATTTTGTTTATGACCAACTCTTGATTTCATGAATCTGTTCAACTGTTTTTTTGGATTCTATATTGTTTATTTTTGCCCTAATTTTTATTATTTCTCTTCTCCTACTGGGTTTGGTGTGCTCTTGTTGCTCTCCTTCTAGTTCCTTTAGGTACCCTGGTAGATTTTGTACTTGCACTTATTCTAACTTCTTGAAATAGGCCTGGAGAGCAATGTACTTTCCTCTTAGGACTGCCTTGCCACATCCCATAGAGTTTGGATAGTTGTATTTTCATTTTCATTTGTTTCCATATATTTTTAAATTTCTTCTCTAATTACCTGATTGGTCCATTCAAAAATATGTAACACTTCATGAATTTGCGTGTCATCCATGTGCAGGGGCCATGCTAATCTTCTCTGTATTGTTCCAATTTTAGTATATGTGCTGCCGAAGTGAGAACAGAACGACTGTCTCTTGAACACACTGAATAATTCCTACCTCAGAACACTTGTACTTGCTGTTTCCTATGCTTGGAATAGTCTTCCATCAGACTGATCTCTCTCTCTCTCTCTCTCTCTCTCTCTCCGTTTGTGTGTGTGTGTGTGTGTGTGTGTGTGTGTGTGTGTGTGTAAGCAGCTCTCCTCTGGACCCAGTTCCCATATAGAATAAAAAATTCTAGTCAACAGCCCAAGCAAAGGTCTCAGCCAAGAGCCAGCATCAACTGCCAGAAATGAAAGCACGCCTCCGGATGATTACAGTTCCTAGCCTTTGAGCCACTCTAGCTGATGCTAACTGAAGCAGAAATAAGCCATTCTGCCAACCCCTGCCCAAATGTCAGCAAAATATACATTATAATAATTTTAAGCCATGAAGTTTTGGGGTAGTTTTTTATGCACCCATAGTAACTAGGCCAGAGTTTTGGTACACACACAGTACAGTATACACATACACAATAATTAAACTGCAAAAGAAATAGATTATTGTTTTTGTGCTTTCTAAAACAATACTATTTTGTCCTGTCAATACTCATATACTCATGTACTTTCCCCATTCAGTGTTCTTCATTTTTTTCTGCAGCCCCATAATTCCACCTGTGATCATTTCTTTTGCTTAAAGAACACCCTTAAGTGTATCTTTAATGTGATTCTAGTGGTGATATATTTTTTAACTTTTTGTTTGAAGATGTCTTAATTTTGCCTTAATTTTTGAAAGATATTTTCACTGAGTATAGAATTATGGATCAGAAGTTATTTTCCTTTGGCACTTTGAAGAGACCATTTCATTGTCAGTCTAATCATTGCTCTTTTGAAGATAATGCCTTTTTATTCTCACTGCTTATTTATTAATTCTTTGTCTTCAGTTTTCAGCAGTTTAATTATGCTGTCTCTATGTATGATTTTCTTTGTATTTATCCTGCTTGGAAATAGTAGAGACTCCCTAAATGTGGTTTAAATTTTTCTTAGCCATTATGTCTTCAAATGTCATTCCCTGTCTCTAGAAGCTCATTCTGAAACTATAGCCATATAACATGTATGTTCTTTTTGTGTTTTCCCTTCTTTTACTACTTTGTGCTTCATTCTAGATATTTTTTCCTAACCTATATTCCAGTTCACCAATTCTCTCTTCAGCTGCGATTAGTCTGATGATAAACTATTTATTGAATTATTAATTTCAGTTGTATTTTCAGTTTTAGAAATTTTATCTTTTTATATTTTTCCAATTCTCTATCAAAGTATCTTCATGGTTAACTTATGAAGCATTTTAATCATATTACTTTAAATTCCAAATTTGATCATTTTATAATTCCAGTATCTGGATCTTCTGTATATTCTGTTGCTCAGGGTTTTTTTCCTCTTGGCTTTCATTCAGTTATGATATTTTTATACATTCAGTTACTTTAGATTGAGTGCCAAATACTGTGAAAGCTCTAAATGAGGTTATCTTCCACCAGAGAGGATTTACGATTGCTCTTGGCAGGCAACTAGGCTAGGCAGAGATTACCATAATCTAATCAGGCATTGAGCTAATATAAAACTGGGCTTCCATTATTCTAAGGGGTAGTTTATTACTCATATACCCTTTCTCCTAGTGATTAGACCTTTGGGGTTCCAAATAACAACTTCAGGTGTTTACCAGGGCCTCTCCTCCTTAGAGAGCTCCAAGCTCTGGCAGCATCCAGAGACTGCTAAAATTTCTGCTCAGTTTGTCCTCTAAGCCAAGGTTTTAACTTCAGTTTTTCAGCTGCCACTTTTGAATCAGCAAATACCACAAGGGGAAAACTGATGCCAAATCTTGGATTCATTTCTATGTATTTCCTAATACATCTTCACTATCTTGATATCCCTCTGATGCCATCAAATATATTGTTTTATTTATTCCAGCTTTATAGTTATTCCCAGTGGGGGCATTGATAAGAAACAAACTAGTCTGCCATTATGGAAAACTGATCTCTGGATGGCTTATTCTTAAGCATTAGATGACTGCAAATATATTACTCTGTTCAGAGAGGTCTCATTTCACCATATACTAGCCAACTCATCCCAACTCCTATTCCTTTATTTTTCTTCATAATTTCTTGTTTATTTCTTTTATAGCATTTATCACTATTTACAAAGATCCTGTTTAATTATTTTATATGTATTAATGATTTTTAAATCTATTTTTCCAACTAGAATATAAGTTCCATTATAATAGAAACGTAACTCTCTTCATCATTATTATACCCCACTGCCCTGACAATACCTAAAACACTCAACAAATATAATTAGAATGAATAAATAAATGGATAAATTGCTTTCTAGTCAGCCAGGAAATTCAAAAGGTGTTTTCCAAAGAGAAATATCTAAATATGTTACATTAGTTGCAAAGAACATTTTATTCTATGCATTTATTGCTGACATAAAAAGTAAGGATGTTGGGGTGGATAAAAGTTAGAGAAATCATATCCGAATTCTGTGACAGATTGTCAACCCCATCAGTCACTTAATAAGTATTTACTGAGTGGCTATTACATGCTGTGTTAATAACATTCTTTCTCAGAAAATTATGAGAAGCCATGGGAGCATTTGGAAACAAGCACCCTTCAAGATCTTTCTTTACTTAAATCAGTAGGTGTTATGACTACAAATATTCCTCTCTTTAGATTACTCTAATTACTACTACTACTATAATTGCAAGACAATTTTCTTCTTCCAGTATTTCTTTCTCCATCTTTCTACTTCATATCACAGAAAGTGTTCCTTGGGAATGCATTTTTTATTTATTTCTTTTTGTAACCTCTTACTGTCAGTTATTGTATGTGTGAATACACATGTACATATATATGCAGGAGGTAAAGAGAGTAATAGAGAAAATCAAATGATGATAGAGTCTCTGAAATATATTATTAATGAATTAACTTTAAATTAGCTGATTATTCAAATTGCCTGTATCTCTGAACCATGCTCAAGAGGACAAGGAATTTTGGGGCATCTGGGTGGCTCAGCCAGTTAAGCATCCAACTCTTGATTTAGCTTCAAGTCATAATCCCGTGGTTTATGGATTCAAGCTGTACGTCAGGCTCCTTTGGAGCCTGCTTGGGATTGCCTCTTTCTTCCTCTCTCTCTATGCCCCTCCCTAAAGTAAATAAACTTAAGAAAAAAGTGGACAAGGACATTTTAATAGAAGTTTGTTTTTATCTCTTCTAATATTCAGGGAGAAATATACCCTGCAGCCAAACTTTGTGTGTGTGAACAATATACAGAACTAGTACTTGGAATCTGCTTATAAGATCCATGTTAGGGTGGGTTGTGACAGCTGGTGATAAAATACTGAGTTTGTGCCATGTTGATGACTCAGTGAACCTCTTCTCCACACCAAAGGGAGGTGACCTTTAAATACACACAGCTAAAACAATTTTTTTCCAGGTACTAGTCACAGACAGATCCTGCAGAATGGGGATATTTTACTTACTTTTCCAAAAGTTTTAGCTGTCCTATTATATCTGGATGGGTAAAGAAAAAAAGGTGCTGGGACCAATCTGATGTGTACTGATTACTATTGAAAGGTTATGGAGGAGGTAAAGGACATAAAACATAAACATCTCATCCTTCCTTCATGCTCTTCTAGTCACAAAGTTCAACCTCAAACTTATTAAAGATAAAGTGTGAGCTAATTTTTAAACATAGGTCAGAAATTAAAATTTTAGAACAGAGTTTGTAAACTGGCAATATATGGACTAACTTGATCCTCATATATGTGTTTCCTGGCATAATATTCTTAAAATTTTAAATTTAATGCCTTTGGATTGGAGATATGTCTTTCACTTTGCCATTTGTTCCCTACTGCCTGGTATTTTATACCAAGCATGAGTCACTCAATTATACTGCATGCCTGGCCTCTACAGGCATTTTAGATTGCAGCCTCCATTTTAGAATGTATGTATCCGGGTTTTTTAACTAGGTTAAATTATCTTTAAAAATGAAATGTATAAAATTAGTTTATAAAGTCTTTAAGGTTATTAAATAATGATCATTATAATTTTCATTTCAAAATAAATATTCAGTATATTCAATCACAGAGATTCAGTCAATAGCTAGAAACTCATAATCTTGAGTTAGAAGGAGGCAGAATGCTTGGGTTCCACTTCATGTTTTTTCTGTTGGATTGCCCCAAATCGTCCCCAGTTATACCAGTTATGTATTGTCATAATGTTCAATTTATCTGCAAAATAGGAATAACAACCACAATACTTCACAGGCATAGTAGTATACAAGAAACATTTGTACTCAGAAGCCTGTGGGTTGTCTGGGTCATTTTGTTGATTTGAGTTGGGCTCAGTGGGGCTCAACCATGTGTCTGCTGGTAGGTCAAAGGGGATAGGCTGTTCTAAATTAATCTTAGTTAAGACACTATTCTCTCACACTCTAGCAGATTAACCTATGGTAGCAGGGTCCCAAAAGACAGAACGTAAGAGCACAAGACTTTGAGGTCTAGGCTCAAAGTTGGCACACCACCACATCATGAAATTGGGCAAAGTAAGCCACAAGGCTGGGCCAGATTCACAAGGTGGGAAATAGACTCCGTCCTTTGATGTCATGTCACATGTCAAAAGTCACATCACAGAGACGGGTAGAAAACTGAGGCCATTTTAAAAATCAATCTATTTAGCATTTTTAATCTTTTTAAAAAATATATTCTGTAAAGATTGAAATCATTAATGCTCTCAATCAATCTCTTAGGAATATTTTCACATTTAATGTTGCCTTGGGGTCTAAGGATTCATATTCTAAGAATACGTTTGAGATTTATAACTTTAATCCCCATGTAACATAAAGACTAAAGAGGCTAAGAAAAACAAAATAATATAAATTTAGTGAAATAACTAGAAACACATATTTTCTCAGCTATAATTTTGATTATCCTTAAACTTTATTGGTTTTTTTTTCTTTCTCTTTTTCTCTTTCCTTTCCTTTCCTTTCCTTTCCTTTCTTTTTTCTTTTCTTTTCTTTTCTTTTCTTTTGATGTTAAGTTTTTCTCTCTGGAATATAATAATTCCTAAGAGCTCTCTGTTCTTCCAGTCTGGAAACCCTCCAATGCATCTTGCTCACAGCTGCCAAAATGACCCTTTAAAAAATATCTAATCATACATACAACTCCACTCTGTAAAACCCTTCCCATTCCCTTGAGATAAGGTCCAAATCCTTGATTCAGGGCCATATATGCACACACACACACAAACACACACACACCACACCACCCAGAATCATCTCGTTTCTTCCAGTTTCTAATGTCCTCTCTTGTTACCTCCACACGTTCCTTAAGTTCTAACTGCACCTCAACATTCTAAGATGTACTGTGTTATATCACATCTTTGAGTCTTTGAATTACCAGTAGTATATGAAATTGACAAAAATTTGAAAGATAATTAAGGTGTAGAAAGACATACTTAAATAGACTATTGGTAAGAGTCTAAGTTTTTGTCAACTTTCTGGAAAATAATTTGGTAGTAGCCAAATGTTTATTTTATATTAAAACGTAAAATATTTCCATGTTAGGGGAAAAGCATATTAAACCTTAATCTTCCTTCTTCAATTTCTATTTTTTTAAATGAATGTTTTTATTTATTTCTGAGAGAGAGAAAGAGACAGCATGAGTAGGGGAGGGTCAGAGAGAGAGGGAGACAAAGAATCTGAAGCAGGTTCCAGGCTCTGAGCTAGCTGCCAGCACAGAGCCTGACACGGGGCTCGAACCGACGAACCGTGAGATCCTGACCTGAGCCGAAGTTGGATGCTTAACCGACTGAGCCACCCAGGCACCCCTTCAATTTCTATTTTAAAGATAAATATTAGAATAGGAATGAGAATGGTAAAGTAAAATTTAATTGAAATTTAGTGGTAAGAAACATTATTAAATAAATGAGATTCTAAGTAATTAATATATATCATACAGCCTAAAAATCCAGAAATACACTTTTATAACCACTGAAATTTTAAGTCTTTTTCCTAAGAGTGAAGTATTTTTTCAGCATTTTTTTCTATGCATCAGAATATATATTAAAAGAAAACTAAAAACTTGTACCTACATGAGAAAGAAGGAGCTCAAAAAGGTTAGCTCAAAAAGGTAAACCATTACTAGAAAACGGCCTTCAAGCAATCCTGTACCTGCTTGGGCCCTCATGAAAGTTTATTTTTTGCAAGATGTACATTGAAGGTCGATATGCTGTCCTGAATAAACTGAATGTGAATGTTCCTTTGAGTTTGGTTGTGAGGAGGACTTGGGCCAATCCCAAAAATGAAACAAGTTTACTGATTTTGAGAGTGGAAAGAACACTGTTAGCATCTTAGTGAAGTTTGCAGTTTTGCTGCATAAGCCAGGTGGACAGCACAAGCTGAAAAAGGGTGAGTGAGAAACAGATGATGAGTTAATATGACCAGAGTATTCAGAGAGAGGCAGTGAGGCATCTGTTGACCCCCTGGTTCCCTTCACACAAATCTGTTTGTCGTCAGCTAAATGGGGAGAGAAAAGAGCTGATTCTACCTGCTTTTTGAAAATCACCCCACACATCCTCCTTCACCCACCTCATGAGCTGACCTACTTATCAATCCTAAAAACATGTCTCTTCAATAAAGCTTTTGGATGATACACTAACATAAACCACTTTTAGGCAAGGTTCATGGAAACTACACACTGCAAAGTTTATTCCAATCAAATAAAAATAAACAGCAAAACAAAAACTGGCATTGATTTTTTTCTATACTTTCATAGTTTTATTTGGAACTTTTCATAAATATAAATAATTCATGTCAAACTTATAGGCAAATATAATTTGGCTACAAAGTATGGGCATTTGAGGCAGATACTTACTGACAAATAACTCATTTTTTACTATTAGCCAATGTGTTCAATAAAGTTGAGAACTAGAAGTTAGCCCAGGAACCAAATGTAAGTAGTGAATTCCTTAAACTAGAACCTAACTTTAGATGCCTACAAAGAAAAAATCATATACCAATTCTATGGTAAAATATTAGTAATAGTATTACAAGAGCATATCAAGAGAGAAAAGCAGAACTCCATTATACTCTCAGGGAAAAATGTACCAGCACATATAGACACTGGCCTAAAATAGGATGAATGTTAATAAATTACAGAATGATGTCTTAGGAGGGAAAAAGTAAAATCTATTTCTTTCATGTACATTTTACATAAAGTAGATGTTTCATTACTAGTACAAGTAAAAAATCATGTGATTTTTTTTTTTAAACTAGGAGGATAATCTATTATGTATCTTAACTGGAGTTGAAAACAAAGCCATTCCCAAAGACTTAACAAATACTCCAGACAAGCTGGCCCGATGCAGATGGACCCCAGCTTTACTTAATTTGGCTGCAGGGCTTTTTCCTCCATTTCTGAATTAGAGACTATCTTAATCTCATATAAGGAAAATATATATATATATATATTTCATTTAAAAATTATTCAAGGAGGATAAAAGCTTACAAAGTAAACCAGAAAAATATGTTATTCTGGATATGATATAATGTTTACTATTTTCAATGCTTTAACACAAATATAGGACTCTACTGTTCCCCAGTGTGGTAGGGAAAATTCTAAAATGACCCAAGATTCCCACACCCTAGGGTATAACACCCTGTGTATCCCCTTTGAGTGGGAAAGGACCCACTAATATGATAGGATATCACTTCTGTAATTAGGCTATATTATATGGAAAAAATTGAAGGGGTTTTGCATATGTAATTAAATCCCCAATGGTTACTTTTTTTTTTAATTTTTTTTTAATGTTTTATTTATTTTTAGGAGAGAGAGAGAGACAGCGTGAGCAGGGGAGGGTCAGAGAGAGAGAGGGGGTCACAGACTGAAACAGGCTCCAGGCTCTGAGCTGGCAGTCAGCACAGAGCCCGAGGCGGGGCTCGAACCCACGAACTGCGAGATCATGACCTAAGCGAAAGTCGGACGCTTAACCGACTAAGCCACCCAGGCGCCCCCCCAGTGGTTACTTTAAGATAATTAAAAAGATCATCCTAGGGGGACCTGACCTAATCAGGTAAGGCTTCTTTTTTTTTTTTTTTTAGGAGAGTCTAGAGATCAGAGACAGGACAAACGAGAGGATTCTCTAGCTGGCCATAAGACACAGACAGCCATAATGTGAACTGCATGTGGATAGAGCCAGTCTCTGGGAGCTGAGGCCCATTGTCCCACAACTTCAAGGAACTGAATTCTGCCAGCAACCTGAATGAGCTTTGAAGGAGATTCCAAACCTTAGATGAGATTACAGCCCCAGCTAATACCTTGATTTTAACTGAGTGAGACCTAAACAAAGCTATTTCATACCTAGACTCCTAACTGTGAAACTGTGAAATAATATTTTGTGCTGTTTTAGGCCACTAACCTTTTAAGTAATGTATCATAGAGCAATAAAAATTAATGCAACCAATAGGCTATTGGTCAGGTTTCATAGTATATTCTCAAGTAGAAAGGACATTAGAGTCATCTAATCTAACTCTTCATTCAAGTAGTTATGTCCATGCTTTCCTGATTAGAGATATTAATGAGCTTCTCCTCGCTTCCTTCACTACATCGTTTATAATATGCTTTAGGAACTGATCTCATAATCCATTCATTCCTTAAGACATCTTTTACATGTTTGCCTACATGGCTGGAACCAACATGGGCAGAGATCATTATGGTGCCACAAAATCGTCCAGTTTGCAATGCACAGGGCTACAAGGTGCTCAGTTACAATTAGTTAATCTAAAAGCAGTTTTGAGATTTAGTAATCCAATTTAGCTTACTAAAATATGAACCACTGACCAGGATCAAAAATTCAATGTGGACACGTTCTAGAAAGTCAGTTCTGAATGGAAGGGAATTTATACATTCACATAATTTGCAATGGGATTCTGAAGATTTAGGTACAGATTTTATCTCCAACACTAATTTATTATGCCGTCTTACACACAGCCTGAATTTTCATACATAATTTGTGAAGTTACGTTAATTGTTAGAGAAACTTTCTAATGGTCCTTCTAATACAAATGTTCTAAGATTATGTTAGTCTATTTCTTTAAGTAGAGTTGAGCCCTAGCTAAGATGATTGCTTTGGTCCACTGCCTGAAAATACTGTTTTATCTTTATTTTCTCTAAATGAAGAAAGCAATAATGAAAACTACCCACAGAAATGGCATAAGAGAGTTTTTGGCATCTACTCAGCTAGTATCCCAGTTCATAGTAGAAAGGAAATATGGGAGAATATGGAGAGGGACATGAGAGAGAGAAAATAGGGATAAAGAGTACACAGGCTGTAGACAGAAATTTTAAATGTTATAGGCAATGACTATCAACTTCCCCAACCTCTTCTCTTTCCAGAGAAGGAATTTCAGATATGGAATTTTTCAAGAATCCCATATAAAGAGGTATTTATATAGGTCCCAGAATCTAAAAAACTATGAACTAGCCCCTAGCCTACCTGTAATATGAATTCATAATGTCCCTAGAAGCAACTATTGGAAACATAAAATCTTAAAGACATTTCAGATTTCTCATAAAAAATTCTACCCATATTAGAGAAGCTGTAGTCTCTGAGAAGTGCTCTGAAATTATGATGTCATTAAGATCCTACAAGGTGAAGTTAATGTTTAATAATGTTATGCATTATCTAGAATACTGCTGAATAAAATATTAGCTCCTACTAGGATTTTCAAATCCTACTGGAGACAATGTATGGTCCAATAAGGAATCTTTAAATAATACCACTCAGAAATAATTCAACCATCTGTTTCTTTTAAACATCAGTGAGTATATCTTTAAAAATATTAAAATAACTTGATATTGAAAATGCTGGGGCGCCTGGGTGGCTTAGTCGGTTAAGTGTCCGACTTTCGCTTGGGTCATGATCTCGCAGTTTGTGGGTTCGGGCCCCGCGTCGGGCTCTGTGCTGACTGCCAGCTCGGAGCCTGGAGCCTGTTTCAGAGTCTGTCACTCCCTCTCTCTGTGACCCTCCCCTGCTCATGCTGTCTCTCTCTCTCCTAGAAATAAATAAAAAACATTAAAAAAAAAATTTAAACGAAAATGCTTCAGAGGCCATATAACTATAATGTCCCTTAAGGAAATCTTACCCAGAGGTACCTGGGTAACTCAGTTGGTTGAGCGTCTGACTTCAGCTCATGGTTCATGAGTTCAAGTCCCACATCAGGCTCGCTGCTATCAGCCTGGTAGCACAGAGCCTGCCTCAGATCTGTCCTGTTCTTTCTCTGCCCCTCCCGTTCTCTCTCTCTCTTTCTCTAATTAAAAAAGAAAACATTAAAAAATATTTTAAAAATAAAGAAAGAAATCTTACCCAGAAGCTTCGTGGACTATGGTAGGTGAATCACAAGCATAGCATCTGGATCTCTCACAGGCATCAATCTCAAATGATCTGGTAAATACAAGAGAAACACATGTATTCCTACTAACAAATATTTCCATACAAAGTCTACTGAAGACATGATTCATACAATCTACATCTGTAGGATTCCTGTTAGAATAAAGAATTTGCAGTGGCGCCTGGGTGGCTTAGTCGGTTAAGCGTCCAACTTTGGCTCAGGTCGTGATCTCACAGTTCGTGGGTTCGAGCCTGGCGTCGGGCTCTGCTAGCCCTGCTGGAGCCTATTTCGGATTCTGTGTCTCCCTCTCTCTCTGATCCTCCCCTGCTCACGCTTTCTCTCTCTGACTCTCAAAAATAAATTAAAAAATAAAAAAGAACAAAGAATTTGCAAAGAGGGAGTTTAAGGCAAGTTATTAACAAGACTATGAAGAACTAAGACAAAAAAATTTGAACTTTATAGTACTAATCAAAAATATAATTCAATAGAAGGAAAGCTGTTATTTCCCTCAGATTTCAAGCTAGCTTTCCATAGAAGATAAAAGTAAATGCTATATTGAAAAATTCTTTTGTGCAAGAAGGTGCTAAATCTCCAATTACATCTCAGAAAGAAAAAAATATCTCAATAGTTACTCATCATAGAAAATGATACATATTTTGAGATCAAGAGTAAGCCACCTGCCTGGTATATAGAGTAAAAGAAAGATTTTTAAAAATCTATCCTGTAGTCTGTGATAATATAAGTTTGATAAGAAAAATGATAGAGAAGATTAATATATAGCATAGCTGCATGAACATAGTTAAAATTAATGGCTTCAGAATTCTTTTCTGACTCTACCATGAGTGTCAAAAAAAAGTCCTTTGAAAAGGTTTCATGCTGCATTTGGGGTCATGAGGCAAACATCAATTATGAAATAGTTTTGCACACTGTTTTTAATTTTTGTATAGTAAAAATTACATGTATATGTGTGTAAGCATATGAGTATGTATACATATATAATTTTCTACAAAATGCTTATACCTGTCATAGCTCCAGTCTTTTAATCCTTGTAGTTTTAAGCTTTAAATATCACAGCTAATAATTTAGAGTTCTACCTATGAAATTTTCCTTCTCTGATAAAGACAAAGAAATCCAATGACAAAGAAAGAGAAACTATAGGTAAACTAGAGGATAGAAAACTATATTGAAAGCAAAATTTAGAGGCATCTGGACAGTTCAGTTGGTTAAGTGTTCAACTTCAGCTCACATCATGATCTCATGGTTTGTGAGTTTGAGCCCTGCATCAGGCTTTGTGCTGAGAGCTCAGAGCCTGTTTTGGATTCTGTGTCTCCCTGTCTCTCTGCCCCTACCCAGCTTGTGCTCTCTCTCTCCAAAATAAATAAAAATTTTAAAAAAATGTTATAAACCAAAATTTAAAGAGTCATACAGGATTTTTTGGGAAGATGGTAGAGTAAGAGGACTCTAAGCTTACCTTGTCTCACTAATACAACACAGCGAGCCCTATCAGGATAAATAACCCAGAAAATGGTCTGAAGACAGGCAGAACAAACTCTCCATATCTTAATATAGAGAAGACGCCACATCAAAGAAGGTAGAAAGGGCAGAGACACAACTAAGAGATAAAGGGACTGGAGAACTGTCCCTGCTAAGGAGGGAACATGTGGACCTGGAGAGGAAAAAGAAAAACAGATTCTCATACCAGGGAGCACACAAAAGGAAGAGGAGTCCCCATAATATTTGGCTTTGAAAAATAGAGGGATGGGCAGAATTTAACAAGTTCTTACAATCACCAGAGCTCAAAACCTGGTACTTTGAAAGTCAGCCAGTGGGTGGGACAGCTGGGAGGGTGACAGAAAACTGAGTCCCCCACCCCCTTAAAGAGCACAACAAATAGCACCCCTGAAATACAGCATAGAAGCAGCAGTTTGAAAAATACCTAGGATGTATGGCAGGGAAATTTGTTTACTAATCTCAGCGTGTGTGCTGGATGGGCAGGGATCATTGAAAGACTTCTTCAGGAAGAAAGGTGGGCACCATTTGCCTCACCCACTCCCCAACATAAATGCATAGACATCTGTGGATACCACCAACACTAATACTCCCTACCTAACTTGGTAACAGCAAACCCCACCCTCACATTCTCTTGTGGACATGTCTTCTCAAGCAAGGCTTCCACTGCAAGTCCCTTCCCACAACAGACGTGCACAAACCTTGCTAATACCACACATCACCCCATGTGCTTCTGCAGATCCTCTGGCTCCAACCAAACTGCCTTGGTCCTATAGCTACAGGTCCCCTTCTCCTTGCACAGACCTTGCTGGCACTACATATCTAGCCTCACATTCTCCTGTCATCTCTGCATCTTTGGCAAACATCTAGTCTGACTCAACTTAAGTCCAAAGTAGCCTTAAACTGGCCCATTAACAACACAGGTACCAAATCCTTCCCAAAACAAGCAAAGAAAGCCATTGTAGATGGCTGGACTCAAAGCAAACACAGTTCAGCTATAATAGTAGGATGCACACAACACCAATAAGAGTTATCCTGAAGCAAAAATTCTGGTGAGCAGGAGACACTGTACTGCAGGACACTATAGGGCCTCTTTTTCATGAGGCCACTATTTTCAAGAGTAGGAGACATAGCTGACTTCCCTAATACATAGAAACAGACACAGAAATTTAGATGAAATGAAGAGACAGGACAATATGTCCCAAATGAAAGAAGAGGACAAAATGACAGCAAGAGACCTAAATGATACAGAGATAAATAATATGCCTGATAGAGAATTTAAAGTAGTGGTCATAACAATATTTATGGGAATTGAGAAAAGAGAGGAGGACCTCAGTGAAACCCTCAACAAAGAGATAGAAAACACAAAAAAGAAATAGATGAAAAACTCAATAACTGAAATTAGAAATACACTAGAGGGAATAAATAGTAGACTAGAGGAAGCAAAGAATGGATCAATGGCTTGGAGGACAGAGTAAATGCTGCCTACAAGACAGTCATTTTAGACCTAAAGACACACGTAGATTGAAATTGAGGAAATGGAAAAGCATTCTATCATGCAAATGAAAGTGAAAAGAAAGCAGAGGTAGCAATAATTATATTGGACAAAATAAACTTTAAACCAAAGATTGTAATAAGAAACAGAGAAGGACTGGGGCGCCTGGGTGGCTTAGTCGGTTAAGCGTCCGACTTTCCGACTTTCGCTTGGGTCATGATCTCACGGTTTGTGGGTTCGAGCCCCGCGTCGGGCTCTGTGCTGACTGCCAGCTCAGAGACTGGAGCCTGTTTCAGTCTGTGACTCCCTCTCTCTCTGACCCTCCCCTGCTCACGCTGTCTCCTCTCTCTCTCTCCTAGAAATAAATAAAACATTTAAAAAAAAAGAAACAGAGAAGGACACAATATAATCATAAAAAAAACACTCCAACAAGAAGATATAACAATTGTAAATATTTGTTGACCCAACATGAAAGCACCTGAATACATAAAGTGGCTATCGCCCCACTTACATCTATGGAGAGATCATCCAAACAGAAAATCAAGAAAACAGTGGTTTTGAAAGACACATTGGACCATATGTATCTAATAGTATATTCAGAACATTCCATCCTACAACAGCAGAATGTACATTCTTCTCAAGTGCATATGGAACACCCCTCCAGAACAGATCACATATTGGGCCACAAAACAAGATTCAACAAATTCAAAAAGACTAAAGTCATCCCATGCATCTTTTCTGACCATAATGCTATTAAACTAGAAATCAACCACAGGAAAAAACACAAATACATGGTAGTTAAATAAATAACGTGCTACTAAGCAATGAATGGGTCAACAAAGAAATCAAAGAGGAAATAAAAAAGTACATGTATACAAATGAAAATAAAAACAGAAGAGTCCTAAATCTTTGGAAGGAAGCAAAAATTGTTCTATAAATGAAGTATATAGAAATACAGGCCTACCAGGGCGCCTGGGTGTCTCTGTTGGTTAAGCATACAACTCTTGGTTCAAGTCATGATCTCGTGGTTCATGAGATGGAGCCCCACGTGGGGCTCTGAGATGACAGCATGGAGCCTGCTTGGCAGTCTCTCCCTCTCTCCCTCTGCCACTCCCCCACTCGTGCTCTCTCTCTGTCTCTTCCTCTTCCTCTTGCTCTCTCTGTCTTAAAATACATAACTAAGATTTCTAAAAAGAAAGAAGGAAATGCAGACCTACCTCAAGAGGCAAAAAAATCTCAAATAAACAACTTAACCTTACACCTAACAGAGCTAACAAAAAAAAAAGAACAAACAAAACCCAAAACGAGTAGAAGGAAGGAAATAATAAAGATTAGAGCAGATATAAAAGAAATAGAACCTAAAAAGCAACAGAACAAAATCAATGAAACCAGGAGTTGTTTCTTTAAAAAGATAACAAAAATAATAAAACTTTAGCCAGACTCATTTTTTAAAAATAAGAGATATATTAAGAGGACTCAATATATTAAGATATATTAAGAGGACTCAAATAAACAAAATCAGAAATGAAATAGGAGAAATAACTACCTACATCACAAATACAATTTTAAGAGAATATTATGAAAATATATGCCAACAAATTGGACAATCTAGAAGAAATGGATAAATTCCTAGAAACATAACGTCCCAAAACTGAATCAGGAAAGGAAAGGAAAGGAAAAGAAAGGAAAGGAAAGGAAAATTTGAATGACCAATTACCAGCAATAAAATTGAATCAGTAATCAACAAACTCCAATAAAATTCCAGGACCAGATGGCTTCACAGGTGAAATCTCCCAAACATTTAAAGAAGAATTATTACCTATTCTTCTCAAACTATTCCAAACAGGAAGGAAAGCCTCCAAATTCATTCTATGAGGCCAGCATTACCTTGGTATCAAAACCAAATAAAGACACTACAAAAAGAAAGAGAACCATAAGCCAGTATCTCTGAGGAACATAGATGCAAAAATCCTCAACAAAATATTAGTACAAACCATTCACCACTAACAATAAGATTTAGTCTTGGGATATTAATTTGGTTCTATATTCACAAGTCAATCAATATGATACATCACATCAAACACAGGAATGATAAAAACTACATGATCACTGTAACAGATACAGGAAAAACACTTGACAAAGCACGGCATACATCCACTGATAAAAAAATTTCTATAAAGTAGGTTTAGAGAGAACATACTTCAACATAACAAAGCCATATATGAAAAACCCACAGCTAACACCATAACTAAGGGTGAAAAACTGAAAGATTTTCCCCAAGGATCAAGGACAAGACAAGGATGTCCACTCACCACTTTTATTTAACATAGTAGTGGAAGTCCTAGTCATAGCAATCAGAAAACAAAAAGAAATAAAAGGCACCCAAATTGGTAATGAGAAAGTAAAACTTTCACTGTTTGTAGGTGACATGATTTTATATATAAAAAACCCTAAAGTCTCCATCAAAAAGCTGCTAGAAATGATAGAAGTGAAAGATCTGTACTCTGAAAACTCTAAGACATTGATGAAAGAAATTGATGACACAAAGAAATCCATGCTCATGGACTGAAAGAACAACTATCATAAAAATGTCCATACTATACAAAGCAATCTACAGATTTAATTCAATCCTTATCAAAAATATCAATAGCATTTTTCACAGAACTAGAAGAAACAATCCTAAAATTTGTACAGAACCACAAAATCCTGAATAGCCAAAAAATTCTGAAAAAAGAAAAATAAAACTGGAGGTATTACAATCCCAGATTTCAAGATATACAGAGGTATAGTAATCAAAGTAGTATTTTACTGGCACAAAAACAGACATATGTTCCACAGAACAGAATAGAGAGCCCAGTAATAAACTCACAATTATATGGTCAAGTAATGTTCAACAAAGGAGGCAATGATATGCAATGGGAAAAAGTCCCTTCAACAAATAATGTTGGGGAGTGCCTGGGTGGCTCAGTCAGTTAAGCGTATGACTTTGGCTCAGGTCACGATCTCATGGTTCCTGGGCTCAAGCCCTGCGTCGGGCTCTGTGCTGACAGCTAGCTCAGAGCCTGGAGTCTATTTCAGATTCTTTGTCTCCCTCTCTGACCCTCCCCTGCTCACGCTGTCTCTCTCTCTCTCTCTTTCTCTGTCTCTCAGAAATAAATAAAACATTGAAAAACAACAACAACAGAAAAACATCATGTTAGGAAAACTGGAGAGTTACATGCAAAATAATGAAACTGGATCACCTTCTTACACCATACATAAAAATAAACTAAAAATACATTAAGAACCTAAACCAATAACAGTAGGGGCAGGGGGCTTCAACATCCTGAAACCATACAAATCCTAGAAGAGACTACAGGCAATAATTTCTCTGACATTGGCCATAGTAACATTTTTCTATATAAGCCTCCTGTAGGCAAGGGAAACAGAAACAAAAATAAACTACTTGGACTACATCAAAATAAAAAGTTTCTGTGCAGCAAAAGAAACAATCAACAAAACTAAAAGACAACCTACTGAATAGGAGAAGATATTTGCAAATGACATATCCAATAAGGGGTTAGTATCCAAAATATATAAACACCATACACAACTCAAAACCAATAATAATAATAATAATAATAATAATAATAATCCTATTAAAAATGGACAGAAGACATGAATAGACACTTCTTCAAATAAGCCATATAGATGGCCAATAGATATATGAAAAGATGCTCAACATTATTCATCAGGGAAATGCAAGTCAAAACCACAGTGAGATGTTGCCTCATAGCTGTCAGAATGGCTAAAATAAAAAACAAGAAATAACAGTGTTGGGTGGGATATGGACAAAAAGGAAACCTTGTACACTGTTGGTGGGAAGATAAACTTGGGCAGACACTGTGGAAAAACAGTATAGGCATTTCTCAAAAAATTAAAAGTAGAACTATCATATGTTCCAATAATTGTGCTACTGGATAGATACCCAAAAAATACACTACTAATTCAAAAAGACATATGCATCCCTATGTTTATTGAGGCATTATTTACAATAGCCAAATTATGGAAGTAGCCCAAGTGTCCATCGATTACTGAACGGATAAGGAAAATACAAAATTATATACAACACACACACACACAGAGAGAGAGAGAGAGAGAGAGAGAGAGAGAGATTACTCAGCTATAACAAAGAATGAAATCAAAGGGGCCAATTAGGCGGAACAGCATGGAAGGGTTTTTTGCATCTCTCATCCCTTAAATACAGCCAGATCAACACTAAACCCTGTTGCATACCTAGGAAACTGATTTGAGGATTAACACAATAATCTGTACAATCTGAACCACAGAACTCAGCAAGTACATGACACAGAGAAGTGAAATGGGGGAGAGAGAAGCCAGGAGAGCAGGGATTGGTTTTTGTTTTCAGAGACAGGACAAATATGGGGGTAGTGGTGGAGGGGGGTGAGAGTATGGGAAAGGCATCACCCTCTGAAAGTAGCTGGAGAGAAAAAGGACAAGTGGAAACAGCTGCAAGGGACTGACCAAAAAAGGGAGAAAGGGGAGGGTTTAAATTCCATTAAGACTCTATAAACAGGGGGAGCACAGAGTCTAACACTCCACCGCTCAACACCTGGTGGTGCTCTGGTGGGAACAGCAATCCCCAGGGGCATATAGCAAGGTCACAGGCATCCTTGGGCCACACAGGACGAGATGATTCTCCTGCTGGGAGGACATTTGGTAGAGGCTATAAGGTCTCCCCACAGGCAAAGGTCCAAGCAGACATGGAGAGCAACCATATTTGCTGGTGTTAGAATAAGGACATTAAGGGTGAAGCCTGGTCCCAGATGTGTGTTGTGATTTACCATATCTTAAACACTGCTGCTACATGATTTCACAAACTTTTTCTAGGTGGGCTGGCACCCAGCCGCAGTCACTGGGCATCAGCAGTAGCACGGTCTTGCGAATGTTGATGAGGGCGGGCAGGCACTGGCCATGCTCAGCGAGACCCTCCCCCAGAGGGTCAGAACAGGTCAAAGCCACAGTCAGAAGTGATAGGTTGGGAACCAGCCCCATCTGAGATAAGCTCAGGAGGCAGGTGCTGCCTGGCAGCTTGACGGCATGATCACAGACAGTGTAGAAGTAGGGAGTAGATGGAAGCTGGAGACAAAGGAGGAGTGCTTGATTGCCAATGGGGGAGAGCATGGAGTTCTAATACTAGGGACTGGGTAGCTGGGTGACTCCATTTTCACACCCCCATCCTCACCGCACATGCACATACATGGCTATACATGCCACAACAATCCACCTCAGTAATCTAAGCAGCGCCATCTAGTGGAGAACAGAACTGTTACACTAAGCCCTGCCCAACTGGGCCAACTGTGCTCTTAAAGAACACTACAAGCCTCTCAGCCTGCTTAGTTTATGAACTATAAAGTGTTTCATAGTTTGACTTTTAGGGGAAACTGGATGTAATTACAATCATATTTCTTTTTGTTCGCAGGTACATCTATTCAGTTTTTTCTCTTTTTTCTGATTCTTGTATTCAGAAAGAGGAAAAATTTTATTTTTATTTTTCATTTTTATTAAAAAAGATTTTTCTTTAATTTTTTCTACTTTTTTTACTTTTTTGTAAATTTTTTAAATTCTATTTTACTTTCATCATTTTATACTATTCTATTCTACTGTATTCAGTTTTTCAAATTTTCAAATGTTTTCCTTTTTTTCTATCTTTTTTCTTTTCTTGTCTTTCACCTTTTTCTCTAATCTATCAAGCTTCGTTCAACAACCAGACCAAAACACACCTAGTGTCTAGCATCCTTTATTTGATTTTTGCTGTTGTTTTAAATTTATTTATTTATTTATTCATTTATTTTTATTTATTTCTAGGAGAGAGAGAGAGACAGCGTGAGCAGGGAAGAGTCAGAGAGAGAGGGAGATACAGACTCTGAAACAGGCTCCAGGCTCTGAGCTGGCAGTCAGCACAGAGCCCGATGCGGGGCTCGAACCCACGAATCGTGAGACCATGACCTAAGCGAAAGTCGGACGCTTAACCGACTAAGCCACCCAGGCGCCCCTTAAATTTTTTTAATTTTAATTTTTTTTACTTTATTAATTTCTTTTCCTCCTCAAAATGATGAAATGAAGGAATTCACCCCAAAAGAAACAACAGGAAGAAACAACAGCCAGGGACTTAATCGACACAGATGCAAGAAGATATCTGAACCAGAATTTAGAATCACAATAATAAGAATACTAGCTGGGGTTGAAAATAGATTAGAATCCCTTTCTGAGGAGATAAAGTAAAAGCTAGTCAGGATGAAATAAAAAATGCTATAACTGAACTGCAATCTTGAATGGATGCCATGGTGGCAAGGGTGGATGAAGCACAGCAGTGAATCGGTGACACAGAAGACAAACTTAAGGAGAATAATGTAGCAGAAAGAGGGAGACTATGGCAAAAGAACACGGTATAAGAATTAAGTGACTCATTAAAAAGGAATAATGTCAGAATCATAGGGGTCCCAAAAGATGAAGAGAAAGAAAAAGGGGTAGAAAGTTTATGTGAACAATTCATAGCAAAAAGCATTACTAACCTGGGAAAGACACAGACATCAAAATTCAGGAAGCACATAGAACTCCCAGTAGATTTACAAAAACCAATCCTTAAAAAGGCATATTATACTCAAATTCACAAAATGTGCAGGCAAGCAAAGAATCATGAAAGCAACAAGAGGGGATAAAGTCCTTAACCTACAAGGGAAGACAGATTGGGTTCACAGTAAACCTATCCACAGAAATTTTGCAGGCTACAATGGAGTGGCAGGATATATTTAATGTGCTCAATCAGAAAAATATGCAGCCAAGGATTCTTTATTCAGCAAGGCTGTCATTCAAAATAGGAGAGAGAAAAAGTTTCCCAGACAAACAAAAATTAAAGGAGTTTGTGACCAATCAACCAGCCCTGCAAGAAATTTTATGGAGGACTCTCTAAGGGGAAAAAAAGATAGAAAAAAAAAAAAAAAGACCAAAAGCAACAAAGTCTAGAAAGGACCAGAGAACACCACTAGAAACTCCAACTCTACTGGCAACATAATGGCAATAAATTCATATTTTTCAGTACTCACTCTAAAAAGAACAGCAAATAAAACCCAAAACCAACAGAAGACAGGAAATAATAAAGATGAGAGCAGAAATCAATGCTATTGATACCAAACCAACCAACCAAACAAACAATAGAACAGATCAACAAAACCAGAGCTTATTTTTTGAAAGAATTAATGAAATTGATAAACCCCTAGCCAGTCTGATCAAAAAGAAAAAGGACCCAAATAAATAATATCAAGAATGAAAGAGGAGAGATCACAACCAACACAGCAGAAATACAAACAATAATAAGAGAATATTATGAGCAATTATACACCAGTAAAATGGGCAATCTGAAAGAAATGGACAAATTCTTAGAAACAGAAACTACCAAAACTGAAATAGGAAGAAATAGAAAATGTGAACAGACCCATAACCAGTAAAGAAATCGAGTTAGTAATAAAAAATCTCCCAAAAAACAAGAGTCCAGGGCTGGATGGCTTTCCAGGGAAATTCTACCAAACATTTAAAGAAGAGCTAACACCTACTCTTTTGAAGCTGTTCCAAAAAATATAGATCTTTGAAAACTTCCAAACTCATTCTCTTAAGCCAGCTTTACCTTGATTCCAAAACCAGACAAAGACCTCACTGAAAAGGAGAACTAGAGAACAATTTCACTGATGTACATGGATGAAAAAATCCTCAACAAGATTCGAGTCAACAGGATCCAACAATACACTAACTATGACCAAATGGCATTTACACCTGGGATGCAGGACTGGTTCAATATACACAAAACAATCAACATGATAAATCACATCAATAAAAGAAAGGACAAGAACTGCATTATCCTCTCAATAGATGCAGAGAAAATATTTGACAAGATACAGCATCCTTTCTTGATAAAAATTCTCAAGAAAATATAAATAGAAGGATCATACCTCAAGATCATAAAAGCCTTATTTGAAAGATCCACCACTAATATCATCCTCAATGGGGAAAAACTGAGAGCTTTCTCCCAAAGGTCAAGAACACAACTGGGATATCCACTCTCACCATTGTAAATCCAACATAGTATTGGAAACCCTAGCCTCAGCAATCAGACAACACAAAGGAATAAAAGACATCCAAATTGGCAAGGAGGAAGTCAAATTTTTACTCTTCGCGGTGATATGATAAGTTGTGTGGAAAACCCAAAGATTCTACCAAAAATCTGCTAGAACTGATGCATGAATTCATTAAAGTCACAGGATATAAAATCAATGCACGGAAATTGATTGCATTCCTATACACCAGTAATAAAGCAACAGAAAGAGAAATCAAGAAATCAATCCCACTTACAATTGCACTGAAAACTATAGAAAGCTTATGAAAGAAATTGAAGAAGACACACAAAAAATATTGTTAAAATGTCGATACTTCCCAAAGCAATCTACATATTCAATGCAATCCCTATCAAAATAACACCAGCATTCTTCACAGAGCTAGAACAAACAATCCTAAAATTTGTATGGAAACAGAAAAGACCTGAATAGCTAAAGCAATCTTGAAAAAGAAAACCAAAGCTGGAGGCATCATAATCCTGGACTTCAAGATGCATTACAAAGCTGTAATCATCAAGACAGTATGGTACTGTCACAAAAACAGGCACTCCGATCAATGGAAAAGAACAGAGAACCGAGGAATGGGCCCACAAATGTATGGCCAACTAATCTTTGACAAAGCAGGAAAGAGTATCCAATGGAATAAAGGCAGTCTCTTCAGCAAAATGCTGCTAGGAAAATTGGACAGCGACCTGCAGAAAAATGAACCTGGACCACTTTCTTACACCATACACAAAACTAAACTCGAAATGGATGAAAGACTTATGTAAGACAGGAAGCCATCAAAATCCTAGAGGAGGAAGCAAGCAAAAATCTCTTTGACCTCAGCCACAGCAACTTCTTACTCAACACGTCTCCAGAGGCAAGGGAAACAAAAGCAAAAATGAACTATTGAGACCTCATCAAAATATAAGCTTCTGCACAGTGAAGGAAACAATCAGCAAAACTAAAAGGCAACTGACAGAATGGGAGAAGAAATTTTCAAATAAGATATCAGATAAAGGCTTAGTATCCGAAACCTATAAAGAACTTATCAAATTCAACACCCGAAAAACAAATAATCCACTGATGAAATGGGCAAAAGACGTGAATAGACACTTCTCCAAAGAAGACATCCAGATGGCTAACAGACACAGGAAAAAATGCTCAACATCACTCATCATCGGAGAAATACAAATCAAAACCACAATAAGATATCACCTCACACTGAATGGCTAACATTAACAACTTAGGTAGCAATAGATGTTGGCGAGGATGTGGAGAAAGAGGATCTCTTTTGCACTGCTGGTGGGAATGCAGACTGGTGCAGCCACTTTGGAAAACAGTATGGAGGTTTCTAAAAAATTAAAAATACAACTACCCTATGCCCAAGCAATTGCACTACTAGGTATTTATCCAAGGGATAGAGGTGTGCTGTTTCAAAGGGGTACATGCACCCCAGTGTTTATAGCAGTGCTATTGACAATAGCCAAAGTATGGAAAGAACCCAAATGTCCATGGACAGATGAATGGAAAAAGAAGATGTGATGTGTATCTCTCTCTCTCTCTCTCTCTCTCTCTCACACACACACACACACACACACACACACAAAGGCAATATTACTCGGCAATCAAAAAAAATGAAACTTGCCATTTGCCACTATGTGGATGGAACTGGAGGATATAATGCTAAGTGAAATTAGACAGAGAAAGACAAATATCATATGACTTCACTCCTATAAGGAATTTAAGATACAAAAGAGATGAACATAAGCGAAGGGAAGCAAAAATAATATAAAATACAGGGAGGGGGACAAAACATAAGAGACTCTTAAATATAGAGAATAAACAGAAGATTGTTGGAGGGATTGTGGGAGGGGTGATGGGTGATGAGCCAAATGGGTCAGGGGCATTATGGAATCTACTCCTGAAATTATTGTTAGCGCTATATGCTAACTAATTTGGATGTAAATTAAAATAAATAAATAAAGTTTAAAAAATAGAAAAAGGAAAAAAAGAATGAAACCTTGCCATGTGTGACACGACTGGATCTAGAGAGTATAGTGCTATTTGAAATAAGTCAGAGAAAGACATACACCATATAATTTCACTTATATGTGGAATTTAAGAAACAAAACAAATGAACAAAAGTAAAAAGAGACAAACCAAAAAAAAAGACTGAACTATAGAGAACAAATTGGTCGTTACCAGAGACGAGGTGGGTGGGGGCGATAGATGAAATAGGTGAAGGGGATTAAGAGTACACTTCCTGCCATAAGCACTAAATACAGTATAGAATTTCTGAGTCACTGTAATATACACATGAAACTTATGTAACACTGTATGTTAACTATACTGGAATTAAAATGTATAAATACATATGTGCATACATACATATATGTCATACATATACCAGACAGGGAAAGAAAACGATCATCATATAAATTTACCAGGAGTAAAAAGAAAATGATATGTGCTCTTGAAAAACCTGAAGTCTAGGAAAAATACAGAGAAATCAGGGATTGAAGGGCAACGAGTAATTTTTTCTTTTTTTTCTTTTTTATTTTTAAATGTTTTTTTATTTATTTCTACGAGAGAGAGAGAGAGACAGCGTGAGCAGGGGAGGGTCAGAGAGAGAGGGAGTCACAGATTGAAACAGGCCCCAGGCTCTGAGCTGGCAGTCAGCACAGAGCCCAACGCGGGGCTCGAACCCCCGAACCGCAAGATCATGACCTAAGCGAAAGTCGGACGCTTAACCGACTAAGCCACCCAGGCGCCCCACGAGTAATTTTTTCTAACTAAGACATGGCACTAACACTTGGTTGAAAGTTACTTTAAGTACAGTGACTTACTGCAAAACCCACTTTAACTTTACATTCAGGTAGTTGTTTCTCATTTGCAAGGTAAGTATGTTCATTCTTTTGATACTTATCGAATAAGTACTCTATTTACTATAGTGACAGGAAATGTTACCCAAGAAAAAAATCATTGGAAAGGAAAAGGTTAGGAACAAAGTGTACTACCTTTTGTGGGAAGGAAGCAGGGGATATATTGAAATGTGTACAGAGTATCCTAGGGAGGATTCATGAAAAACTAGTTGTCCTGGGTGGCAGTCTAGGTTATTAGGGATAAAAGTTGAAGTGAGACTTTGACTATACACAGTTTGTATTCTGGTCTAATGTTTTACCATAAGCACATCTTACTTTTTCAAACATGCAAACATAAAGAAAAAATGGCATGTACTTCCTGCCTATGACATGTGGTGGGAATTACACCAATAACAGACTATGTAGGGCCACCTCACATACAACTATAGAATTATATCCGTCATCCAAAATCCAGAAGCCTACAAACCTCAGGTATACAGACATAGTCCCCCATCTCCAAGTGAACAAGACAGAAAAGGCCTACATTTGATTGTAAGTTCATCATAACCACCCACTAGATCACTAGGTCTTTACCCAGTGTTTTGTCGGCCCTGACAATGTTGAAGTGATAATCACTGAACACTTATAGACATCATCTATCTCATGCTCACACAGATCCGGCCAGCTAGGTATTCTTTCCTGCCTTTTAAAAATAACTTTAAATGTTTATTTATTTTTGAGAGAGAAGGAGAGAGAGCAGGAGCATGAGGCAGAGAGAGGGAGACAGAAGATCCAAAGCAGGCTCCGCACTGACAGAGAGCCTGATGTGAGATTCAAAGTCACAAACCACAAGATCATGACCTGAGCCAAAGTCGGATACTTAACTAACTAAGCCACCCAGGCACCCCTCTTTCTGACTTTTAAACTGAGATTTGGTGAGGTAAAGACACTTGCCCAAGGTGTCACAGATCCCGCACCAGAGTGAGAAGGAATCCCTCAGGATATGTGGCCCCTAACTACCACGCTCTCCTGCTGCTCAGGAGTTGAAGGTGCAAGAATTAGGAACAGCACAGTAACAAAACCAAGGATGGCAGCTGACAGCCAACAGGCTGGAGAGGATAAAGAAAGCAACTTCAGAGTTGTATCATCCATCCTTCAGAACTCATGAAGTTCTAGAGTTAATGCTCTTCATTAAAAGCAGTGAAGTATGTTACACTGCATTAGTTTCCTATTGCTACTGTAATGAAGTACCATAAATTTGGTGGCTAAAATTAACACAAATTAGCCTTGTGTTTCTAGAAGTCACCCTAAATGAGTCTCACTGTCTGGCACCTGGGTGGCTCAGTCCGTTATGTATCCGACTTCGGCTAGGTTATGATCTTCCTGATTGGTGAGTTCAAGCCCCCCATCAAGCTCTGTGCTGACAGCTCAGAGTCTGGACCCTGCTTCGGATTCTGTGTCTCCCTCTCTTTCTGCCCCTCCCCCCACTCATGCCCTCTCTCTCTTCCCCTCAAGAATAATCATTAAAAATAATAATAAAATAAAATAAAATTAGTCTCACTGGGCTAAACTCTATGTGTGACCAGGGCTATGCTCCTTCTGGAGGCTTTAGGGGAGAATCTGTTCTCTTTGTAGGCTTGCAGCCCCATTCCATCTCGAACCAGCAATGGTTATCGAAGTCTTTCTCCTGTTGCATCACTGACACCATGTCTCCTGCCTCATGATTTCTCTTATGATTGCTTTGGGCCCACTTGGATAATACAGGATAATTGCTTTATCTTAAAGTCAGCTGATGAGCAACCTTAATTCTATCAGCAGCCTTATTTCTCCCTGGCCACATGAATAATATACCTACAGGTTTCAGGGATTAGAACACGAACAGCTTTGAAAGTCCATTATTCTGCCTACTAGATAGACTTTTTAGGAAAAGATTTCATCAATAATATTAAAATATAGTGATTTTTGGCATTTTAATTATCTGGAAAATTTATATATATTGTATCTTGATATTCCTGGGGGGAAAGGGCATTCCTCTTATTGAAAGTTAGTTAGTTAATTAGTTAGTTAGTTAATGTTTTTGAGATACAGAGAGATACAGAGTAGGAGTAGGGGAAGGGCAGAGAAAGGGAGAGAGACATAATGTGAAGGGGGCTCCAAGCTTCAAGCTGTCAGCACAGAGCCTAACATGGGGCTCTACCTCACGAACTGTGAGATGATGACCTGAGTCAAAGTCGGACACTTAACCAACTGAGCCATCAGTTGCCTCAAAAGTTAGTTTACTTGTAAACTATTTCTGTAAAAAGAAAAATTATATTGTGTACATAAGTATTTACACATTTAGGAGCCTAGATAGATAATAGATTATATAAATCATTATAAATAAAAACATGCAACTCTATTATAAATTTTTAACTTCACATTTTCCTGTTTCTTCAGGCTATAAGTGGCCTACCAGAAGATCAGGGGCACCAGTGTGATAGGCTGGTCCCTGACACAAGTTCTTCTTGCCATCTCCTGACTGTGACCTAGTAACATTCAAATATGACAATTATATCCCCTCTTGCCTTTTACCTATGTACTTCCCTGACACTTTCCAACCCTCACACTGTAATAAAGGTACTTTTTCTGGGTGCTCCCTTTCTAACAGCACCCCACCTCCCTGGTTGAGCCCCCTCTCTTGGTCTCTCACCAGGTGGCCTACTGTGTGTTGTATATGCTTCGCTCTTCTAGGATCTGTCAGTATGGTGAATCTTCTAATGTCATGTGCTTCGCCAAGTGTAATTTCCATGAATGTGTTAAAGTGATCCTGAAAGACCTCACAGGGGGTCTTAATCCCCCATTTACACAGTACAGTGAGTACTTTATAACATGCTTATAATGTATATAATAATCAGTATGAGAATTCACCTTACAAAATAACTGTAATAAATCTTATAACTTTTTTATGTTATTTTACCTCTTTGTGTATATCAGGCATAGTCATGTGGTTGAGGTCATGCCAAGCTCATCCAGAATGAATGCCCAATGGGCATACAGCTGTCACTTATATATATCTCTCTGACCCCATATCATCAGTCTAAGGCTTATCTTCTAACATTCTCAAACCCTTACGAGACCAACAAATCTAACAGTTTTCACATATGCAATAAAGGAGATCAAATCTTTTAAGTGCCCAACTGGTCTGTAGTTCCATATATAGTTAACTGGCCATCTGCCCTTATGGCCATCTGGCAAAGCCAAATGGTGCCAAAGAGAAAAGAAGAATTTGACTAGTAGGAAAATTATAGAATCTTTAAAGAATCTAGACTGTACTAGGGATAATAATTGAAATTATTTTTAAAGATATAATAAAATATATTAAAATTATCCAAATTTGTATCTTTCTAACTAAAAACATTATTGGCTAAAGAGATGGCAGATGATTGATTCCAAAATGGTGGAAAGAAAAGATCTAATTTGATAATTTAGTGTATGTGTGTATGCAGGCATGTTCCAGTTGCACCAAGTTTGCCCAAACACTGAGTTATGCAGCAAATCACAATTTGTCAGGTGTGGCACTGGATAGCTTACTGTTATTAGTTTTGATTCAATGCTTGTAGCCTTAGGAAGATAGGCATAACATTATATGCACATTTGAAAAGCAATTTCACAAGCTTAAAATGCCAACAGTTTCCTATAAATGTTGCTATAATTATTTTAAGTCATCTAATAATATTCCAGGAGAAGAAGTAACTTAACTGTGTTATGCCCATGTCCATTTAACAGAAAACAACAGCTAGGCCCTAAGCTGGGAGATTTGTTTTGTTTTGTTTTTTAATCAAGATGTCTCTCATAGTTAAATTATTAACATGATTTTCAAGAAGTCATCTTTAAGCAGGCATAAAAATGATTAAACTGATTTAAAAAATACTGACTAATGTGGAAGATTAATAGGTTAGGGAGATATAAAAAACAATTATTTGTGGCTAAAAATCTCCAACTTGATCCACATCTACCAGCATGAGAAAATCATAAGAGATCATTTTACATTCAAATCAGTTACCATTTCATTGTTACCCTGTATACTGCTTCCTTCAGAAATTCCATTTTGCAAGTGAAAATAATGAGAAAATATGATCTATGCAAATATGAGGAAAAGTCTCAAATAATGATCTCCTGAAGGCTTTTTTCATTAAAATATCAGAACGTCTGAATAAGCAAACATATTTTCCACTCCAAAGAATCAAGTTTTTGTTGTTGTTGTTGTTGTTGTTGGTTTGTATTTTGTTCTTTATGAAGCATTCTTATCACAAGGGTTTAAAGTGACGATGGGTCATATTTGGATAGCTTTTACATTTTGTGCATCAGGGTCTCATCTACAGCCATTCTCAGCACTTTCCATAACCAGTCATATCCATAGATACTGGCTGTGATGCCAGCCAATGAGTTTCTAGGGGTCAGAAAGCCAAAGAACAAACCTCTTCAGCTCTCATCCTAAGCTCACCTGGCAAGGCACATTAGGTAAACAAAGTAAACTTCCTGTTTTGTAGTTAAGAAATAATTGAATACTATTCCCTTTAAAAATTTCTTCAAGTTTTTACCATATATTTGAGATTTTTCATAATAAGAATGTTGGAGAAAAAAGGACCAAATATAAGCATATTCATATAATTAGCCTAAATAGCATTCCCTAATTCTATATCTTTGAATTTCTCTTAAGTTTATTTATTTAGATAAGAGAGAAAGAGAGAGCACATGAACACAAGCAGGGGAGGGGCAGAGAGAGAGGGAGAGAGAGAAAGAGAGAATCTCAAGCAGGCTTCACACTGTCGGTGCAGAGCCTGACACAGGACTCAAACTTGCAAAATGTGAGATCATAACCTGAACCAAGACCCAGAGTTGAAAGCTTAACTGAGCCACCCTGGTGTCCTATATATCTTTGCATTTCTGAAAGTAGACTCTGAAATCTCCTAGTTCAAGTACCTTGATCTCTAAGTTCTGGCTACTTCTACTTTATTAAGCAATGCCTCAGATCCCACTTGGTGGCATCTATACATGCTGCCACCCAAAACCTAAGTAAAACAAAGTTGTGAAATTTCAACTTCACATAGGGTTTCCTCATGCCATCAGGGAAACATTTCTCCAGTTGACTTCCTACATTTCTGAAAATAAGCCACCAAAAAGTTTCCTGTGCTCAAGCTGCCCCCAGTCATTAAGACAGAGGCCATCAGGCTTTTGTCAAGTGCCAGCTCCCTCTGGGAGTTCCTTCACACAATCATCTAAATGTCTTTTATCCACCTGGTTCTCAGTGGGTGCTTCCTCTTCAGCTTGCCTCCTACACTCTGTGCAGTCTCTACAGTGCCATCCTCCAAGCTTTTCCCAGCTCAGTCTTTCCTTTTGAAGCAGCACCAGTTTCAAGATTCTCTCAGTCATGTCTGTTGATTATGAGGAACTTGCTCAGTGCATCCCTGTATGCAGAAATGAAATAGTCAGTCATATAACCTATTTTGAGTAGTTATAGTCTAAAGTTTCAAAATGGCTGCACACAGGGGAAAGGTTACCACAAGGTAACTGGACTATTTATTAAACATTCAACCAACATTTACTGAGAAAATCCTCTAACATGATGGCTTGACCAAAAAAAAAAAAAAAAAAAACTAGCTCTCCTCACAAGCTTATGATGACTCCTAATGAATTTCATTTTAAATATTTTGTTTAGTTAAATTATAAATTTCAGTTTGTAATTTTTAATTGTTCCTATTTTTATTTTTATGCACATACTAAATTTGCATAGCTTTAAAAGTCTAATGGTATTATGAGCCTAAGAATAAAAATTAGCAATATCCCAATCTGCACTTAAAATTTCCAGTAAAAAGGAGAAACCCCTCTCATTTCTCTTAGCTAAATATTTCAATAATTTTTAACTAATAATAATTGTATAATAATTTAAGAATATACAGTTTATTTTAGTGAACAAATACTTTTATGATGTTTATTATTTGCCAGGAACTTTCTAAGTTATTTACAACATTAGCTCATTGATTTCTCATAGAAGGTAACTACAGGGAAGCTATTCCCACTTTTTAGATAGGAAATTGAGACAGAAAAAGGTTAAGTAACTTTTTCCCAAGGCTACATAGCCAGTAAGGCATGGAGTCAAAAGTCTAATCCAAGCAAGTCTGGTTTAAACCCATGATTATAGCCTCAATTATATATATTATATATTATATGTATAGCCACAACTATATGACTATATATTATATATAGTCATAATATTTCTAAATATTAACCTTGGACTGCTATTTTTAATTTTTCAATTTTCAACAATATTGATTTCCTATGAGGAAAAATTAGGATAATTTTCCACACAAAGCACAAATGCACACTCACACACACACACACACACACACACACTTCTTCTTACCTTCCCACAATATACTTATGATACTTTTGTGATATTATCATCCAGTTTACATGTTTGTAAGAGCTGATCCATACAGTGCACTTTTATTTCTTGTATAGGTTTTGTTTTAAAGAAAGCTCTTGAATGTTGGACGCCACACCTTGAAATACTTACTCTGTTTTGTTAGTCCTCTAAAGTAGATGCTACCTCTGTGATCTTAGTAGGTTTAAATCAGCCCTATTTCCCAACCTAAACAAATTTTAGAAGATCCATTAATTATATTTGAAGAGGAGGTTAACCATCCAGAATCTCTTAGATCATAAGTGACACATAATGCTGGTAAATAATATAAATTTAACTGAAGGGCTACACACCTTGTCTTATTTATGTATTTCCTTCCTTTCATCAATAGATATTGCTAAACTTATTAAATTGAAATTATGCATACTTCCCTGACTAATGTTGAGCAGGCATCTAGGAAACTCTAGAATTTCCACAATTCTAGTCTGAAGAATGTTCCCACCCATATCCTCAATCTCACATGGAGAACCCTTGAATACTTGGGAAGAACAACTAACAAACTTACCTCCTTTCACTCCTTTCCCCCACTCCCCCAAAAAAGGGTCAAAATTATTTTATAGCTTTTAAAGCTTGATATATATCTTATCAAGCTTTGAAAGTCACAGTAAAGCACAAAGAGAATTATGGAGGAAAAGTCAAATCTTTCATTCAGAATGTGTGGGTGATAACACATAAGAAAATATTACATTACTAAAATTAGAGGTTCATTAAATAATTAAATGTATAGTATTAACAAAAGAATTTCCAAATTTGTTAACTGTACTATTTTAAATGTACTTCATTGGAATTGGGTTTAACCTATTTAGAGAAATAAATACATTTTTAAACACAAATTAATAATTATAAAACAAATCTTCAAATTTCTTGAAGAAATCCTTTGAAAATAAAGCTCGCCTTACTTATGTTGTATATTTCCTTAAAAATTTATGTTCCAAATAATGCAAAATAATCTTTTAGCTAGACTGCCTCTTTTTTAAAAAAATATTTTTATTTATTTTTGAGAGAGAGGGAGAAAGAGACAGAGTGTGAATGGGAGAGGGGCAGACACAGAATCTATAGCAGGATCCAGGCTCTGGCTATCAGCCCAGAGCCCAATGCCGGGCTCGAACCAATGGACCATGAGAACATGACCTGGGCCAAAGTCAGACACTTAACTGACCGAGCTACTCAGACACCCCTAGACCACTTCTTAACAAATACAAATCCTGAATTAGTAAAGTCTAAATTCATAACACCACATTAAAACCATTACATGGTGTTAAAATATTTTAACAAGCTTACATATCATCTACTCAGTGTGTCTCCTTTCTCAAAATCACCTTTCAATTTGCAACTTGAAAGGCAAAATATAAAGTAAATCTTAAATATCTATTGATAAGAAGAAATTCAAAAATATATTTCCAGTTTTGTCAGAAATTATCAGAATTACACATTCCACTATTTTATTTCTAGATAATTTTTTTCTAGACTATATGATTGTAAGCACCTCGCACACTATTGAAAAGACCAGTAGAATTTAATCTTGTACTCAAAACCCAATCTTCCTGTGGTGCAAGCTTTGAAAATATTAACACTCCTCTCCCCCTTCCTCCCCCAGTAACAGCTCAACACAGCAAGAGAAAATAAACCACATGGCATAATTCATTCTGTCAGGAAGAAATCCATTAAGTCATTGTAGACAGCAGAGACTCAGCAATAGGACATGAGTAATAGATCAGGCTCAGGTACCTACAAATAAGTTTCAAATCAATGTGTACATAGCAAATGGCATTTTTGAAAAAAGGCAGTGGGTTTCTGACAAATAAGCAATCTACACATATATTCTGTATCTTTCATATAGACTATAACTTTTAGATATAAAGGGAGTAAATTGAACAAATTTATCAAAAATGGAAAAAAATCAGGAGACTTAATTCAATAATTTTTCATCAACAAACAAATAATTTCAAAATTTAGTCATCAGCTCTGGTTTCCCTAGAATGATCTAATCCTGATCCCTAAAATTAAGTATACTAATAGGTTGTTTTATACACTTTACCAGCATACAAGGCCAGTGCCAGTTCTATATCCAACCTGAGAGGAGAAGGCACTATATCTTGTGAGGCTGGTACACTTGATGGAGATAAAATTCCAAGTTCAGATTCAGTGACCCAGCAATAGCTGCAAGACTTCTGGTCATTTTGTTGCTCTAGTCCCACCCCACTGTTAGGTTCAGTTTTCTTTTTTAGATAACATACCTGGGATCTGGGACATGTATCTGAGTGAAGTTGCTCTGCCCTACATACAGTGGATTCTGGGATGTTGACAAGCCCTCTGATCCTATGCTGCAAATTCCAGCGTGGCAATAAATGGAAGAGGCAATAGTTCAAATGTCTGTTCTATGAATTTCATACAATTACTCTGTGGACCTTTATATATATATATAAAAGAGGAATTGTACATAACTTACCAAAGAATCATGTAAAATGTAAGAGTAGATAAAAAATTAACTTAAAAGATATGAATGAAGTTTCTACTCCAGCTATAACGGAATAACACAATCCAAATTCACTTTCCTAATGCAAACGGCTAGAAAATGGGACAAAAATGCTTGAAACAACTGTTATTGGACAATAGGCAGCACAGACTACAAGAAAGCCACTTTACATATAACGACATAAATAGAGTAAATATATATAGACAGATATACAATGCAAAAACTGAAGAAACCGTTTTAATATCAGATGTAGTAGACTTAAGAACAATGATTTTTATTTTCTTAGAGTAGCAATGATGAAAACTATATTTAATAGAATCTTTGGCATCTACCCAGCTAGTATAGTCATAGTAGAAAAAAAGACAGGAAGCTCAGAAGAAGAGAACCAAAAGCACTAATATAAGAGAGAAAATAGGGATGAGGAGAACATAGACTTATAGACAGAAATTATAAATATTAAGAGCAATGAGTACCAACTTCATCAACATCCCCTTTTTCCAGAAAAACAATTACAGAGGTGAAATTATTCAAGAAGTCCTTATAGAAAATGTCTTTATGTAGATTCCCAGAATCTAAGAAACTTATAAAGAGCCTCTAGCCTGCCTATAATATGAATCCATAATATGTCTCCCTAGAAACTATAGGACACACAGAAACTTTTTGTTTTAAAACATAAGAAAATCAAATTTAATAAGTGTATATAAGAGGAATCCACACAGCCTTGGAAATTCCAAAGGCATTCAGGCAAAATGAGATATATTTGTCATTCTGAACTAAGAAGGGGGTAAACGTCTGGGATTACAGAGGAATGGAATGTACTTCACAGGGTGATAAGAAAAGCAGACATTTGTCAATTAGATATTTGACTTCCTATACAAATGGGTTATTCAGATAAAACTTATCTCTGTTAATAACCCTTATTTTGGGAAAGACTCCAATTTAGTTTCTTCTGTGTAGATAAGGGAGGGACAAAACTTTCTCTTGAGCCTATAGCGTCTCCAGTGCTTTCTGCTCAAAATAATCCACATGTCAAAATCCATATTTGGGGGTGGGTGTACTGTCCTGAGCCCTTTCAGTTCCCCCGTTAATACTTCCTTGGGAGGAAGACACAAAGAATCTCTCTCTCTCTCTCTCTTTTAAAATGTAAATCCAAGTTGGTTAATATATAGTATAATAATGACTTTAGGAATAGAATTTAGTGATTCATCACTTACATACGACACACAATGGCTCATCCCAAGTGTCCTCCTTAATGCTCTTGCTCATTTAGCTAGCCTGTCCCCCCACACACAATCCCTCCAGCAACCCTCAGTTTGTTCTCTGTATTTAAGAGTCTCTTATGGTTTATCTCCCTCTCTGTTTTTATATTATTTTTGCTTCCCTTCCCTTATGTTCATGTTTTTTATCTTAAATTCTACATATAAGCGAAGTCATATGATATTTGTCTTTCTCTGACTGACTTATTTCGCTTTACATAATACACTCTTGTTCCATTCACATTGTTGCAATTTGCAAGATTTCATTGTTTTTGATCACCAAGTAAAATTCCATTTTAAATATATATATATTTAAATATATATATATAAAATTCCATTTTAAATATATATGTATTTAAATATATATATATATAAAATTCCATTTTAAATATATATTTAAATATATATATATAAAATTCCATTTTAAATATATATGTATTTAAATATATATATATATAAAATTCCATTTTAAATATATATTTAAATATATATATATAAAATTCCATTTTAAATATATATATATTTAAAATGGTATTTTACTTGGTGATCAATTATAATCTTACTTGGTGATCATATATATATATATATATCACATATGTCATATATCATATATATCACATATATCATATATACATACATATATATATATCACATCTTCTTTATCCATTCATCAGTCAATGGGCATTTGGGCTCATTCCATACTTTGGCTATTATCTATACTGCTGCTATAAACATTGGGGTACATATGCCCCTATGAAACAGCACTCCTGTATCGTTTGGATAAATACCTAGTAGTGCAATCCTAAGTCATAGGGTAGTTCTATTTTTAATTTTTTTGAAGAACCTTTATATTGTTTTCCAGAGTGCCTGCACCAGTTTGCATTCCCACCAGCAGTGCAAAAGTACACTTATTTCTCTGCATCCTCGCCAAAATCTGTTGTTGCCTGTTTGATAATTCATTACAACTCATTCAAATACTAGGCAAACTCTAAGGTTCCATGTACTGGAAAGCAAATGTAGTCCTTTACAGTGAGAGACATGATAGCTATTGTCACTGCTTTTATTAACTTAGGCCCATCAGTGCATTGTCTTTCTGATAAAGAAGACTACTTGTGGGGCGCCTGGGTGGCTCAGTCGGTTAAGTGTCCGACTTCAGCCCAGGTCATGACCTCATGGTTCATGGGTTGAAGCCCTGTGTCGGGCTCTGTGCTGACTGCCAGCTCAGAGCCTGGAACCTGTTTCAGATTCTGTATCTCCCTCTCTCTGTGACCTGCCCCTGCTCATGCTGTCTCTCTCTCTCTCTCTCTCTTTCTCTTTCTTTCTCTCCTTCTCTCTCAGAAATAAATAAAACATTAAAATTTTTTCTGAAAAAAAAAAAGACTATTTGGGAAATAGCATTGAGTTTGGAAAGCAGCTAAGTGAACTTGCAATCTCAGAGATACAGGAAGAAGACTACAGAGATAAACTTCCCTTAAGAGGACCAAGCTCTCCTCTCTAAGAAACCACCTTCCTAAATGTGTAAACAGAATGCCCTTATTTTTATCTAAACTCTGCCTATATGACAATTTCCTTTTAACTTCTGGTAACATTAAAGCTCACATAAATTTACTCCTAATTGCCTAAAGGCTTGAGACAATGTGGTTGAGCCAAATAGAACTTTAAAATCTCAATCAAATAAAATGATTTGTTATTAGAAGATGAAATCTTCTCAACACCTTTTATTTTCTGTAGTGGTGATAGACAAAAAGTGAATCCAAAATTTTGCAATTTCAGAACTATCTGTAAGGAAAACAAAGGAAAATACTATGATTAAGGGAGAAAGTAGAAAAAAATGTAAACAACAACAACAACAAACAAATCTTAATTAAACCCATCGAGGTTGTTTGAGATCAGAAAGGAATCATTTAGAGGAATCTGAAATAAAATTGCAGTAGCTAATTTACACCATCAGTGAAGAATTTGCCTTCATTCTAAATAGTTGCTTTCATTTTTAATGACTCATCTTTATGATTATAACTGCAGAACATCTCTTGTGAATAGAGGTAAAAAGACTTATTTAACTCCTTTTCATGTTTTTTGCTTGCTTGCTTGCTTCTTTTTTTCTTCCTTCCTTCTTTCTACAAATATTTATTGAGTGATTACCATATGCCATGCATGTCTTAAGTACTGGATCTCTGCATTTTTCCTCTTCCAGAAAGTATTCTGATCATTTTAATAAGAAACTATTATTGTATAATCTTCCCAAAAGGGCATAGATAAGGTATAATGATACAGATATGGAACACATAGTTATTTCATATGTTTAACCAGCTTTAAACACACATGCTATCTTCATAAGTCAGAAGGATTCCAATATCAAATGTAAAGAAAATGAGTCTTTGCTGTTAATGTGCATAGAGATCATTACTTTAAAAATGTCATGTTATTGGTGAAAGGCTTGATCGTCTAATGTTTCATTTTTTTTCATTTTTCCAGAAATTCTGTGTTTAAGAATAGTGATTTTAAAAGCATATTTTGAAATCTGTTTGGCACAAGACACTGAGTTTTTATCTGAAGTTCCTCATAAATAAATGATCTATTTTTTTCCCTAGCATTTGAATGAGCCAGTTCCATTTCTGATAAACTTTTCAAAGTTATCTACCTCACCATCTGTGACATGAATGGAAAAAAAAATTATATTACCTGTCCCTACACTTCCATAATTTTGTTTTGGCCTCTAATGTTTTGTGAAGCATGTTTAGTAATTTCCCTTGGTAGGAGAAGTAGGAGTGGTTTTTATGTTTTCTTTTAGTTGGAAAAGAAGAAATATTGTTAATTGTATTTTTCTATTTGGAAAAGGGTTCTATTTGCTTAACTTAACTGCTATAGTTCTTTGGTTATGTGAAGCCACCAAAGCACTAGATGCTTGTAAAGAGGGAATGTGTAGCAGGAAATTAATGTCTCATTTGAATTTTAACAACTATGTTAGCAGAAGGTGCACTAAATAGCAAGAGGTGTCCTAAATGAATGAAATGAGCAAGCTTCAGTGCTTTCAGATGACAAGTAAGGTGAAATGATTCACTAGTTCTTCTCTAATGTTTAGCAAGACATTTTAAATTCTGTTTAAGAAATACTAATTTATCACCAACTTTTCGCAAAGCGTTCATTCAGTTGGGTACTGCTAGGAAAAGAGGAAAGATAAAGTCTCCTCAAGGTGATTTTTCAAAAGTTTTATTTATTTATTGTTTTTGAGAGAGACAGAGACAGCACAGAGCAGTGGGGCAGAGACTCCCAAGCAGACTGTCAGTCCAGAGCCCAATGAAGGGCTCGAGCTCATGAAACTGAGATCATGGTCTGAACTGAAATCAAGAGTCCAATGCTTAACTGAACCACCAGGCACCCTCTTCAAGGAACTTATAACTGACCAGGGAGAAGAAGGAATTGCAAAAGTAACTGTTACATACCACAGAATATGCTGGTCATCAAAGAATTAAGATAGTGGTGGAGGGGCACCTAGGTGGCTCAGTCTGTTAAGCATCTGACTTTGGTTCAGGTCATCATCTCACAGTTTGTGAGTCTAAGCCCTGCATCAGGCTCTCTGCTGTCAATGCAGAGCCCAAGTCAGTTCCTCCCCCCCAACCTCTGTCATACTTCCCCCATTCACACACATGGGCAAGTGCTCTCTCTCTCTCTGTCTTTCTCAAAAATAAATGAACAATTTAAATGAAATCATAAATGAACATTAAAAAATATAGAAAGAATGAGGGAATTCCTGGATGAAAATGAGAAGAGGCTCAAAAATGAGACCCTGAAAGAAGAGGGTTCTGTAAGTTGATATACGGAGATGAACTTTCCTCCTAAAATTGTTAATTATAAATCAACAAATCCAACAGTGATGTGTGAGAGCAATATAAACATTTGAATACAAGCAAAAACTTGGAAAGCTTACCATCTATGCTATCTTTCCAGAAAAAATATTCCAGACTTTTTCCCTATCTTACTGGGAAAGCATTGAGTGTCCTACCATTAAGTATGATGTTAATTATGTTTCTCTTAATCAGGCTAAGAAAATTCCCATCTATTATCAGGGCATTAAGAGTTGTACTTCTCTAGATTTTTTGCATATTTTACATACACTTGAGAATTAGCTTGACAATTTTTGTTTAAAAAATCTGGCTGTAATTTTTTGTGATTACATTGAATCTATAGTTTAGAGAAAACTGACATCTTAATAACATTTCTTGCAGTTAACAAACATGATATATCTGTTTTTATTTACATCTTTTGTAATTTCTCTCGTTAAAATATAATTTTTATCATCTAGAATTTGTTTTATTAGATTTTTAAATGATTTTATATCATTGATATTATTTCAAGTTATTAAATTTTTTAAATTTCCATTTTTAAATTCTGAATAGATAACAATATAATTGATTTTTATGTATTGACTTGTATCATGTGACTTGTTAAATTTACTAGTTAGGTCTAATGATTTTTGTTAGTAGATTTCTTAGGATTTTTTACATACATCATCGTATCATCTGGGAAGAAGAAAGTTTTACAATCTTTTGAATATAATCTGTATAATCTGCCTTTTATTTGCTTTTCTTAGGCTATTTTACTAGCTAGGCTCTTGAGACTAATTTAAATAGAAATGTTGTGAGCATAGATCTTTGTCTTATTCCTGATTTTAAGAGAAGTACTTATTCTTTTTTTTTTTTAAGTTTATTTATGTATTTTGAGAGAGAGAAAGCGAGCAAGAAGGTGCAGCAGAGAGAGAGAGAGAGAGAGAGAGAGAATCCCAAGCAGGCTCCATACCATCAGTACAGAGTCCACTGGGGGGTTCTCAAACCCATGAACTGTGAGATCATGATGTGAACTGAAATCAAGAGTTGGATGCTTAACTGACTTAGTCACCTAGGAGCTCTGAGAAGTACTTATTCTTTAATCATCAAGCATGAAGTTAGTTGTAGGTTTTTACTGATGCCATAGTTTACTGGGAGTTTTTATCATGAATGGGTAGTTGTTGAATAGTGTCAAATACTGCATATACACATGGTTCTTCTCCTTTATTCAAATATTAGTATAGTGAATTACCTTGCCAGATTTTCAATTTTAAAATGAATATTTAATTCTGAGGATAAACCACACTTTGTTTAATCTATTGCTTCCTTTTTATTTGCTATAATTTTGTAAATGATTTTTGCTTCTATTTTATGCAATGCATTTATTTGTATATTCCTTTTCTTGTAATGCTTTTTTTTAAACAATTTTTTTAATGTTTTATTTCTGAGACAGAGAGAGAGAGAGGAAGCATGAGCAGGGGAGGGTCAGAGAGAGGAGATACAGAATCCGAAGCAGCTCCAGGCTCTGAACTGTCAGCACAGAGACCAACACCGGGCTTGAACCCACGAACCGTGAGATCATGACCTGAGCCGAAGTTGGATGCTTAACCGACAGAGCCACCCAGGCGCCCCTTGTAATACTTTATCTTCTTTTGGTGTCAAGGTAATTTTGGCCTTAAAAAATGAGTTGGAAAATTCTTCTTCATCTTCTTTCTTAAATATTTTATTTGACTTTTGTATTATATCTTCCTTAAATTCTGATAGACCTAGATTTTCTTTGTGAGAAGCTTTTATAATTTTAATTTCTTTGATAGATATCAAGCTATTCAGGTATTTAATTTTGCTTACATCATTTTTGGTAACTTATGTCTTTTAATTAATTTTCCATTTCATGTAAATTATCAATTTATTGTCATAAAGTTGTTCATAATATTTTCTTATCCTTATTGATGACTGTAGAATCTGTAGTGGTGTCCCCTCTTTTCTGCCTAACATTGAAAATTTGTCTTCCATTTCTTTTTTTTTTCCTTGATTAATCTTGCTACATGTTTGTCAATAAAATTTTTTTTAATGTTTATTTATTTTTGAGAAAGTGAGAGAGACAGAGCACAAGATGGGGAAGGATAGACAAAGAAGAAATGCAGAATCTGAAGCAAGCTCCAAGCTTGCTGTCAGCAGAGTCTGATGTGGGGCTTGATCTCACGAACCATGAGATCATTACCTGAGCCAAAGTCAGATTTACAACTGACTGAGCCACTCAGGCACCCCTTTGTTAATTTTTATTGAATATTTTAAAAATTTGTTTTCTGTCCAATAAATTTATCTTTTGTACATTTTCTCTTTCACTGATTTCCTAACTTATTTCTATCATTTCTTTCTTTATTGGTTTTAGGTTTAATTTGGTTTTCTTTTTCTCTCTTATTAAGGTATAAAGCTTAAATAATGTATTTTGGACATTTCTTATTTTCTAAAATATCACATAAAGCTATAAGTTTCCTTCTAAGTGCTGCTTAAATGGCATATGCCACATTTTGATATATTGATTTCTCAGTTTTTCTTTAATATGGGCAGAGTCTTTTAAGTGAAATCTTTTAAGATTTTAAAAAGGTGCATTTAAGATTCTGTATGTCTGAATCGCTTACATTTGGCTTAGTATTTGAATGAGATGTAATGAATGAGAAAAAGATAACTTCAAAGACTTTAGATGAAAGTCAAATTTCCTAGAATGTCCAGATGCATTGTCTAAAATCAACAGCCCTTTGAAATCTTTCATATATAACTAAGTAAACAATGTGCAGCAGCAACTCTTGCTATTCTCTTTAACCAGAAAAATGAAAAAAATTAATGCGCATCAAGCGCTTATTGTGTCATTATCTATAATAGAAAAATATTGGATATAGCACAGTTGCCCATAAATAGGGGACCAACCATTTGAATAAGCTAGAGTACAAAATGAAGTACTATGCAGCCATACATTGGAGGAAGATCCCTGTTTTGATATAAAGTAGTTATCAGCATATATTATTAAGTGAAAAAAGCAAAGTATATAACAAAGTATACTACCCTTTTGCATAACAAAGGAGAAAAGTTCATATAAATATGTGTATTTGCTTATATTTACAAAAAGAAAATGCTAGCAAAATAAGTAATGGCAATTTATAGGAGGAGAAAGAGATGGAAAAGGATACAATTGTGGCTTCTGTCAATATACTTTGATATATAGTATGACTTTGGAACAATGAAATGGTTTACATAATTTAAAAGTAAAATTAAATAAAAAGAGCAAGTAGTCCATAAAAAGATGAAAACAAACTTAAGCAACAACAATAAACCTGTGTCAAGTTAGCAGAATAACCATGTAAATGAAGACTTATAGCTTAATGACTTTAGAAGAAATTATCTTGCTGCATATTCTTAGTGGAATACGTACAAAAGACAAAATTTCCTTTTTTACATCTTTTTGGTTTGCCTTACAAATTCCATAATAAAATTTTTAGAGACTTTTTAAAATTATAGCTGCATCACATTTTCTGGCCAAAAATCATCATGTTCTATAAAAGTAAAAATAAATGTGATTGTGCAAATAAGAAAGTAAACTGTAATTTTATTCAAAAGCAAATTTCAATAAGAAACCTTCTGTTGTTGAACACTCATTGCATATCATCTTTTCAAAAAATTTTTTTTTCTTATGAAGGGGATCCAGATATCTAGTACATTTTGAGGATAAGCAAATGCAGAGTATATCCTCAACCTTTTGGGATTCCTTCTTTCCTTGGAAAAACTTGCCATCCACAGAGTGCTACAACTTTTGAGTTCTGCCATGCTTATGGAAACAAACAACCAACAACCAAAAAAAAAAAAAATGTTTAAGAGTCAATTATAATGGAAAGACAAAAGAATTATAAATCAGTTTCTGGCATGTTGGCATGTTCAACAAAATTTTAAATGCCATATTAAATCTCTTACAGTCAGGCCTTTACAGAAAGAAGAATGAGATATGGTTTATACAAGTTTAGTTGAGAATAAAGCAGGCTTGCACATGAGCCTTTGTTGGAATCCTTCAAAATAATATTTATTTTCAGAGTAAAAAGTAAATATGTATATTCTATTTGGCATACAAGAATATTAACTCAGAAGCTGCTTCAAACTTACCATGGCCATCAATTGAACATTGCAATTTCTTAATGACTTTAGCTCAGTTTTAAGTCATATCCTAGAAAGAATGGTTTAAAAGCCAGGACGCCGCTCCAAAGGAGGAGGGCTCAATATGGCCAACAGGAAGGTTGCTCAAATTAGTCACTGGACATTCTGCCAGAAGAGAAGATGTAAAACTGTAGCAGAGAGAAGATAAAACCTGCACTGAATCCAAGATACAAGGATAGGATGTGATGGAATAAGAGGCAATAATCTAAGTGGCTGAGACAATGTGGAAAAACAAGCCAAGGAAAAAAGTCAGGATTGACTTATAGGAGTTGGCTCCTAGTGAAGGTTGACATCATTTATGAGTGCCTATAAGCACTTAAGTCAAGTGGAACATCATGGGAGATGTTTCTTTTCCAGATTTTTTTTAGAAGTTATCACTCAAATAAATGCAACGTAGGAAAAGAAAGAAAACAATTATACACCCACACCCTGAACTCTCCTACTTCCATACTCCTTCATCAAAGGAAGAAACCACACCCTGAACTCTCCTACTTCCATACTCCTTCATCAAAGGAAGAAATACTAATCTAGCAGGACAAGTTCCAAGATTCCAACTAAGCCAGCTTTGCCAATAGGCAGATTAAATGTTTTCTTTACAGTTGAGAACTCAGAAAGTTTACCTCCCACACACCCATTCTTGAGGTTATATTTTTAACACAACAAGAGAGATAATCAAGCAATCCAGAAAATAGTGGATTCAACTGAGAAAGCAGAAAAGGGAATCTCAAGGATAATCTTAGGGAAGAGCAAACCATATAAATTGTAACTAAAAGGCCCTGAGAGAGATTTTCCAGAAAACCTCTGAAAATGGAGAATCTATGAGAGTATAAACTGCTAAAATGTATAGTCTATATACACTTGAGGATATGGCAAAGACTCATTAAAAAATTTTTTTTAATATAATTTATTGTCAAATTGGCTAATATACAGGGTTTAAAGTGTGCTCTTGGGTTTTGGGGTAGATTCCCATGGCTCATTGCTACATATAACACCCAGTGCTCATCCCAACAAATGCTCTCCTCAATGCCTATCACCCATTTTCCCATCTCCTCCCCCCACCCTCCATCTATGCTCAGTTTGCTCTCTGTATTTAAAAGTCTCTTATGGTTTGCCTCCTTCCCTCTTTGTTTGTAACTATTTTCCCCCCTTCCCTTCCCCAATGTCTTCTGTTAAGTTTCTCAAGATCCACATATAAGTGAAAACATATGATATCTGTCCTTCTCTGACTGACTTATTTCACTCAGCATAATACCTTCCAGTTACATCCACATGGCTGTAAGTGGCATGATTTCATTCTTTCATTGCCAGGTAGAGTTGCACTGTATATATAAATCACATCTTCTTTATCTATTCATCAGTTGATGGGCATTTAGGCTCTTTCCACAATTTGGCTTTTGTTGAAAATGCTGCTATAAACATTGGGGTACATGTGCCCCTATGGATCAGCATTCCTGTATCCCTTGGGTAAATTCCTAGCAGTGCTATTGCTGGGTCATAGGGTAGTTCTAGTTTTAATTTTTTGAGGAACCTCCACACTGTTTTTGCAGAGTGGCTGTACCAGTTTACATTCCCACCAACAGTGCAAGAGGGTTCCTGTTTCTCCACATCCTTCCCAGCATCTAAAGTTTCCTGAGTTGTTTATTTTCACTCTGACTGGTGTGAGGTGGTACCTCAGTATGGTTTTGATTTGTATTTCCCTGATGATGAGGGACGCTGAACATCGTTTCATGTTTATTGGCCATCTGGATGTCTTCTTTGGACAAGTGTCTATTCATGTCTTTTGCCCATTTCTTCACTGGATTATTTGGTTTTTTGGCAAACTGTTGAGTTTGGCAAGTTGTTTATAGATTTTGGATACTAACCCTTTATCCTATATGTCATTTACAGATATCTTTTCCCATTCTGTTGGTTGCCTTTTGGTTTTGTTGATTGTTTCCTCTGCAGTGCATAAGGGTTTTTTTGTTTTATTTATTTATTTATTTATTTATTTATTTATTTATTTATTTATTTTTTATTGTGATGAGGTCCCAATAGTTCATTTTTGCTTTTAATTCTCCTGCCTTTGGAGATGTGTTGAGCAAGAAATTGCTGCGGCTGAGGTCAAGAAGGGTTTCTCCCGCTTTCTCTTCTAGGGTTTTGATGGTTTCCTGTCTCACATTTAGGTCTTTCATCCATTTTGAGTTTATTTTTGGGCATGGTGTAAGAAAGTGATCTAGTTTCATTCTTCTGCACGTTGCTGTCCAATTCTCACAACCCCATTTGCTAAAGAGACTATCTTTTTTTCCATTGGATACTCTTTCTTGCTTTGTCAAAGATAAGTTGTCCATAATTTTGTGGGTCAATAATAAAAAAGAAAGATAAATAGATTTCAGAGGAAAAATTTTTAAAAAGTGTATAAAAAAATATGATGACAGTACACAATTGTTTGAAATGTAAGAAAAAATAATCCATTTGACTTTGTTGCTGGAAATAACACCTTTGAGTAATGCGGAATCATCATTTTGGATTAATAATAAATGAAATATTCCTTAGTGATATTTACATTATTAAAAATGTAAACACTGCCTATTAGATTTTTAGTTTCATTCACTCATTGGCTCTACTCTAGGCACCACTCTAGGAACTGATTATAGTTTATTTAAACAAACCTTTAGAGAAAGAATAGAAGACTTACTTCGATTACAGAACAAAATTAAATGTAACAGGGTCATAGTAGTTCTGAATCAGAGACAATGAAATGTAGATAACAGGAAGGGAAGGTAAAGGAAAAGTCAGAAGGCCAAATAGTGTCACACTATATAAATAGTCTACAGTGAGTAAGTTAGAGAAACAAGAAATGGGAGTAAAAATATATTGCTTAAATCCCAATAAATAATAAAATTTGGAGTAGAAGAAGGGAATGTGGAATTTGTGAGTTCAACTGTAATCATGCATAGTAGGGATTCTATTGCTACTATCTTGATGGAACTGATTATCAAGCAAAAGAAACAGGAGCATGTTATGTAGAGATAGAATTAGAGCTTTTCTAAATTCCTCTGAAAGGACTGCTAACATTTTCGTTAATTTTTTGATTAAATTTATGCAATTATCTAAGGCTAACTGACATTATTTTCAATATTAATTGTGTATCCATGAGAAAGGTATATATTTATAATGATTCAGATATATTTATGTTCTTTCATAGAGTTTTTAAATCTTCTCCATAGATATCTTATGTATTTATTCTTTCAACCATCAACAAATACTTACTGAGCATCCCCAATGTTCCATGCTTTATGCAAAGCACTGAGGATACAAAAGTAAAAATGACATACCATTGGTAAAGAAGCTTGCATTTTGGTAGTGAGATCCTTTAGTAAGCTCCTAATAGTTTATTTTTTTGTAGTGATTTTAAATTGCTATATTTTCTATTGGATTCATTAGTTTGTTATTGGTATTATGAAGGAAAGCTATTGATCTTTGTATGCTGATATTCGTTTGGTACACTTTATTTTTTTAGTTTATTTTGAGAAAGAGAGTGCACATGCGTGTGCACACCTGAGCAGGGGAGGGACACTGAAAGAGAGACAGAGAATCCCAAGCATGCTGTATGCTGTTTGTGCTGACGCTTAACCAACTGAGCCATCCATGCTTCCCCATTTGGCATACTTTTTTTTTTTTTAATTTTTCTGAGAGAGAGACAGTGTGAGCATGGGAGGGTCAGAGGGAGGAGAAGACACAGAATATGAAACAGGCTCCAGTCTCTGAGCTAGCTGTCAGCACAGAGCCCAACGCAGGGCTCGAACCCACAAATTGTGAGATCATAACCTGAGCTGAAGTCAGACGCTTAACTGACTGAGCCACGCAGGTGCCCCTGGCAGACTTTCTGAACTCTCCTATGTCAGTACATGGTCTACTAATTCTCTTTGGTTTTTATGTCTTTATCAGTACTGATCATTAAACAATGACAGTTTTCTTTCTCTCTTTTCAATCTTTATACATTTTTTCTTGTATTATATCATCTAGCTTATGTTTTCAATATTTACATCATGTTATCTTCCTACTTAAATGTCTTTCTATTGCCCCCACATAAAAAAAAAAATTGACCCTACCTCCCTTTCCAGCTTTAATTCATACCATATACCTCTCACTTTCTCCACTCCAGACTCATTTACCTGTCCCTTAGACATGTTCTGACTCCATCCAATAGAGTGTTGTCCAGTGATCCCCTCTGGCTAGAAAACTCTTCCTTCATTTGATCCAGTTAACATCTCACATATCAATCTTACAGATTTCAGATCAAGGATCTCCCTTCGTCAGACTTTCTCCCTGATCAGACTAAATCTCTTTCTAATAGGCTTTAATAGGATTTCATTTTACATATGTTTGATATGTTTGTAAGATTGTTTTATTACTATCTATACCCTTTTACTAGGTTGTACGCAGTCCAGGGACTATCTGAGGGAGAAACAACTTTTTTTTTTTTTTTTCCCCTCACTGCTTTATCTCAAGCCCTTGAATTATTCCTGGCACATAGAAAATATTCAACAAGTATGAACTTCTTGAATGAATTAATTGAAGTTTGGAATTTTGTTCTTAAGATGGTTTGGATGAGTTTCCATGGGTATTATCTAGAAAAATTTAAATATTTCAAGGCCACATTTTTATCATTATAAATAGAAAGCATTTTACTAAATCCCATGTAAAAAGATATTTTAAACTTAGAAAATATCCTTTACTAAATAGAAAAATATTAATAAGAAATTTGCCAGGTAGTTTTCTTTTTTTCAAAATAATGTTTCATTGTGAGACTGTTTGAGAAGAAAGAACTGGGAGAGAACTTTCTAATCTGTCAGCCCTTTTATGGATATGGTATCTTAGTGTTCACATATTTTTCATTTTATTTTCAAAACAACTCCACAAGGCTTGTATTTATTATTTCTACTTTAAGATGTATAAGAAAAGAGGCACTGGGAGGGTCTTTGATTGGCTTCCAATGCAACATTGCCTGAGGGCCTTTTGGGAGGAGCTAGTTACTGTGCTAAGAGCTGAATGAAACCTACTATCTTCCCCCATGGCTTCCCACCTGATGATAGGATCTCCTGACTAGCTGCCTGGCCAGGGCAGGATAACATGCAATTTACAGTGACTGCTAATCCAGATGATATCTGCTCATTTTTTATTTTGTTTATTGCATGAAATTTAGTTGTGTTTTATTGAAATGAGAGTCATGGCCTACGATTTGCCCTCAGATTCTCCTCTACCCAAAAGAGGCCCAGGATCCAGTCTTAAATTTCTTCTGTTCTTTATGATATAGTCTCTCTACATAAGATAACTAGAAAGAAATAAAATAAATTAATTTAATCCTGATTAAAATAGATTTTTCTAGGGTAGGAGAAGGAACAAGGAACTCCAAGAGATAAAAGGAAGGGAGGAGTCAGAATCTAGTCATTAGGGTGTGGTGGTTTTAGGCCTACTACCATTTCTCACTCTTTCTCCTCTTTTCACATCCCCAGGGTACAGCCCTCTCATTTTTCCTTAGTGGTTTCCCCAGCAATTTGATTCTAAGAACATTCTACCCCAAACCTCAACAAAAGATAAAAGCTTATATTAGATCAAATGACTAATATACATAAGAAAAGATGTTCAACCTCCTGAATAATTTGATATCTTTTATTTTTCCCTCTAAGCAGTTTTAATGAGTGAGGAATAAAGTCAGGATGATTTGTAAGTGAAGACACATAAATTCAAAACATTCTAATTCAGTATATAACCCCAGTAGGTCTCAAAATGTAAATGATTCACAGTTCAGAATTTTTTTTAAAAAACAAAAAGTTATTAAACACTCACATATGGATATTTCAGCCTTTGAAAATAGTACAATATAACTAAACTCACACATAGAAACACATACAGACACACACAAATCCTAAATACTCTATTTTATTAACAAGGAATTAGAGATGTACATCCAAAATGAAAGCAGTAAACAGTTTAATTAAAACAACAGGCTACTCTCAGGGTGGGGGATCAGGCAAGTTCCAGAGGTGTAACCAGCCCCAGGTTGTTTTGGGATTGGATGTTAGTTAAGTTTCTCTGGCATGGGAGAAGCTGTGAGGGTGATCTTTAATGGAGGCTGCTTCCAGTCATTTGGGGAAATCTTCCTACACGTTGGGAAGGGAAGTTTTTGATGTTACAAGTTTGCACCAGGATCATTGAGGTAGCCTTTCTCCATTGGGTGGGGGGAGGGGGTATACTGCAATGCAAATACATTATAATGAGTCTAGGTGTTACCCTGGGGCAGAGGTGGAAGAGGAGACAGCACATGCTCTGCAGCTGTGGCTCTTGGTCTACTAGTTCCAGAGTCTTAGAAGACACAAGGTCAGGTTAGGATGTGCTCCCTAGGCTTTTAATGTACAACCTATTTATCACCATTCTTGCCACCAGCTAATGTCTCTCTTCCCAGCCCCCCTCCCTACTCTCCCCCAACCCCCACCACCCCCAAGGGCTTGGAACTCTGCCTTGGGGCATTCTTTCTACTACTCAAGGCTGGCTTCTACCTAACACTACCATACTCTACAAGGACATAGCTGCTCAGTGCTCTAGAGGCTCCTGACCAAGGTGCAGGCCTTTCACAATCTAGAAAGGGGTTGGCAGCCCTACCTTTCAGGAGGTAGCATCTTCTCAAAACTTGAGCCATACCTGCATTGTTTAATGGTAATCTCTATTCAGTTGCTTATTCTGGAGGAATTTTCCACTCTAAACTCAATGCTTTAAAAAAGTTGAAAGACTGTCTTTGAAAGTAGGTCAAAGCCATATTTTGTAATTAGGCCAACTAGAGTGGTCTAAGGGCTATGGTCTGTTTGTTTATGCCCATCAGAGAGTAAATTGAAACTCAAGTTAAATGCTAAAGTTATCCAGACTCTGAGACCTTGAAACCCAACTGTACATTCCATTCCAAACATGCCATTCAGAGTAGTTAAGCTTTCGTTGCACTTGGGAAAATATAGAATGACTATTATTGTAGAATAATTAAAAATATAATTTTAAGTAAATTACATCGAATAGTCTAGACTGTATCCCTATGTATTTTTATTCAGTGATATGGGTGGGGGGCATATCACTATATACTTATAAAGTAAATATAATAATTTATATTATAAATGTTTTTGTTCCATCATTATAAAGCATCTTTAGTCTCTGGCCACTGGGTAGACCTTAAAACTAAATTCTATAAATATTGCAATATTAGAATTAAGAGCATGTTGAATCGTGTCAGAGAAAAAAGTAAACAAGTAAGTGAATGAAAGTAAGAAATGAGAGAAACTGAAGAGATATTCAAGTAATTTTCAAAAAATAGAATCAACAGTTGGCAATTTGTATAGAAAAGAAAAAGGAACAAGTGGTCTAAAAAAACCCCAATATTTTTGGCTTGAGCAACTTTCAATCTGGCAATACTATAGGTAATCTCAGTCAAAAATTAATTTAGGGGGCGCTTGGGTAGCTCAGTTAGTTAAGCGTCCGACTCTTGATTTCAGCTCAGGTCATGATCTCACTGTTTGGAAGTTCAAGCTCCACATCGGGCTCTGCTCTGATGGTGCACACCCTGCTTCGAATTTTCTGTCTCCCTCTCTCTGCCTTTTTCCCTCTTGCTCTCTATCTCTCTTTCTCTCAAAATAAACAAATAAATATTAAATTAAAAAAAACATAATTTTGGGTGATAAAAAAATACATGATTTAGTTTTGAAAAATTTTGAAGAGTTTGTGGGCTATCTAGGCAAAAATATCTAGTAGGTAAATATTTAACTTAGAAAAAAATTGGGCCTACATATATTTTTTTCAGTTTTACTGATATAGAATTCACAAATCATGAATTCATTCATTACAAATGTATAGTTTGATGATTTTTCAGTAAACTTTGCAGCTGTGCCAACTGTTATGACATTCTACTTTTAGTACACTCTTATGTCCAGCCTCATGCAGACATCGATCCACATTCTGTCTGTATGTTTTAGATATTTCATAAAAATGGTGTAATCCAAGACGTATACCTTTGTGACTGGCTTCTTTCACTTAATATAATGATTTTAAGGTTCATCCATGTCATTGCCTGTATGCATGGTTCATTCTTTTTCATTGCTTTCATTGCTAAGTAGTATTCTGTTATATATATATTATATATGTTTACCATTCTCATGTTGATAGGCATTGACTATATGCTTGGTTATTGTGGACATTTGCAAAAAATCTTTGTAAATATATGTTTTCATTTCTCTTAAGTAAATATGTAGGAACAAAATTGCTGGCTTATATATTAGATGTATTTGACTTTTTAAGAAACTGCCAAATTATTTCTTCAGTGACATTCCCGCCAGCAATATAGAGATATACATTTGATTGTTATAGTAGTCAGTGGTAGTAGAAACATGGATGTGATCACCCAGCATATTGGTCAGATTAGACTAGACTATACTGCATCAACAAACACTCCAAAATCTCAGTGATTTATAATAACAAGGATTTCCTTGTTGATCATGCAACATGTCCATCAAGAGTTAGTTGCAACTCTAATCCATCTTTATTCTGGAATTTAGGCTGATGCAGCAGGCCTCATGTGGAGCACATGTCTTTTATAATTGTGAGAAAGAGAGTGTAGCAAAGCAAAAGCTGGTTCTTAAAGCTTGAGAGTAACACATGCCAGTTCCACTCATATTTCTTTGGTCAATCTAGTAACATGCCTAAGTCTGACTTTAATGGATAGAACAGTGTATCTCTCCTCCAGGGAAGGGAGAAGCAGATATTGATGAAAGTTTATAATCTACCACACTTCAGAGAGACAATAAATGGTCCTCCTTTCACATTACTTCTCACTTATACAGGTAGAGTTAGCCATTGATGCTAGTCTGAAGAAGACATTTTGTTTTGAAAACTTGTAAGGTGCCATTTTGTGTATCACTTGCATTTAGACACAGAACAAATAGAAACGAAATCAAACGCCTGAATTTGAAAAACAAACAACTTATCTTCCATCTTTGATGAAAGAATTCTAAGTCATCTGCAAACCAATTACCATTTCTAGGCAATTTCAAAATAGATTAATATATGTTTCGTATCAAACTTAACCATACAAGTATATATTCAAATATACCTTATATACCTAAAGTCTCGGCAGTTGTTAATCATAGTTGGGGGAGAGATGTGCACTTCAGTGATATTCTGTATTAATGTATGTAATAAGATGTGAAAAGATACAGTTCCACTTTTCTGCTGATTTACTACCACTCAAAAGGCTGACAGAATGTTGCACCCAAGGCATCAATATTAATCATCCCACAGCTGTTCTCAATTTACCTCTTGAGCTTCCCAAATGTTAATAGCATATACTAGTCCAGAATTGCAAAAAGTTTTAAGTGAAGATTTAAATATTTATTAGGAAAGATATAGATGACTTATAGATTATAAGTTACCAGTCAAAGCAAGTAGATGGCCTTATGTATGAAAAAGAGACTTGGAAAATACTTTGGTTTTTAAATTTGTCATAAACTACATATAGGGCCACAGTGTTTACATAAAATTCTTATATGTTTCAGATGCTGCTTATATGAATTTGTCTAAGCATTTCCAAAAGACTCAGGAAATTCTTTGACAATTTTAGGTGCCATGAGAACAGTTTTTTAAAACAAGTAAAAGTTGGGGCACCTGGGTGACTCAGTCGGTTAAGCGTCTGACTTTGGCTTAGGTCATGATCTCACGGTTCATGGGTTCAAGCCCTCCATTGGACTCTGTGCTGACAGCTCAGAGCCTGGAGACTGCTTCAATTCTGTGTCTCCCTCTCTCTCTCTACCCCTCCCCCACTAGTATTCTGTCTCTTTCTCTCAAAAATAAATTTAAAAAACATAAAAAACTAAAAAGCTATTTAAAACACGTGAAAGTTTATTATTGTAGAAGCTAAGAAAAAAGAGCTTGATTTATGGGTTTAAACTTCTATGTATAAGCAGTCAGGTACAAAAATGCAAAATTACTTTTTATTTTTAGAAAATGAGATAGTTTGCTACCATATTTTTTTGCCCACCTAATTTTTCTTTAGAAATGGTGGGAAGAGATTTAATAAATTATTTTAACCTTAATTCATTTGAATAAAGACTGAAAGAAAATTCAACACAGACCTCTCTCTCTAATCTACTGAGAATTTACAAGGTTTTAAATTAGTTTTAGATACAAACATTGATTCTATTCCAAAGTGGCTTTAAAACGCCTTAAGGGAAAATAAAACCTTGGATAGAAGACAAATTACCTAATCTCTCTGAACTTTTGATTTCCACATCTATAAAATAAAAATAACACTGCATTCCTCATAAGAGTTGCTGTAGGATTAAATTTGATCACTTGCATTTTTAACTTTTTTTAATTTTGGAAAGAGAGAGTGTGAGTAGGGGGAAGGGTCAGAGAGAGAGAGAGAGAGAGATAATTCAAGCAGCCGCAGCCTCCACACTCAGCTTGAAGCCTGACAGAGGGCTCAATCCTATGATCCTGGGATCATAACCTGAGCCAAAGTCAAGAGTCACACACTCAATTGACTGAGTCACCAGGTGCCCGATAAGTTACATTTTTAAAACCTATACAAATAATAGTCAATTTGTCTGGAGTAAAAACTATGGAATTGGAAATAAGAGTAATTCCTAGCAAGAACGTATATAATGATGGTCTACCTTCTTTGCTTGCTGTCTGTCTGTCTGGCTGGCTGAGAAGAAATAAATACTCCGAGCTCACTCTTCTCACCAGTGATATCCTGCTAGGTTTCTATTACCCAACCAGAGCCAGTGGAGAAGTTTTCTGTGGATATGGTCCATATTAGATCAGACTGGTGTAGAAGAGAGCAGTGTAGAGAAGAATTAAGAATGAATTTGGAAGGGCAAATAGAAGATACCTGGCACATTACATTTTTCATTGATGTTTCTTGAATACGATGAAGATGGGATATAGCGCATTACAACTTTTATAAAAGCTCTTGATTTTCTCTACCATCAACTTCTCATACTATAATTCCTACCACACTACCCTCTTCCAAATTACCAAAACAAACAAACAAACATGCTCTGGAAATTGTTCCTAGCCTTTCCCTCTTCTCCTTCATGACAGTCCAGCAATGGCAGAGGTGATGGGTAGAGAAGAAACTAAATTCTGATATTTTCTTCCCTGTTAAGGGGTAGAGGAAAGGCTCAGGCTATTATATGATAATATTTCCCAGTACAACTGTAAAAGTCTTCTCACAGCTATTCTTACTTTTTGTCTGCTCACTGTGTTTCCCACTGTGTTAGAGCAATTACTCTAAACACAAATTTGATCTGATTATGCACCTCAAAATATTTCAATAGTTTTTACTGTAAATTATAAAAAAAGACCACAATTCTTCACCCAGGTGCCTTTGTAATGGTGATGTTGCTGGTCTTGTTATCAAGAGGTATAGTCTAGTTCCTCCAACTCTTAGGAACCCTATCGCCATCTGTGAACAAGCCTAAACTGCCCTGCTCGATAATGAGAGACCCTTGACCCAACAATATCTGTCACCTTACCTAATAGCCAGCCAACCACCAGACATGGGAGTAAGGCCATCCCACTATGAGCAAGTCTAGGCAAGTTCCACGGAGACTTGTACAGAGCAGCATCACCAGTCAACAAAACCTTTGGTTCAAAGTAATAAATTTTTATTATTTTAAGCTATGAAGTTTTGAGATTGTTATGCAACAATTAATAACTGTTAAATTTCCCATCAAGCAAAATATTAAAAATCTGAACTTCTTATATGACTGTAGGACCCTTCATAAAGCCTACTATAAATGTCCAGCTTTATATCCCAATCTCTAGACCTATCTATATTACAATTTAGCCCTTAGAGTCTAATCAGTGTTCTGCAAACAAGTGTACACTGTCATACTTCTGTGTTTTGCACATGAGCTGGAGAACAGAAAAGAAAATTGGAACCAACATGTACAGAATGCCTACGATGTCCCAAGATTTTTATCTGTGTCTACTAATTATACCTTAACAATAACCCTGTAAAGTTGTAGTTATACCCATTTTATAGATTGGAACATTGTGGCACAGAAAGATTAGATTTGTCAAGGTTATAAAACTAACAAGTGGATAGATCTACATGATTTCAAAGTCTATAATCTTCCTATTGCAAAATTAATTCTCAGTTTAGTAGCCAGATGTGAGATAGGCTGGGGTGGAATTCATTTCAGAATCATCTTGATAGTGCTTTTAAAAGTGATTTGCCTGCTCTATTTATCCTATTGGACAGAAAAATTTTAGCAGGGATGGAAATGGTCTCCTCTAATACAGTTCTCCCTCTGCCACACTCTTCTCTTTGAAAACTATCATATTTACTTTATCTATATTTTTGTCTCTGCCTGGAAAAACCATTCTTACTTTTCCATTCTGGAGAAATCATAATCATCTTTCAAGGCCCATTTAAAAATATAATCTTCCTAATGAAGTTTAAATAAAAATACTGAAATGAATGAAATCCTCAGAGTTTCAAAATCATCCTGTTGACGTCTTTATCATAGTGCACTGTAGTTAGTTGTCTACCTTCCCTTCTCCCCATACCTGAGGACAAGAACTATGCTTTGTTCATCTGCATCCTGAAACTTAGCACTATACCTGATATATATAAATGCTCACTAAATGTTTGTGAAAATATGGTGACTAGCACTGCATGTCCTTAAGAAGAGATAGAAGGAATATGTTGCTTTTTCAAAATTTAGAGTAAGAGAGTTGATTTTGACTAGGGAAGAGATCTTCACTAAAACTCCAAATTCTTCTGCTATTCTTAAATAAGAAAATGCTGCATTTTTTTCAGACTTCTTTTTAGGTAATTTATGGTATAATTAATGCCAATAATTAAAACCTTAAGCCCTCCAGAGAAGAAAAAACAACAGCAGTGTGTGGGGTAATTGGGAAATGTAATTGTGAATTTGCACAATAGACAAATAGAACTATGGAAGAGATCCATCTTACTAAATGTAGTTATTAGCAAAGCATATATTCATCTTCTCATGCCAGATAAAACTTCATACTTACACTTTCACCTACTTGATTTGTTAGCTGACAAAGTGGTAATTACAGCTGCAAACTTTAAAAAAAATGTCAAGATACTGAAGTAGCCTGGTCTAGCATTGGGAAAGTTATTGGTTTGTGTTAAGCCATTTTGTTGAATAATGTCCTTTCAAGAGAAAAAGAATGACAATGAGAAGAGTACATATGATAACTAAATGTTCGGGGATCTTCCCAAATTTCCTCCCAACCCAAATCTATCCTTCCAAAGGGAAAGGCCTCTAACTATTACCCCTTGAACTAGGCTTTCCAGGTAATCAGGGCTCCTTAATGACTTAGTCCCATTCTGACATACTGAGATACATTTCAGAGTTCAATGAAATAAACATATAAGTTGGAAAGGAACTTAGAGGAACCATGAAAATCTCCAAAATTTACCTTCAATTGTCTAGGACAATGATGGGTATTTATAGCTATGGACCGTTCTTTTTTACCCTACAATACAAAACAACATCATCTTCAAACTTAGTTATTTTGTTAACACTAGTAAAAACTAATTCATGAGAAATTTCATCCGAAATCACATATTTTTGTGCCTCTTATAAACGATGGTAGCTCATAGGGAAACATAATTGAAACATAATTGAAAACTTGGGACCGATTCTACATGTTTTCTTGTATTTTTCCCCACTAAAGATTTTGGTTTGAGTTCTATTTCCTTTGCTACTTTCACCTGCCTGAAGTCATAATCTTTCAATTGTAACATAAAAAACCTTTTCTGTAACATCCAGCTGTGATACCTCAAACAGAGGACTACACTTTTGAGATTCGAAAAAGCAGCAGGAAACGGCTGTCAAAAGTTAAGGGGAAAAAAAAAGAACTCCCAGCAAAGAACTAAGCAAGAGAAGTTCATAGAACATAACGTAGAAACCGAAATGACCTTCCAGAGAATGTCTGATTTTCCCAAAGAGATTTCATAGATTCTGTTAGACCCTTTTACGAAATACAACCAGCCAGGATTCATCTTGGAAATAATGATAAAGCTTCAGAATGCAGAGAATTTAAGGCCCAGGAATTGCTTAAAACTCACAGTTCTTAAAGAATCTCATTATCCCAACTAGAAACCTCCTGGAGCTAATTTCTTAAAAATAACTGAGTAAATATTAGTAAGTTAAATTGTGAGATAAATATTAAAGAAATAGACTACCAACAATAGAAATGTTATTTCACTACGTTGTCTCTATCTATTAAAAGAATTTTCAACAATCGTACAATTGGCAGACTAAGTAACAAAAATTGACCTCTATTGAAATATGAAATAATTTTGAAATGAAGAAGCATTTAAATTAGGTTCTTCAGAAGATATAAAAAGAAAATCCTAAATTAAGAGCTAGATGACATCTGTTTCCCAAAAAGAATACTATCCAAGCTATTGAATGGCAAAAGATCATTAGAACACTAAAAACAAACACACACCACCAAAAAAACAAAAAACAAAAACCCTAGATTGTTATAGGCATTAAAAAAGATAATATACATGAAAGTGCTTTATAAATACGGTGTATTCATCACGTGAAATGAACTCTAATGAATTTTGGGGGGTTGACACAAATGATCACACATGCAGGTTCGGGGATATTTCATACAATCATCAGATTTTGACTCTTTTAATCCAAATGTATTATCCTGTTTTTCTGATTTGTTCATGAAACATTTTCTTTTTATCTTCAGTACTACATCTCTTGGTAATATTTTCAGGACATTATACTAGAGGAGGTAAGATCTACTTGCTTCTGATCTGATCTAGCTCATCTAAAGGCTTATAACTCTCTTAGTTTGGATTTCCCTGAAAACAGAGTCCAACATGAGAACCTGTATATGGGTGAGTTTATTGTGAAGAGAAAGACACATGAGAAGAATATTAATAAGTTAATAAAATAGTGAGTTGTTGGGATCACTGCTGTAGGCATCAGAGGCTTGCTTCTACCAGAACGTCTGTGAAATATATGGAATTGTCCACTTGAAGAGCACTAGACTGGAACTTCTATTTACTGACCATAGCCTCCACTGGGTGAGTGGTTCCCCCAGAGCATTAAGACCCTCATACTTCCAATCTGTGATTTCACAGAGACGAAAAACCTTCCACTGCATTGGGTAAGGTCTGAGGGTAGAAAAAGGATGGACACACCAGTGTTCTCTTAAGATAGGATGCTGCCACTATGAGGTGAATCTGGGCTCACATGGAACTATGTGGAACAGTTAAGACCATGTTTTCTGTTACTGCATATTAAATTACCACAACCAGCAGCTTAAAACAACATCCATTTATTAGCCTATAGCTTCCAAAAGTCAGAAGTCCAAGCATAACTAGGGTCATTGCTTACGGTCTCACTGTACTGAAATCAAGTTTGGTTGGAACTGTGATTCTCATCTAGACTCAGGATCTGATTCCAAGCTCCCTGGTTATTATCAGAATCCACTTCCTTCTCATTGTAGGGTTAAAGCTTCTGTTTTCCTGCTAGCTGACAGCTAGAGACAAAGTTGGTTTCTAGAACCTGCCCACATTTCCTTGCCATGTGAGATACTGAGGTAGTTCACAAGACGTATGTGTGCTTTCTTCCAGTCAAGTAGACGTGCATATCCCTGACTTCTGTTTTTGCCACCACAGGAGAAAACTCTCTATTTTTAAAAGGTTCATGTGATGTAGTCAAATAAAATCCTTATTTTAAGGTCAACTGATTAGCATTTTAACTGCAATGCCAAAATCCCTTTACAGTAGTATCTAGATTAGAGATTGATTGGAAAAGGTGTGTGCACCAGGGGCCAGGAACTTGAGGAACATATTGGAATTCTGCCCACCCCAGACTGAAATCACACATTAGTTGAGGGGATTTTTTTGTGGGACACAAAAGTCATCTGCTATAGCAATTTCAAATAGTGAATTTGTTTTTCCTTTAAGTAAGGGAGACGCCAAAATCTAGCAAGATGGGTCTGAATTAAGAAGTATTCATTAAGTTTGGTTTACAGAATTAACTGGTCATATTTATCTGTTACTTAAATAAAGAACCAAATAGAGTAAATCTCAACACCCATAACAACGTAGGCTTTCAGTTATTTTCTAAGATATCTTCTACATGGGATGAATAAATAGGTACGTCTGTTCAATGAGAACTATGCCATAAAACAAATTGCTCTGAAGAACTGTACAACTACTAAAGGAGGTAAAGTGAGAGATTTTTTAAGAATTACTTCCCATTTATCCTGTATTGTGAGCATTATTTGAATGAATTACAAGACTCAATTACTTTTTTCATACATAATTGTTACATTTTATCTAGCCTATTAAATCTAACATTTAAATTTAAAAACCTAGTTATTATAAATTAAATATCTGCCAATTTTATGGCTATAAGCACATGCTAATCTCCATGCTGGAAGATGAACCATGCAGATTGCAAGAGTCCAAGCTATATTTAGAAGCATATTACTAGAGCTGGATATTCAAATTTGAGCTCTGCTAGATCTTACATGAAGTTATTCACCATTTTGAAAAAAGTATGTTCAACAGTGCTTCTAACTCTATAATTTAACTACTTAAAATCCTAGGTGGCATTACCTATTTTTATGCAGACAATAGTGCTGTGTTTGTGGTTACTAGACACAAAAGCAGCTCTCTGATTTTTCTGAAATCATTTCCAGTTTTATATGGCATCCCTGGTAATCTGTGCTGTGCCTTCCTGAGCAGCTCTCTGAAGTAGTGATGAGCAAGAGAGAAGCAAATAGAAATAGAAACCACAGAGGGCACCACCCTGGCTCTCAGTGCATGCTGATCATTCTACTGCCTGCCAGGTTTGAAAGAGGGAGTATCGCACAAACTTGAGAAGACTTACTATATACCAAGAGCTATAGTGAGAATTTGATTTATATGCTTTATCCTCATTCAATCTTCTTAGAAACCTTAGGAAATAAGATACTTGTGATACCCTTATTTAACGGATGAGGTTATAGAAAAAGCTTATGTGACTTGCATATGGCTAATCAGGTTACAGAGCTAATAAAATGCTAAGAAGGATCCAAGCCCAGACAGCCTAACTCCACAGCCAGTGTTCTGAACTTCTATACTATAGTGTCATAAAGGTGGTGAATAAGGTTTCTAAGATTGCAACTCAAGGTCTAAAAAAAATTGGTAAATTTTTCACTCAGGCCCTTAAAATAAAGATAATTGGAGGATACAGATTCATGAGGTACTATAAAATGCTGTGCATAAATATGCCACCAATTACAACTTGATATGAAGTATTTTAAGATTTCAAGGCTTCTTTTACTCATACAATATGCTATTTATTGAGCTATAGACAGAATCTCTTTTATCAACTGTTGATATCCCAAATGAAATGATAACTATAGAATTATTTCTAATTAAAAAAAAGTGATTACTAGAGCAACTGTGTCAAGATCATAATTTATTTTCTATCCACCTTTTTCTTAAATGTCAGTCACTTTTGAAAAATAGGACAAAAAGTATCTTATATTCCATAAACTCCTACTTGATGAGTGCTGAGACTTCTGGGTCCTATTTTTCACAAACTTGCCAGCCAGTTCTCACTGCCCTCACTCAGGCAGGATTCATGATGGAATTTTGTTATGTTAATTTCTGAGAAAGAGAGAGAGACAGCATGAACAGTGGATGGTCAGAGAGAGAGGGAGACACAGAATCTGAAGAAGGCTCCAGGCTCTGAGCTAGCTGTCAGTACAGAGCCCGACGTGGGGCTTGAACACATGAATCAAGAGATCATGACCTGAGTTGAAGTCGGACACTTAACCAATTGAGCCACCCAGGCGCCACAGGATTCATGATGGATTTTAAGGGTAATTGTTTACAAAGGCAAAAGACAGAAAACTACTAACATGCTACCTGTAAGAGAAATTATCCTCTTGAAGGTTGGTGTTTATTTGAAGGAAACAAGGTGTCTTCAAAAATGAAAAGACTACTACATGGTGATTCATAGCTCAGATGAGTTGGTTCACATTCTTTAAAAGTAGAATGTTAAGCAAAGTCTTTAAATTGCCAATGTGGATTTTATAGGCTAACTGAGGCTAAGACCTGAACCACTGAGACACATGTGAATAGCATGGATAAATTTCACTAACATGCTTCCAAATTTAATGTTATAAATTTCCAATTGTATAATATTAGAGAACCAACATGGAAGCTTATGTAAATCCTCCTTAAAAAGGGTCCTGATATTCCTGAGATAGAAAATGATGCTCCACAGCTGAGAAGGTCATGCATATTCAATGTTGGTATTGACGTACAATCATAATATAAGAATAAAACTACTGTTTTTTTTTCAGTTTGTTCAGCAAAACATTGACATATTAAAAACAAGAATTACAGAATCAGTGAAAGGAATACAATGTTTTAAGATACTTGCAATTAAATTCTTAACATACACTATAAGAAAACCTTATTATGCACGTAAATTTTGTAAGTCCTTATTATGGATTCTACAAACAGAGACAGTGATCTTTTAAAAAGAGTATAATCTAGGAATTTACCCAAGGGATACAGAAATGCTGAGGCATAGGAGCACATGTACCCCAATGTTCATAGCAGCACTCTCCACAATATCCAGAACATGGAAAGAGCCTAAGTGTCCATCCACAGATGAATGGATCAGGAAGATGTGGTTTATCTATACCATGGAATACTACATGGCAATGAGAAACAATGACATCTGGCCATGTGTAGCAATGTGGATGGACCTTGAGGGTGTTATGCTGAGCGAAATAAGTCAGGCAGAGAAGGACAAATATCATATGTTTGCACGTATAGGAGGATTAGGAGGAACTTGACGGAGGAACAAGGGGAGAAGAAGGGGGGAAATGGTGGGGGAAAGGGAGAGAGGCAAACCATGAGAGACTCTTGAATGCTGACAAAAACTGAGGACTGATGGGTGTAGGGGGGGAGGGAGGAATGGGCATGGAGGAGGACACTTGTGGGGATGAGCACTGAGTGTTATGTGGAAACTAATTTCACAATAAACTATTTGTAAAAAAAAAAAATAAAAATAAAAAGACTATAATCTACTAATGAACCATTAATATCATAGAGCCATGAAAGTTATGTATAAGAAAATTATCTCTTTTTATTTATTTTTAAATAGTTTATTGTCAAGTTGGTTTCCATATAACACCCAGTGCTAATCCAAACAAGTGTCCTCCCCCATGCCCATTACCTGCCTTCCCCTCTCCCCCACTTCCATCAGTCCTCAGTTTGTTCTCAGCATTCAAGAGTCTCTTGTGGTTTGCCTCCCTCCCTCTCCTCAACTATTTTTCGCCTTCTTCTCCCTTATGGTCCTCCATTAGCTTCCTCTTAATCCACCTATATGCAAACATATGATATTTGTTCTTCTCTACGTGACTTATTTCGCTCAGCATAACACCCTCTAGTTCCATCCATGTTGCTACACATGGCCAGATTTCATTGTTTTTCATTGCCATGTAGTATTCCATTGTATAAATATATGACATCTTGATCCATTCATCAGTTGATGGACACTTAAATTCTTTCCATGTTTTGGCTATTGTTGAGAGTGCTGCTCTGAACATTGGGATACATGTGCCCCTATGCATCAGCACTCCTGTATCCCTTGGGTAAATTCCTGGCAGTGCTATTGCTGGGTCATAGGGGAGTTCTATTATTACTTTTTTGAGGAACCTCCATACTGTTTTCCAGAGGGGTTGCACCAGCTTACATTCCCACCAACAGTGTAGGAGTGTGCCCATTTCTCCACATCCTCGCCAGCATCTAGTCTCATGATTTGTTCATTTTAGCCACTCTGAATGGCATGAGGTGGTATCTCAGGGTGGTTTTGATTTGTATTTCCCTGATGATGAGGGATGCTGAGCATCGTTTCATGTGTCTGTTGGCCATCTAGATGTCCTCTTTGGAGAAGTGTCTGTTCATGTCTTCTACCCGTTTCTTCACTGGATTATTTGTTTTTCGGGTGTGGAGTTTGATGCGTTCCTTATAGATATTGGATACTAGCCCTTTATCTGATATGTCATTTGCAACTATCTTTTCCCATTCTGTCAGTTGCCTATTAGTTTTATGGATTGTTTCCTTTGCCATGCAGAAGCTTTTTATTTTAATGAGGCCCCAGTAGTTCATTTTTGGTCTTGATTCCCTTGCCTTTGGGGATGTGTCAAGTAAGAAACTGCTGTGATTGAGCTCAAGGAGGTTTTTTCCAGCTTTCTTTTCTAGGGTTTTGATGGTTTCCTGTCTCACATTCAGTTCCCTTATCCATTTTGAGTTTATTTTTGTGAATGTTGTGAGAAAATGATCTAGTTTCATTCTTCTGAATGTTGTTGTCCAGTTCTCCCAGCACCATCTGTTAAAGAGGCTTTCTTTTTTCCATTGGATACTCTTTCCTGTTTCATCAAAGATTAGTTGGTCATACATTTGTGGGTCCAATTCTAAGTTCTCTATTCTATTCCATTGGTCTATGTGTCTGTTTTTGTGCCAGAAAACTATCTCTTTAAATAAAGCATAAAAGTTGTTTTGTTTTAATTTTTACAGTTTTTCTTTAGAGCCGCAATTTATTCAAAGTAAAAATTCCAAAATATTATACTTAGCTATTATAGTGAATGACAAATAAACATATATCAAATTTTAAATTAGAGAGGGATGCCTGATATACCATAATTTACTTCATTTTGAGAGACAGCAAAAGTCTTTTCCTGTAAAAGACAATTGATGGATGATTTTCCCATTTGGTTTCATATATATACATTAGGTATAATTCTAATGCCTTTGTTACTTAATGCCATATTAATCTTTATTTAATTATTTTTCTGGAGATACCTAAATCAAGGAGTCATACTTCTGATTCAAACTCCCATCTAGAAACCAAGGAAATAATCCCACTAAGCAAGTCCCAGTCAGAATATAAAATCAACATTTTAAAAAATATAATGAAGTTTTATATATTTATACACAGAGAGAGAGAGAGGGCACCTGGGTGGCTCAGTTGGTTAAGCATCTGATTTCAACTCAGATCATGATCTCATATTTTGTGGGTTTGAGCCCCACAATGGGCTTTGTGCTGACAGTTCAGAGCATGCTTGGGATTCTCTACCTCTCTGCCCCTCCCCCACTCGTGCCTTCTCTCTCTCTCACAAAATAAATAAATACACTTAAAAAAGAGAGATTGAGGGGGGTGCCTGGTCGCTCAGTAGGTTAAGCCTCCAACTTCAGCTCAGGTCATAATCTCACATTCATGGATTCAAGCCCTACGGCGGGCGGGCTCTGTGCTGACAACTCAGAGCCTGGAGCCTGCTTTGGATTCTGTGTCTGCCTCCTCTCTGTCTGCCCCTCCACTGCTTGCACTCTGTCTGTCTGTCTGTTTGTGTGTGTCTCTCTCTCCCTCAAAAATAAACATAAAATTGTTTTCAAAAAATAGAGAAATACACATGTATTTAAAACTGAAAAAGCTAATGCAACAGATATTGTATGTTCTTTAATAGGAAGAAAACCCTGGAAGAAGGGAGGTTTGGTGTTTGTGATCTTGGGCTTACAGGAAAGGCCTGTGTTTAGAAAGAGTGCTTATTGAACCCGTGAGCCTAACTTCTTTTCCATAAATAGAAGTAATACCATAACTCATTGATTTGTTGTGAAATAATGCATATCCAACAGTGAATAGGAGAATATACAGTTTTGAATCAGTAATTAAAATAATAGTGCTATTATTTAATCATTACAACAACCAAACAATTTTTCCTTACTTTTTAGATAAAACTATTGAGGCTCAGAGAAACTATATAACCTGTTCAAGGATGCCTACAAAGAATATGATAGAGCTAATATTTGATCCAAGATCTGTCTGATTTTTAACTTACATCACAGCTGCCAACTATATTCTGCAATTCTCAAAATCTCCTCAAAGAAGATTTTTATCTTTATTTTTCTCATCATCATTTATAATCTTTGCATTAATTTGTGAGAACTGCTGTGGCAAAGTACCAAAAATTGGGTGTCTATGATAACAGATATTTATTAACTTTCAGTTTGGAGGCTAAGAGACCTAGATCAATGTTTGGTAGTGTTGGTTCCTTCCAATGGCTGTGAGGGAGGTTCTGTTCTGTTCTCTTCTCCTAGCTTCTGGTGGTTTTGCTAGCAATTTTTGGTGATCCTTGGATTCTGCTGCATCACCTTGATCTCTGCCTTCATCTTCATATGGTTTTCTCCCTGTGTGTGTCAGTGTCCAAATTTCACCTTTTTGTAAGGACACTCATATTGGATTAGGGGTACACTTTACTCCAGTATGACCTTAACTAAATACATCTGCAATGACCCTGTTTCCAAATAAGGTCACATTCTGAGGTATGGGAGGGCCAGGGTGGGCTAGGACTTCAGCAATTTTGGAGAGAAATAATCCAACTGATATTACTTCTCAAAGAGAAAACAAATCTCATGTAGGCAGGTGTGTAGTCTTATAATATTGCCCTTCACTGATATGATTTGACCACACAGTGGTTGGGGTGCTGATGTGGTCATTTTGCTGCTATACTGTCTGTTGGCTTGGGCTGCTTACTGTATTCTAACTGTACAGTTAACTGTAACACCCAAAGCTAGCTTACTGATCTGATGTTTTCTCCAAACCAGTATCTTTTGACCATTCAAGGCTCCCATCATCCCTTAGAGGAGTGCCTACATGTCATTTCTTATGAGTACCTACATATTCCACAGGAAAGCTAGGAAGATCTTCTTTGACAAGTGATTGCAGCTCTCTGGCAGCTCTAGCAATCATTGACTTTATTTTTGTAATGTTTATTATTTATTTTGAGAGAGAGAGCGCACAAGTGTGGGAGGGGCAGAGAGAGGGAGTGAGAGAAAATCCAAAGCAGACTTCCTCTGTCAGCCCAGAGCCCAATGTGGGACTCAACATGGGGATTGAACTCATGAACCATGAGATCATGACCTGAGGTGAAAACAAGAGTCAGATGTTTAACTGACTGAGTCACCCAGGTGCTCTGCAGTCACTGACTTCTTATTGTAATTTCCACACACTACTTAGAACTTCAATGAATTCTTCTTTAGAATTACCTAGAAATAGAATTTTCTGTTTTTCTTTCTGTGTGGCATATTCTACTCATCTTATGGGTTTTTTTGTTTTGTTTTTATCACTAAAGATTGTTCACTCACATCTCTGCTCTCAGGGATTATTTGTCATTACCAAGGTGATATATTGCTGCTTCAGGATGTTTCTTTGTGTTTATGCTGCTTTTCACAGCATCATCACTGACTGACTGACTCTTGAGCTAGTTAGTCAGTTAACCTATAACTCACCAAGGCCATCCCAGAAGACAATGGGGCATTTTTCTTGAAAATGGCCACACCTATCTTTTCAGGTACCACCAAACTAAACTCAATTTGTTCTTAGTTTCAAAGATCCATTACAAAATAGCAATCATGAGCATGTGTTACTTATGTGTTAAATTTCTCTTGATATTAAGGGGGCAAGATGTCAGGACCTGAAATAGCATGCTTTTTTTTTTTTTTTTTTTTTTGGCTTATGGGTATATGCTGTTTTTCAGATACAGGAAATTTAAAAATCCAATATTGAAGCATTTATAAATATATATCATATACCTGTAAAATAATATAATAATAATATAACATGATATAATATAATGAAACGTCTGGAGTTCCATGGATTCCTTCAATAATTAGTTCCAGTTAACATAGATTCTTTTTTTTAATGTTTTTTTTTTAATTTCTGAGAGTGAGACAGCATGAGCAGGGGAGGGTCAGAGAGAGAGGGAGACACAGAATCTGAAACAGGCTCCAGCCTCTGAGCTACCTGTCAGCACAGAGCCTAACACTGGGCTCGAACCCATGAACTGTGAGATCATGACCTGAGCTGAAGTCGGATGCTCAACCAACTGAGCCATGCAGGTGCCCCAGTTAATACAGATTCTTATGGAGAAGGAGAAGAAAAGTTTAAGTGCTCAAGCTGTAGGGTTTTGCAAATCCAGGTTTAAGTCTTACTTCTGCCACTGCTCATTTCTGTGACCTTAATCAACCTCAATAACCTCATGTGTAAAATGAGACATAAAAATAGCATTCGTACGTAAGCTTGTATTTATGTAAAGCAGTGTTTCCAAAACTTGCTTAATGATAAAAATCATCTGGAACACATTAAAAACACAAATTCCAAGACTTCTTCCTCCAGGGAATAGGATTTAGAAGAATTTGGGTGCAGGGCTTTTCTTCTAAGAAGCTGAAGGAGCACACTGAGCAGAAAAATGAATAAGTAAGTAAATAAATAAATTCATATCATACCCCCAATAAAAAGATTATAGAGCTACCTGATAAGATTTAAAAAAAAGTCTCCATCTTGTCATGTGTGGATGGTAGCACAATAATCAGCAGAAGTACATCATACAGAGAGCACTGAGATTTAGATTCAGAATAAAGTAGGTAGGAATGTGAGCCCTTTCACTAGCTCTGGGGACTTGGCAGAAGTAAAATATGAAAAGGGAAAAAGAAGAAAATAAAGACTTTCAGAGAATACCTTATTAAGTGCCAAGTAGCGTACTGTTTTACATGTATGATCTCATTTAACCTCCATAAGAATCTTATGATTTCGATATGGTTAAACCTCCATTTTCTACATATAAAACTGAGGATTAGATAAGTTAAATAATTTCCCCAAATACTACTACTAGAAAGTTATGGATCTTGAATTCAACTCAAGTGCAAGGACTACATGATTGACGACCATGGCTTAACTTCTATAAACCTTAGTTTATTCCACTATATAATAAAGATAAAACCTACAGCATAGATTTTTTTTTTTTTTTTGTGAAGAGTGCATTATACAGAGAGCATTCTACCAGGTTCTAACACACAGTAAATACTTCACAGCCATTCATAACTTTCATCTCCTCCTTATATATATGATGGTTGTTGAGGATGAGAGACATGGTATTTGTTAAGGTTGAAGTAAACTGAATACTTTGGTTAGATGTCAAACAATAAAATGTTCATATTTGGCCAAAACCAATTATCACCATGATAGGTTACATTCTTCGATATAATAATATATGTAAAAGGTATTGTTGTAAAATTTTAGATAATGATTACAAACCTATTATTAAAATTTTTGCAGCCAAAATTTAAAACTTTGACATTTATTATCAAAACAATTATTGATCAGAGGCACACGGGTGGCTCAGTCAGTTAAGCGTCCGACTCTTGATTTCGGCTCAGGCCATGATCTCATAGTTTGTGGGTTGGGGCCCCACATGGGGCTCTGTGCTAACAGCAGGGAACCTGCTTGGGATTCTCTCTCTCCCTCTATCTGCACCTCCCCTGCTCATACTCTCTCTCTTAAAATAAATAAACAAAACTTAAAAACAAAACCAAAAAAACAAAAATAATCATTGATCAACCCTATCAGCTTCCTGATTGCTCCAGAGGTCACTGTGCTGTATATTTTTGATAATTAGAGAAAAGAGACATTTATTTTACAAGCTGTTCATTTTTCTCTAAAGCTTTCCTCCTTCCTTCATGCTCTTCATACTTGATGTCTGATTTTAGAATGATTAGTGAATTCTTTGAGGCTGTGCTGTGCTGCAGTAACAAATCAGCTTTGTAATGTCTTGCTCTTCAACCAATCCTCTCAACAGCAATTCTAATATAGTTGCTGTAATATAATTCCATCTCCTCTTCATCTTTACTTCAAGCTTTAATCTAGTTTTCAAAGAACTCATCTTTAGTCCCAAACATTTATCAAAAACACTTTTCAAATTAAGATAATTCTCTCTCTGAGATCAATTTTTGAAGTAAGTGTTAAGGTAATACAATTGCTCTATCTCTAAATATAAAAATAAAAATAGCAGAGAACAACAATAGCACTATTATCTCACAGGTAGAATTCAAAATCCATCCATGGGGTGCCTGAGTGGCTCAGTCAGTTGAGCATCCGACTCTTCATTTTAGCTCAGGTCATGATCCCCAGATCATGGGATAGAGTCCTGTGTTGGGCTCCACACTAAGCATGGAGCATGCTTAAGATTCTTTCTCTCCCTCTGCCCCTCTCCCCCACCTACACTCTCTTTCTAAAAAAAAAAAATAAAAATAATTTTTAAAAATCCATTCAGGCTTACAATTGGGACCAACATTTAATTGAGGCTTACAATTGAGACCAACAATTAATTAATTAAGTAGTTTATTATGACCAACGCAGCCAGATCTTCTCCTGGAACTAAAGAATACCACTCTTTTGATTGAAGAGTCAAGAATAAAGATAGAAATCTTAGATATTAAGATGATTATATATATGATACCAGTAACATAGACAACACTAAAACAATTACTTTTTATCCTGTGGCACACTGTCTTTCTATTAAAGCAGCATAAGAAAATTGCTCTTTCAATATCATATTCATCTTTTAGTCAACTAAATTCCCAGGCCTTTTATTTATATATAAACATTTGCCAAGCTAATATTCCCCAATCCTGTATTTCACACACAGTTTTTTAACCCACTCTTACAATTTGGGGCAATTCTCAGTTTTAATCCTTTCATTTGAAATATGTGTGAACTATAATTAAGTATGAATTATATTAAGTATAATTAAATATAGAATTAAATCTATAGATAAATAAAAAATTTTACACTCAGTTCTTTTTCCTCTTTTACTATTTATGAGATACATCTAGCTGTCATGTGGAAGAAGCAACAGAAATTTCTATGTGATTCCATGGGATAGAAATAATACTATATGGCTGTGAGCTACAGAAAGATAAATTTTAGGTCTATATAAGGAAAGTCTTTCTAGTATTTTTGTAACTATACAGTAATAGAATGAGATAGTAAACGTTCTGTCTCTGATGATGTTTAAGAGAATTCAAGCATTACCAGAAGAATTTGGCCAGACAATCCTTCTAATAGAAATAATGATGATAGGGCTCCTGGGTAGCCCAGTAGGTTGAGCATCTGATTCTTGATTTTGGCTCAGATCATGATCCCAGGGTCGTGGGATCGAGTCCTGGGTTGGACTCCACACTAAGCATGGAAGTTGCTTTTAGATTCTCTCTGTCTCCCACTGCCCTTCTCCCACACTTGAGCTCTCTCTCTTTCTATTTTTAAAAAATAAAATAAAATAAATATTTTAAAAAAGAAATAATAATGATGTTGATGACGATGATGATAATTAACAATATTAAAGCCAAAACATATGCTATCATTAAGAAATGCAAAAAAGAGGGGTGCTTGGGTGGCTCAGTCACTTGAGCAACTGACTCTTGATTTCCTCTCAGGTCATGATCTCAAGATGGTAAGTTCAAACTCCCGCTGTGGGGCTCTGAGTTGGATGTGAAGCCTGCTTAAGATTCTCTCTCTCTCCCCCTCTGCCTGGTCCTTCCCCACTCAATAATGCTCTCTCTCTTAAAAAAATGAAAAGAAAAAGAGAAAAAAAGAAATGCAAAAAACAAAGAC
>JAESUZ010002052.1:0-37442 GCA_017311185.1 Proteles cristata cristata
AGTCCCCGCCCCTGTGGCCTGAGTGCTCAGGCTCTGTTGCTCACCTGTTTTGTAGGGTTCGCAGTCCAGCCTGGGGACAGGTGGGTGCTGGAGATCAGCCGCCTGTATGAAATCACCATCAAAGTGCTTGACCAGTCTGGCAACAAGGGCTACCTGTCCGACGTGAGTGGGGGCCTTGGGGCCTGGCGGGGTGTCCCCGTGTGGGATGTGTCCCCCAGAGCAGTGCCAAGGCAGCAGGGCCCCCACGCAGGCAGGCCGAGTCCCGTGGTCCCTGGTGGTGCCACTGGGTCCGTGGGCGACAGCGCTGTGGGATCGCGGGGGCCTCTCAAGACATTGTGAGCCTGTGAGTCTGCATCCCCGGCCCTCTCCCTGTAGGGCTGGGGAGGGGAGAGGAAGCCCCAGGCCCCACAGCCCATGGAGTTGGTGATGGGGAAGCAGGGTCCGCCAGCTGCCTTCCTGCTCCCTTGTCATTAGCCCGAGACTTGCCCTCATTCCGCCGAGGACCCATCTTCCCATGCTCTGCAGAGGATCGGAACGCCTATAACGCTACCTGGAAGTCCCAGGGGACCGAGGCCACCCTCCGTTGGCTTTCTGGCTCTAGACAGAGGCAGGGGGAGAGGAGTCTCGGCACAATTTGTTCCTTCGTGAGAGGTTTCCAGGACCCTCAGGCGGACCATCTGGGACCTTGCTGGTGGCTTCTGAGGTTTTCGAAGGAGGAGGCAAGGTCCCCCTTAGGCAGCTTTGCAGGTCATCCCTTTCCTCGTGTTACAGAACAAAGACTCTGTCGATCACCCCTTTTTGGGGGTCGGGATGGGGAGAAGCTCTCATGGATGTTGATGACCTTTCTTGTGGTTTGGTGTTTAGTGGTTTCCTTGCTGGGACTCAGGGTCTGAGAAGGCCGACATGGGCCTGCGCAGCAGGAGCGCTGGGCCCTCGGGCCATGCAGGGAGGGGCGCCCGGAGCCAGAGTGGTCAGAGCTCCGTTCGGGGCTTCACTCCAGCTCAGGGCCTCAGCGGCCACCATGGCCTGGCTGCTCTCTGTGGGTCACCTCCTCCTTTCCGGACTCGTCCCAGAAGTGCCTTTCTCACCCACCCTGCTCCTCTTCCAGAATGTCCACATTGACACCATGTTACCTCCCGAGTTCTTCGAGGTGCTCGCTCTTCCCAGAATGGCCTGTACCTTCACGTGCAGGCAACAGAGAAGAGCCAGACGGTCTTCAAGGCAGCCCTCACGTCCATGGTGGACCAGGCAAGTGGGCATCCCCACCCCTCCACGGCCTCCCAGACTGGACATGAGCCCTGGGGAGTCGGGACCGCCCGCTCAGCCTATGCGCTGCTCTCATGGGTCCTGTGGGGTCGCCTCCCATCTGGGCTCACGAGGGCTGTCTGCTGGTGGGGCTCTGGTCTTTCCCTGCCCCCCGTCCCCACACTGGGGGTCCCTCTTCCTCTGCCCTCCGCCAGCCCCTTTGAAGGTGAGCCTGCGCTCCTGGGACGGGACAGAGCCCTGTTGGGGAAACCATGCTGGGCCGTGTGCAGGTGCATCCCTCTGATGTGGCTGCTTGGGTCCTTCCAAGTCTTTTCATTTCCTTCTTTGTTTAAAAGGCCGGTCAGCTTTAGGTGTGAGCAGTTTTCTCCTGATTGGGAGAGTGGCATGGGTGCTCTCCTCTTCCCACCCTGCACAGAACCATTCCCAGACCTGTAGGGGGAGCGGCTAAAGCAGCGGAAAGGATGGTCTGTGGGTCAGGCAGCGATTCCTACCAGCCTGTCCCTTGAGCTCCAGGGGCTTCTGGGCAAGCTGCTTTCATGCCCCGTGCCTCAGTTTTACCGCCTGTAATGTGGGATACCCACGTCATCCCTTCTGGGGCGCCGTGAGAATGAAGTCAGGCAGTATTTATTTGAATGGCTATTACAGAGCCGTGGAAAGCCGTCTCCATGGAGACAGGAGGCTGCAGGGTGTGCTCCCCGACAATCACTGCGTCTCCCTGTGACCTGATCTCCAGGGAGGGGTGGGGGTCTGACTGAGGGCGTAAACTCTGGTTACTGTGTCGCCATGGTGATTCACGGTGCCCTCACCCCCTTGTGGGATGAAGGGGTCACACGTTGTGGGTGCCTGAGTGGAACCAGCAGGAGGTAGAAATCTCATCCCCAACACCCTCTCTCCGAGCATCTTGATGTTTCCGTGGCAACCAAAGACAGGCACCATCAGTACACAGTACAGGTAACCGTACAGCTGGTCCATTCCTTGGGTGTTTCCGTGGGATTGGGGCTTTTTGGCTAATCTGTCTAATACTGTCACCTTCTCGTGGTCAGAGAGAATGTAAAATCCGAGAATTTTCATGCCTTTTCTATTTTGTGGGGTTTCTATCACAGCATTACATTTTGGTGATCAGGAAAACAAAACAAAACCAACCCAGAACAGCAGACCAGAAAGCAGAATAAAGAACTCCTGGAATGCGGATTTAACTTTGGCATGCATCTGGTTTAAAAAAAAAAAAAAAGTTTCCCACAGGCAGTGTCAATATCCTTGGAGGAGGATCTGAAATTCAAGGAGAGAACAGCTCTCATTGTCACATGTCAAGTGTCCTCGGGCCCACCTGGCCTCAGTCAGGCCCTGACCAAGTCCCCCGGGGGCAGCATCCCCGCCATCTCCCTGGCAGTGATGACTGGCACCTGCTGCCTGCTCACACAGGTGTGTCCCCGTCCTGCCTTTCTAGAATCTGGGGTGCTGGCCCCCAATATGGGGAGCCACGGGGCTGCCTGTACTTCAGGGGGACGACTGTCAGCAGGAGGGGTGTGTGCGGGGAGGGGCCCTTGCTCCTGGTCAGGGAAGCAGCCCCTGGACCTCAGCATGTCGCCTGGGGTGCTCCCACTCGGGTTTGGAGGCGCCGCCAGTCTGGGGCCAATGTCACGGGTATGTGCGAGTGAGCATGCGTGCGTGAATGTGTGTGTGTGTGTGTGTGTGAGTGCCACGACACCCCCAGAATATGAGGACCAGAAATGAGACCCGGTAGAGAGAGCAAGGTGGGGAGGTGGCCTCCAGCCGGGTGCTGAGGGGCTGCTGACCATATGTGTCAGAGGTGAGTGTGAGCGTGTGACAAGAAGGGAGAGAGAGAGAGAGAGACACCAGGCAGGCAGGGCTGATGCTGCTGTCTTCCTCCCCAGGCCCTCGGAGGGATCGGGAACTTCAGCTGGTCTTGGTCGAGCTACATGCTGGCTGCAGTCACCAACAAGGGCATGATGACCACAGGCAGTGACACTCGACTCAGTGTGATCCAGGCACATGACGTGCAGAACCCGCTACATTTCGGGGAGATGAAGGTGAGACCTCAGGGCCCCGGACAGCTGGGGGGCAGGGTTGGGGTGGGCAGCGGCTCAGGATGGTGGTCTGTAGCCCACCCTCTCGCACCCAGCCTTCAGGCTTAATTCAGAAGCACGTCAGGCCTCCCTTTTGGGGTGTCGGTGGTGCGCTGGGCGATGAGGGTCAGGCCCCAGCCCCGCCCTTGAGGAGGTCACGTCGCAGCAGGCAGTGGGATGGAAGAGCTCACAAGGGCCAGGGTCAGCGTAGTTAAGAGTCTCTGGAAGGAAGACCAGAGAACACAGAAGACATGAGGTAATCAAAGGAGTCATTCTAGAAAATTCCTGACCTGAAAGGATTGAGTCCCCCAATCAGAAGTGCCCTGGAGTGCTGGTAAGTTCCCAGTAAAGGGGAGGCCCCTGACTCTGTGAGATCTGCCTCGGACAGCTTTGCTTCCGCGTACGGCGGCCCGACACCTGGCTCTTGACCCCAGGTGGTGCGGGACCGACTCACGGAGCAAGGGCCGTGGGTGGCGGGAGGGAGTCCCCTGCAGTGGAGGCACCGACAGCCCCGCCTCGGCCTCCTGACTTCCTGACCCTGACCTCCACTGTCTCTGTGACTTCGCTGAGGGCAGCAGTGAGAGCTCGAAACACAGTGTGTCCTCTCAACCTGCCCTTACCTTATTTTGGGCGTGGATGGATGGACAGGTGGTTCTGGTCCTTTGATCTGGATCCACATGGATACACACACGGGCATACCCGCACTCCTGTCTAAAGAGCTATCTCATTCTGACATACAAAGGGTCGTAACTGAGACCCCTTAGCTACAGCGTGGTTATCAAATGTGTGGATGACCTGTGACCATCCCCCTTCCCCCCGAGCTTCTTCAGTCTCAGTCACGTGTGACCCTCATCCAGGTGCTCAGCTAGCAGCCTGAGGACAGCCCCTCGAGAGGCTGTGTAAAGGCCCCAGAGGCCAGGCTGTCGCGCCCAGACCCCACCGTCCAGGTTTTTTCATCAAGTAGACGTGGCTAATAAAACCTCAGCAAAGAGCCTGAGAGCATTGAATGGATGAGCAGTGTTTTTAGAACAGAACGTGGAGGGTCGGAAGGGTTGTTTTATACAGGTGTCATCGGTGGGTGAGGATCCCTCCAGCACCCTGCATGTGGCCTTCTTTATATCCCTCCAGCATGCTGAGCTGGTACGGACTCAGGACCTTTGCACTGGCTGCCTCTTCTTCCTGGAACATTTTGCCCCTACGCTCTGGCTGCCTCTGACAAGGCTCTCAGGGCTGAGCTCCTGTGTCACCTTAGCAGAGGGGCCTCCCCTGACCGCTCTGTCCCCCAGTTCACGCAGTCCCCAGCTCAGTCTCCTCGCTGACGTGTCTTCCGTGCCCAGTGCGTGGCAACTTAGCCTTCCCTCTACCATGGAGCGTGATGACCCCCATCCACCCTGCTGTCCTCCAGGTGAATGTGATCGAGCCCAGCAGCGTGGAGCTCGCGCTGTGCCAGGTGGAGGCACGTGTGGGCCAGACCTTGGAGCTGCCACTCCGGATCGACGGCCTCATTCCTGGTGGGGCGATGAGGTGGTCTCCCCGAGCAACTGCTCCCATTTCACCCTGGCGATCGAGGTGGAGAACCCAGGGCGTGTTCCAGCCGCTCCCAGGTAAGCCGACACCGAAGAGTGGGCGCTGGACCACCTACGTTCTCAGCACAGGCTGCCCTAGGTTACAAAATGGGGGACTTGAGACAGCGGGGGGGGGTCATAGCATAAGGAATGGCATCTGTGCCCTCGTCCACCATCAACAGCGGTCTGGTCTGGCTCTTGCCCACCATGTCACCCGACCTATCCCTGGGCTTTGAGAGGACTCAGTTGCCACATCTCTAAAATGGGCATCATCCGAAATAGAATTGCGTGTCCTAGTGTCCGTTACAGTGCCTGGCATGCAGTAGGTACTCGGCATCCACTGTCCTAGGCGTTTTGGCTGGTGACAGAATCCCAACACTTGGGTGGCATTCAGTGTCCACCCCTCCGTGTCCATTGATCTTCCCTCTTTGGCCTGCCCTGTAGGGTTTTCGTGGCCACATTGGTCGTAATGGTGGCAGTGGCAGTTGTTGAAGGAGCATCAGCCCCGCCGGGTGTGGAGGAAGTGCTGGCGGGAGCGGAGCATCAGGCTTTGCAGAAGGGGGTTTGTGGTTGGACCACGTGCTGGAACTGCCTCGCTGCCTGAAGTCTCCCAAGGGCACCGGTGAGGAGGGGAGGTAGACCCAGGCGTGTCTGACCCTGACCGGGGAGCCGTCCTCCCCTGAGAGACGGGGGTGGAGGGTCTCCCACGGATTGAGAAGACCAAGGGCTGACAGTCCCGTGAGGGAGGGAGGTTTGTGCAGCAGGGGTGGAAGTGACAGGTGGGCAGGGTCTCTGCAGGCACGTCCGAGGGACACGGGCACATGCCGTGGTCCCGGCACGGGAGCCTGTCGATTCCTGAATCGTGAAGGGCTCGGACCTCAGCGTCCAGAGGAGCGACCGCTCGACCCTGACAGGGTTCAGGAAGCTCAATTGGCGGAAGTGTTTGCGGGGTCGCCTGTGGTGCTGGGTGGCTTCATCCGCCACCGCCGTCGTCGTGGCGACTGTGGAGCCGGGTGGACCTGGAACCGCGCAGAGGAAGGAGGCGGTGCCTCTGAACCACCGCCGTGGCGACCGCGTTCCTGTCATTCTGTGGAGGGGGCTGCCGAGCCCGCCCTGACCGTCCAAGAGGAACAGCCGTGTGAACCTTGACGCGTCCTCAGTGAGGCAGCCGTCTAGGATGGGGGAGAGCTCAGCACGATGGAGGGGCAGGCCGGCCCCCGATGTGTGTCCTGGGGGGAGTCTGCAGACTGTGGCCCAGGCACCGGGTCAGCGCCCGGGAGGTCCTGGGAATGCGGGACAAGGCCTGGAACTCCACAGCTGTGGGTCTGAGCACCCCTTCTGCCTCATATTGGCTGTGTGACAGTGGACAAGTTTCCTAACCTCTCTGAACCTTAGATCCTTCATGGATAAAATGGGGATACCAGCTCCTCACTTGCTGTGAGCGTTCCCAACGGATGTCCCTCCGCTCAGTGTAAGAAGCATTTAAGGGGTTTGGTTTCGAAGATGGCAGCTGCGACCAAAATCCTGTGGCATCTGCATTTTGGTCAGAAAGTTCCGGAAACATCCCTCAGTGGAGAGCATATATGGCCTGGCGAAGCTTTGTATATGGGGTCCGGGTTATACGAGAAAGATGTGTCTTATAACCTGGAGCCCAGTGTGGGCAGAGAGATGCCGGCGTCCGGGAACTCTATGGGGCTACAGAGCGGGGGCGGGGCAGGGGGGGCGGTGCATGGAGCGACATGTCTCGGGGGCGCTGGAGACTCGTGGAACAGACGCTTGGGGGCACAGGTGATCCCCACGTTAGGCTTCCCGGTCTGTCTCTGTCTCAGGTGAGGCTGCAGGTCGAAGACAGGTGATGGGTCCCTCAGCAGCCCCCAGGCCCCCGTCTGGGTCCGTTTGGGGCTTTATTTTCTTCCCATTTCCTCCATGTCCTTGTCGTTGAAGCCCCTTGAAAGCTGGCTGGCCGTGGGCGCCGCTGTGAGCCTGCGATGGAGCCCTCACCCCACCCTGCTCCAGGTCTCGGCTGGGTTTCAGTGGCCTGTTCGTTGAGCATCTAGTAAGTGCTGTGGCCCGGGGGGTCCTGGTGCAGGAGAGGCATGGTGTCGCTTTCAGGGCCCACCTTGAACGCAGACAGGTGGCTCTGCAGGCAGTTACGGTGCCCAGGCCGGACCGCGCCGGTGCAGAAGTTGGTGCCTGAGCCTGTGTGGGGGTGTCTGGGAAGAGGCGGCTGGAGGAAGCGAGAGCTGAACCCGGAGGACCAGAGGGAGAAAGTTGGGGGAAGAGTGTTCTGAGAAGCGCGAAGGGTATGTCAGGGGCCAGGGACCACAAAGGGGGTGACATGTGTCAAGTTCAGCCCCAGGTCAGGGCAGACATTGCGGTTGGGAGAGCCTGGCGCTCAGGGAGTGCTGTGTCTTCACACCAGACAGAGTGGGGAGGGAGGTGGACGGCATCGCACTCGGCACCCCCTCCGCCCCTTCTCCATCACGCCCGTCCCAGTCTTGCAGAGGACCCGGCGTCCTGTCTCATAATTCAGGGCCGAGTCCAGAAGAGCATTGGCCCAGCCTCTCCTAACCCACCTGGAAGCCAGCAGGGCCCACGCTCAGACCCGGCATTTCCGTATTCACTGTGTGTGATGGTGGACACAGACAGGCCCAGTGGGCCGAGCTGCAGTTTTCCGGGGCTCGTGGTCTGTGCCCGTGGACTGTAGAGCCCACCCTTCCTGGCGGTGCAGGGACCTCTGCCCGAGCCACAGCGGTGGCCGTGGATAGATCCGGGATCCCCCCCACCTGGGAACAGCACCAGTGCCCGTCACCGGCTGAGCGGGTGAGCAGACTGGGCCACACCTTGCGGTGCGGTGGTCCTCAGCAGGAAGAAGGCAGCAGCAATAGCAGAGGGGAATTTCACAGACACCTTGCGTGAAAGGCACCCGACGCAGAGGGCGTACTTCACAGATGTACTTCACAGATGTGCCGTGGGAGGCACGCCCATCTCCGCAGAGACACGGAAAGCACAGCAGCAGCTGCTGGGGACCGTGGAGGGAAGGGCACCGCTGGCCATGGTTGAGATGAAATGTAGAAATTAGTGGTGGTAGCGGCCCACCTCTGTGAATGTGTTAAAAACCACTGCATTGTGTGTGCACTCTAAATGTGTGATTCTGGGGACGCCTGGGTGGCTCAGTCAGTTAAGTGCCGTCGGCAGTGGCTCCGTGTCCAGGGTGGTGTGGGCCATGGATGCGGAGACTGGCAAGCTTATCGTCATTTTGTCTCAGGAAAGAGTGGGCATCTGCTAGATGCGGGGTGCTTCTGAACCCTCCCTGGATGCGGGGCCGGTAGTGGTGGGACACTGGGCAGCTGTTTACTGGGCCCCGGCTCTGCTCGTGAGGACCACCCCCTCTGAGGGTCCTGCCTCTGCCCTCGGAGCCCACAGCCCCTGCTGCTACCCTCCCCTCAGCCAGTGCCAGCCTAGCCAACCTGGGCCCCACAGATCACTCTTCTCTGGACTGAGTCTCCCCAGCTGCCAGGCCAGGCAGAAGGAGAATGGGCAGTGAAAATGACAAGCGAAGGAAGAGAATGGAAGTTTACTGAGTACGTACGATATTCCAGGCATTAGCCCGGATCACCAGACCCAGGAAGTGGGCTCAGTATGAGCAAATGCAAAATAGGCTCATGAGTTTTAGGAGCCTGGGTTCAGCAAGAGTCACTAGCACTATAAAGAAACCTAATAAGGTTGATCTTGGACCAGATTAAGAGGAGTATACACTTCAGAACGAAGGCGAGTATATAGTGTGTTCTAACCAGACTCTGGATCCTGCATCTGTCCCAGTGCCCTGCTCACTGACAGAGACACGTTAGATTTGGGGTCGGGAGGATCTGGAATCCTGTCCTGTGAGGGCCACTCAGCCTAGAGAAGGACAGTCCCCAGTCACTGCCCCCTCGTCTCCGTGGTGCTGACCCAGAGCAACGGGGTCAGATAGGGCTGCGGGCTCAGGGGACCAGGCTGGGGGTCCCAGGGGAACGGGGTGAATGGCGGCCAGATGCACGCGGGGTGAGCCGCTCACGGAACCAGGCCGCCTGGGGAAGCGGGTACATGGTGCCTGACACCCATGACCACCTTCTAGCCCCACGTCTCCCATGTCAGCCTAGGCAAGACCCTCTCTCCTTGGGTGGGGTGTTCTCTTCGTGAAACGCCCCCCCCCCTCCACCGGCCTGAGCCCTAGAGCCCTTTCCCTAGATCCTCGTGGAGGGGAGGTGCTGCTTCTCCAGGCGGTGAGGATCCGCGCCCCCACCACTTGGATGCGGACGGGAACCCAGGTGAGGCGGGGGCCCCTCCGGCCCCTCCTCCTGTGCTGGTGGCTGAGCAGCCTCTCGGCAGATCTCGGGCTCCGAGCTCTGGTTCAGGATGAGCCTGGGGGGAGGCACTGCTAGGTCTCTGGCTCCTCTCCTGCTCCACCCCTGGTGTCTCTGGGGTCAGACTGGGCGTCAGGAAGGAGCCCCCCCCCCCCATTTCCTGCTCCGGGCCACACGGGCACTCTGTTTCCTCGCTCCCTGCGCAAAGTCCTCAACATAGTGTTTACCCCTCTCCAGTTCTGTGTTGGCACAACTTTGGAGTGACACCTGTGACCCCCTTCCCCCGAGTCTGTCACCTTCCCGCACCTGGGATAGCGCCTGGCGGGAACAGGCAGTAACGTTAGTATAGCGGGTACTCGGCGTTTCTGTGAAGTGCCTCATTCGTTAACGAGCCGTGAGGCAGCTCCCGGGGTCGGGCTCTATGGACACGTAGGAAGCTGACGGCCTCCGCTCAGGGCCACACGGCTCGTCAGTGCTGGAACTGGAAGTCGGCCCAGGCGACCTGGCCTGGAGTCGTGGTCCTGCCTCCACGTTTTCCCCCTAGTGGGCACTCAGGAGGTGCGGGTGAGGGGCCTGGGAACCCCACCTGCGCTGACCCCACGTGAGGAGGACCCCCTGCAGATTGAGAAAGAGGTTAGGGAAGAACGAGGCACCCTTTGCACAAAGGAGGTGGGAAAGCAGCCGGGCTGTCAGAGGTGCCCCAGGGCTTGGGGGGGACTCTTGGCCGCAGGACTCTGGTCAGGGCCTGGCCTCTGTCTGGCAGATGCCTGTTTACACCACTGGGAGCACCAGCAGCCAGGACCTTTCTCCTTCGGCAGCGCCGTGCCGGGCCTCACCTCCACTGGTCTGTCACCAGGCAGGACATCCTGGACGTCCAGGGGCGGCACCACCAGGTACCCACCCACCCAGATCCCCTTCTCTGGGGCTGCGCTGGTGTCTGGGGTTGGGAGGGTTCTCCCCGTACTTCTGCACATCAGGTCTGCACCCTCCCTCCCAGCCTGGTCCCGGCCCCATCCTGCTCTCTCTCCAGGCTCCTCAGGACCCCATCTCCCAAACGCTGCCACCACACTGCCCCCCACCCCCGCCAGTGTCTTCCCTCCGATCCCAGGCCTCTCGTGACCAGGAAAGTGAGTGCCTAGCTCTCCCTCCGCCCAGTCCGGGGCAGCCCACAGCCCTTTCCACTTTAGCACGTCCTTGCTAAGCGCTAGGGAAGGGCTTTGTAGGTAACTCACTTCAGAAGTCCTTGTGGAACGTTCCAGAACATCATGGACACTTGGTCAGGGCCCCTAGTCTGTAACTTCTGACTCCATTCTGAGGTGATGCCTGGCATCCCTGGGGCTTTTTCTTGATTTACCCCCAGGGGTCAAACTCCCCTCCGCTTTGCCCTTCTTAGAGGGACCTGGCCTCTGTTCAGCCTCATGGCTGACGCAGTAGCTCCCAGTCCCCTCTCTGTGCTGATGGCCCAAACACGGGAAGGGACGTGCGTCTTGCCCAGGGAGCCAGTGGGGAAATGGAGCAATGAGAAAGGTTTCTAGCCATGGTGACTCGAGTCTCCCATCCCTGGGGCCTGCAGGAAGCAAGCATGGGGTGGTTTTAAGGATTCTTCTTGCCTTATCTGTGCACCATGGGGAGGGTCCTGTCCCCGGTGCCAGGGGTTTTCCTCAGACTGTTCCCATAGCACAGACCTCCCATACGGGAGGGGCTCTTTGGGAGTCTACTCACCACCCACTCCACACCCCCAAGGCTCTGAGAAGGCCTGCTCACTGGGGTTGACCCAACATTGCCCAAACGCATCCAGGAGCCTCGTGACACCCCGGCTCCTGCACTCGTGGGCTTAGCAGCCCCTGGTCAGAGTGGGGAGACAACGCCCTTTGAGAACAGGCAGGCGGCCATCAGGGGGACCGGAGGCCCCTGACCTCGCTGAGAATGCATTTGGGGTCTTTCCCAGGCTTTGCTCCCGCTGTGATCATAGTACAACTTTGCCATGAACGTGCAGGGCCGGGTTAAAGGCTGGTCCCGGCTGAGGGTGGTGGTCAAGGATGTGGACCTCGCCACCGGACAGCTGCATGGCCGCGCCAGGGAGCTCACTGATGAGATCTAAATCCAGGTAAAGGGCAGGTGGGCAGCAGCCTCTGCCTGCAGGGGCATTTGGGCACACATCGTCCCTTCAGCCACCCTGTACCTGATGAGTTCTCAGGAGTCGGGGAGCCCAGAGATGGGGCTGCCTGAGAGCGTAAGATGGAGAAGAGTGGCTGGCAGGCGGGAATGGCATGAACGGAAGCCTGGAGGTCCGAAGTAGCTTGATGTTCTCCCCAAAGAGCAGATAATTCTGAGCGTGGAGTCTGAGGCACCTTCGTGGGAGGAAGAAGCTGGAAGATCCTCTGAGTGGGACATGAATTGAATTGTCAGTGTTTGTTTCGCAAACACTCACAGATCGCGTAACGGAGGCCGACCTTCCTTTCCCCAGTTCCCAGTGTGGCCTCCCTGTGAGGTGTCCCACGAAGCCTGTACGGTAGGAGCTCTGGGCCCTGCTGCCTGCGGATGAGCCTGAGGCCCTGGGGGTAGGGGTCAGGGTGTCCCCTCCAGGTTGCAGTGAGTGGGTGGGGGGTCCTGAAAGGCCTGGAGGGCTGTGCGGTGTGTATGACCTGGGAGAAAGTGTGACCCATTGATTCTCAGATGAAAACAGAGCCTCGGAGAGGGAGGGGCCTGTTCCAACTCCCAGAGGTGCAGCCCTGAGTCAAGACTGGAAGCGCAGCAGTTCTTCTCCCGCTCAGGCCTCAGTGCCTGAGTCTCTCTCTCCAATCTGCCCTCCTCCCTCTCCTGTCCGTGTGGGCCCTCAGTAAAACTAGGGAGGTAACAAGATCCTTCTAATGAGCATTTTTAGCTTCAAGAGCCCATTCTGCCCACCTGGGACCCAGTAACCTTGGGGACGCCTTAAATTGCAAAGAAAAATTGGGGTTACCTGGGTGGCTCTTTTGGCTAAGTGTCCGTCTTCAGCTCAGGTCATGATCTCATGGTTCATGGATTCAAGCCCCGCGTCGGGCTCTGGGCTGACAGCTTGGAGCCTGGAGCCTGCTTCAGATTCTGTGTCTCCCTCTCTCTTTCCCCCTCCTCCACTCACACTCTCTCTCTGTCTCAAAAATACATAAATGTTGGGGCGCCTGGGTGGCTCAGTCGGTGAAGCGGCCAACTTTGGCTCAGGTCATGATCTCACGGTTCGTGGGTTCGAGCCCCACGTCAGGCTCTGTGCTGACAGCCGGCTCAGAGCCTGAAGCCTGCTTTAGATTCTGTGTCTCCCTCTCTGCCCCTCCCCTGCTCGTGCTCTGTCTCCCTCTCTCTCAAAAACATATAAACTTAAAAAAAACTGCATGGAAAAATTGAAAGCAGCCCCTGAACATGAGAACAGAAACAGATTCAGGTCCCGTCTTCAAGAACAAATAAACCATTTTCTAACCCAGGTGCCTACCTAGTTGGGGGTAAAGATTTTCAAAGAAAGAAACCCTCATTTACCAACCCCGCACCGTGGACTGCACATGTGTGTACACACACATGCACTTGCACGTGTGCACACAGACATAAACACGCCCACATATGTAACGTACATACTCATGCAGAGGCGCAGACACGTGTACACACACACACACACACAGGTACATGTTCTTTCCAGTGAAAAATAAAATGAAATCATGTCTGGCACCTTCTCATCAGATTAAAGATGGGGCTTCGCAACCTTCAAATTCTGTGACCTCACATGAGTCACGAGCATCTTTGTGCCTCGCTTTCCCTAGCCGATAGCAGTTGAAGGTTTGAGTATGTCAGACGCTTAGAGATGCTGGATTCGGCCACAGATGTATTTGATTTGGCTCATTCAGTGCTGCAAAACCGTTTTTATCTGTCGTCAACATTTAAAAATAGGAAGATGTATAAAAATCCAATAGGCAGCTGGTCCTGAAGATACATGGCATTTTGCCACGTGCCGAAATCTGCAGGAGATGGGAGGCTCCTCCCCTGGCCCCACCACTTCCCCCCCTCCCCGCCACCCCCTGGTCTCCTGATGGTGAGACCACATGTCCGCGCCATTGACCCTGGTGCTGGCATTATTGCTTTTCTTACCCTTGAGTTAACAGGGAAGTAAGGTCTCTCGTGCACCTTCATTTCCCTCTAAAGAGCGGCAACAGGGGCTCTTGGAGGGCTCAGTCGGTGAGGCTTCTGACTTGGGCTCAGGACATGATCTCGTGGTTAGTGAGTTCGAGCCCCGTGTCAGGCTCTTTGCTGACGGCTCAGAGTCTGGAGCCTGCTTCAGATTCTGTGTGTGTCTCTCTCTGACCTTCCACCACTCGTGCTCTGTCTCTGTCTGTATCTCTCTGAAAAGTAAATAAACATAAAAAAATAAAGAGGGACAACAAAGAACATGCATTGAAGACAATCAGGAAGTAGGAGGAGACATGTCTGTGTGTGTACTTCCTGTGCAACATGAATCCGCGTCAAAATCACCTGCCGAGTGGAAGGACTCCTTTGACCCAGGAACCCCATCTAGTCAGTCCCCAGAGGCCATGTATCATTCACCTTTCCGGAAGTACCGCCACTCGCATCGCCGCTTGAACCCCACGGCTCTTTGAGACAGACACGGCGAGGATGATTACTTTTAGACCCATTTTACAGATGAAGAAATCCAGGCTCATGCATCTGATCAGAACATAGCAGTGCTGGGAGGGAGAGGGTTTTCTCAGGAAACCAAGCCCTTAGGGTCCAGCCAGCCTTATCGGATCAGAAGCCGGTGGGGAACTCAGAGCTGTGCTCAGTATCCCAGCCCAGATGCCAAGGGAGGTCGTCCCCAGGGTTCCTGGAGAAAGGGTGGCGGGCAATCAGGGTGCATGTAGGGAGGGGCCTGGAGTTCCCGTAGGTGCGCCACCGTGGGCTGGGGAGCCGCCGAGGGCCTCGGGCCCCCTGAGGAGTGATGGTCAGACCCACGCGGACACTAGCAGGTTTATCATCTGCTGCCCTGGCTTGCTGACATTCCCCACCCCCACACCGTGTGGAACCCGTGGGAGCGAGATGGCGGTGAGTCCGAGATGGTCACAGTGAGAAGCAGCGGAGCAAGACCCTGGGTCCCGGAGCTCCGCACGCTGCCTTCCGTGCCCACAGAGCTGTCCCCACCACCGGGAATTCGGGGAGGGCCCCCCGTTCCCTGGCTCTGTGAAGCAGATGCCGCCAGGGCTCACGAATGTGAGCCCTGCTGCTTGCTCTCCTCACACTCTCGGCGTCCTTTTTTTTTTATGTTTTTTTTCTTTAATTTACTTATTTCTAAGAGAGAGAGAGAGACAGCGTGAGCAGGGTAGGGTCCAAGAGAGAGGGAGTCACAGACTGAAACAGGCTTCAGGCTCTGAGCTGGCAGTCAGCACAGAGCCCGACGCGGGACTCGAACCCACGAACCGTGAGATCATGACCTAAGCGAAAGTCGGACGCTTAACCGACTAAGCCACCCAGATGCACCCTCGGCCTCTCTTAAAAGTCAGCCCTCCCCATCCCATCGCCGGCCGCCTGACAGGTGCTGGCAACAGGGAGCCTCATGTCTCGGCCCCGCGGGGTCTCCCTGCCGGGAGGGGAGGGGAGCGGGTGCTCGGCCGTGGCTCGGGTAGCATGACGAGAAACAGAACTCACCCTCTGTTCCAGGTATTCAGAAAGTTGCTGCTGCTGAGCCCTCAAATAGAAGCAGAACGAATATTAACGTGGCCCAACTCATTTATAAAGCCTCAGACAAACAGGTACGTGACTCAGCGCTTGTGTGCAGCCAGGCTGAGAAGCTGCGCTCGGCGTCCGACGGCTCCTTTGCCAAAGCTGTCAGGAGCCGCGGTGCTTCAAGCCAACTGCATCTTTCTGGGCTTGAAGTGGGTGCAGCTTCCACACTCCCTCTCCCCCCACCACGGACGTCTTCTGCGGGTCCACTTGTTCCCGAAGGTCTGGCTTTTCTCCCCTGTAGCCTCGAAAGCTTGTAATGCCGACTGCTCAAGTCTGCTGCTTCAGAGGGAAAGCAATCGTCCCTGGAAGAGTTCAATTGTCAAATGCCCCTTTATCTTCGAGGCTTGATGTGCAGTGTAGGTCATTCCTGAACCAGCAGCGTGGGCACTGCCTGGGAGCAGGTTGGAATGCAGATCCCGGGCCCCTCCCCAGAGCTGCACGTAACCAGACCCCCACTCGACGGGGACGCCTGTCAGCGTCTACAAGGCGAAGGTTTAAAGCATGTGTGAAAAGGTCGTTCCCACCTTGCATTCAATCGGGTGCCTCTGGTGGCAACGACTTGCACGTGACTTGCAGCTGCTTGGGAGATGGGGGTAGGGGATACAAGGACCACAGGAGTGCTGGCTGTTCCGTGAGGTGCGCATGTGTGGCAGTCGTTCGTCCACGAGCGTCTAAACGCCAGGCTGTGTGCTAGGCTCTTGGAACACTTGCGTGACGTTCTAGTGTGAAGCGAGAAGTACGGCACGAGAAGGGGACAGCAAACAGGGATAATGGTTAAGCCAAAGCCCAATGAAGGGCCTTCTGTGCGAGGGTGTAGGGGATAGAGATAGGGACGCTCGTGCTGGGAGTTGAGGGTGCACAGGAGTTCTGCGGGCGCCCAGGAAGGGGTTAGTGGAAGAATGTAGAGGCAGAGGCAGTAACACTACTTCAGGTCATCTGAGGAGGGTCTGCTGGGTGCGTGCAGAGAGCCGGGGGGGGGGAGGGAGGCCGGGGGGCTGACCACCTTGGCTTCCTGTTGTTTCTTTGTTCTGTAAAGAGTAGGAAACGCTGCGGGATGTGTCTTCCACCCAGTGCAGGTCTGAGCAAGCAGCCATTCTCATCCCGTTCCCTGCCCTTGAGAACAGGACGGGGCAACACCATTGCTTCCCTTTCACAGTCGGGGAAACTGAGGCGAAGAGAGGCGGCCCGCAGCTGCTTGCCGGCCATTGGGACTGCCCGCGGGCTCTGCCCGGCTCAGCCCCATTGTCTCTCCACGGTGCCTGGCCGCCTCGTGTCAGTAAATGGGAAGCTTGGCCCGGAAACGATCGTGCGCAGCGAGTGTGCCCTGCGGCTGGTGAGAGACGCTCGCCCTCAGTCCCTTCTCCCAGAAGCAGCGCTGTCCTTGGAAACATGGGTTTTCCAAATTAAGTTTCCTGTGTAGTCGGGCTGCGCACTGGGTCCTGATGCACAGAGGGACTAAGATCAGGCCTGTGTCTTCTCCCGGGGCCCTTCGCTGGACCTCAGACAGGGGCGCGGGGCCCCTCGCTGCCACCCACTCCCGCTGCCGTGCTCTGAAACACCGAGACTGTTTTCTAAAGGGATGGAGCGGCCTCTCTGAGCTACCGCGTCCTGAACGGGCTGGAGAAGGTTCTCGTGCACGGTGATGAGAAAGGCTTCCTGGCATCCAGGTGACCGCCCAAGAGCCTTTCGGGGCCAACCAGACCGTGCTGTTTGCTCTGAAGGTGGCATCATGTGTTCCTCTTTTCAGAGGAACAAGCACTCTATTGAGGTAAAGAATTCCCCCTTGCAGGTGTAAAATAGACCTGTTCACCTCCCAGTTGAGAAATTGGAGGTGAGAACTTATTGAAGAATAACTTGGGGGCAGAGGTCCTAGATGGAAAGTTATAGAATCTTCTAGATGTCAGAGCTGGAGATGCTTGGAGATTATTGATCGCAGTGGCCTCCTTTCATAGATGGGGAAACTGAGGCCCAGCGAGGCCCGTGATTTGCTGGGACCGGCACCCGGTGTCCTGACTGGGCAGCTGGTACCTGGAACATGGTAGGCGCCTGTGTGCGTTGACTGCGTGCGCAGACACCCCGCCCAGAGGTGGTTGCATTCTAGGGACCCGTTTTACAGGCAACGACCCCAGGATTCATCATGGAGGTGACTCGCCCAGCGAGCCACTCAGTGGTGGAGAGTCAGGGTCTGGGCCCGAGCCCTAAGCCTGCTCAGCCGCCTTGTGTCCTCTGGTCATGTCACAGCGTGTCCCATGTCCCTCTCCCATCCCGTGCTCCGTGGTGACAGGGACTTTGTCCCCCGGCGTCCTTGGGTCAGGTCCCCGAATTTCCCTCCACCGTCTCAGCGTAGCCACTTGCTGAATCCTGGGTGACAGACAGGATATGTGACTTGAAGTTCGAGATTTTTCCAGGGTTACAGACGTGTTTCCTTAGTGAATCTCATCTTGTTTCCGTAACTACTACCTGTCAGGCAACCTGCACCCCAGGTTTTGAGTGAGCGAAAGCGACTTGCTGCTCATCCTCCTTCAGCAAACACGTGCCGAGCACCCGCCGTGCACTGGCCACTGCACCCGCCGACCTCTATCCAAGACACTAGGTCTCTGAGCGGGGGCTGCCTTTCTGGCCTTTCTGGCCAGGATAGATTCTCCCCGGGGTGGGGGGCCAGGGCCACTCTCTCTGGATCTCGGGTTTCCAGGCTCCATAATCCCTTTCCCTGGAGCAGGTGCTGGCGAATACTTGCTCCGCAGTCCAAACGGACACGACTTCCACTTTAAACACCCGAGAGCCAGGCTGTCGAAGGAAAACTGAACCCTGAAAACCCAGGGGATATTTTTGCACATGTGAATAATGACCTAATTTTTCAACATCAGGGTTTTGATTCTTGTAGATGGAGGGGTTTGGTTTTAGTAAGTCCAGCCTGCTGTGTGGGTAGGTGAGGTTCTCATCACTAGGTTGGGACTCTCAGGGTACCACAGCCTCTTCTCTTTCCATGACCTCGGAGTCGATCCAGCTGCCGGTCCCTCCTGAGGTGGGCCCCCCTGGGGACAGGTGATTCCGCCTTGGGAGGCTGGGCAGCCCTGCCTCTGGGAATGACCGTGACCTTCACCGTCCACTGTCATGAAAACTCCGGAGACACCTTCCACGCTCCGGACCACACCTTCCACGCCCGCAATTCCTTCCTCAGCTTTGCAACTAACAGGTAGGGTGTGGGTGAGGTTCATTTCCCCCATGCAGGTGCAGGTCAGGTGTACCGGGATTTCATGTGGGGGGCGGCCGACTGGTAACAAACACAGAGATCCTAGTGCCCCTAGAAGGAGAGTTTTACTGCCGTGTGGCGGGAAGCTGTTGGCCATGTCCCCTGGAGGCCGGAGGCGAGGAGTTGGGGTTTGTGATAAACTCTTGTGTAGCCGTGAAAGGCGGACTGCAGGGGAGATGTAAGGAGCCCGGCCGTTGCGCTGGCCCTGTGCTGGGTGGAAGCCAACCATAGACTTTATAGAAGTTGGTCAGAGGAAGCACACACCTTCCGGTGCTCCAGTGCTGGTGAGGAAGGAGTGAGACATTCACTGCATCTGCTGTGTACAGGCCTTTCCACATGACATCCGCTGACTCCTCCCTGTAGCCTGTTTGTAGAGAGGGACAGAGCGTGAGCGGGGAGGAGCAGAAAGAGAGGGAGACTCAGAATCTGAGGCAGGCTCCAGGCTCTGAGCTGTCAGCACAGAGCCCGATGCAGGGCTTGAGCCCAGGGGCTGTGAGATCATGACCTGAGCCGAAGTCGGACGCTTAACCCACTGAGCCCCCCACGCGCCCCACCATCACCCTGTTTAACGAGACCTCCAGGCGATTCTAAAGGTGGAGAACTCCGGGCCCAGGGGCAGGCAGACCAGCTCAGAGGAGGAGAGAGAAGCAGCAGGCCTCGCAGGAAGGACGCTTGGGCAGGGCTTCCCGGGTGTCTCGGGGGGCAGAAGGCTGTCCCCAGGTGTGGCTGACCGCTGCAACTTGGCCTTCTCACAGGCCTGCTCAGCACACCCGGGCCGGGCATAGGGGCCAAAGCCTGGTGGAGGATCTGGGGTTAGGAGTCGGACGCAGCTCAAGCCCCAGCTCTGGCCTTCGTGGGACTTTCCCAAAACAGGCAGCTCACCTCTCCGGGGCTCTGTTTCTGCACCTGTCATGTGGGGAACACGCCTAGTTCAGGGCCAGCAGCTGAAGCCGTTATGGAGAAGGCCTCTGGCACACGGTGGAGCTCCGTGCGCGGCGTATGGGCCCTCTGTGAGACTGGGGCCTAGGCCACCCTGGAGGACACGGAGCCGGCTCCTCCCAGCCCCGCAGCCCATCCCCCTGCCCCCCGACAGAGCTCCCACCAGCCCCATTGGTGGTGGGAGCCTCTCTCCTAAGCCCCACGAGAGCTCTGGGGAGGGAGGGCACGGTGGAGGAGTGTGATAAAGCCAGAGGCCCTACCCCTCAGTCCTGCCAGTCTGGGCCTTTCCATCACAGCGACCTTGGCTGCTGTTGACGGAGCCTCGCTGTGTGCCAGGCGCCGGGCTCGGGGCTTTAGAGCCACTGACCTGGTTTAGTGCTTGCGTCGAGCCTGTATCCGAGTATGTATTATCCCCGTTATATCGATGAGGAAGCAGGCAGAGGCTGTGCCTCCCAAGTATGTCCTTGTTCCCTGTTCGGAAGGAGCAGCAAGCATCTCGTGGCTCCCCTTGCCTTCTGTGTTCCCTGCTGGGACGTGGGGGACGTGCTGTTGGCCATGGGTCCCCCCCGTGGGGGGATGTGATGAGGCCAGGTTTGTGCCGCTGCAGTGGCCCAAGCACTGCACCGGCTGCTCGGGAAACTTGAGCCCGAGAGACGCCTGGGGCCACCGTGCGCAGAAAGGTTGGCCCAGCAGAGGCCTCAACTACGTTTCGCCCTCCAAAGCTGGGGGCTCTTTCCTGAGACTGAGAGGTCGGGAAGGGCGTCGCCATCAACACCTGCTCGTCTGCGCCGTCAGCGCGGACCTGACACCGCTCAGCATGCAGGACATGGGGCGCCCGGGCCTGACGCCGCTCAGCGTGCGGGGTATAGGGGCCTGTCCGACTTCGTCCCGCTGCCAGTCCCGCAGGCCATCTCCCCGGAGCGGTGGTGGTGGTGGGTGACGTCCTGTGTCTGGCCACAGTTCTGGTCGGCCTGGAAAGTGAGAGAGAGAGAGAAAGGTACTGGCCGCTGTTAGAGGGGGCCACGTCTTTGCGTCAGGGAGAGCCCTGAAGATGGGAGGGGCCCCCTGCTGTGGGGGTAAGAGGAGCAGGGCGTCTATGAAGTTCAAGAGCCCGGAGCAGACGATGGCTTTTACAAACGCAAGTGTCTGGGAACTCCGCCCTCCTTGTTTCCGTGTTGTCGGGGGCCGTTGTTACCCTACAACTTTGGGTTTGAGCAGTGGCATCAGAGACCTCTAGGCCCGTACTGCCCAACAGACATGGCACGCGGCCCATTATGGAGAAAGCTCGCCAACCCGTGCGCTGGTATAGTGCTGTCCACTAGAAGTTTCTAGCGCTGTGGTAGCATCCTGCATCAACCTGACAGAGGGGGCACTCACCATCCAACCCTCGGAATGTGGCTGATACAGCCGAGGAGCTACGTTGTTTCATTTTAATTCATCTTGTGGCTGGCTGGTGGATACCACGTGCCACGTACAGCCTGCATCTAGAAGGAAATATAAGTGCAGAACAGCTACGGGCAGTTCAGGGATCTCTGCACGTCAGCCATTCCTGTTCGCCTGTACATCCACGGCCTACGTTCCTCAAATTTGTTTTCTTAAATTGACTCCCTATTTTATACCTAATTAAATTCATTTTAAAAGGACGTTCAGCGCTGTCCCTAAAGAAAAGCAAGTATCACTGGCCAGAAACAGGATGTGGTTGTTGAGTTATTTTGTTGTATCTGTTACATAACGCGATCGACTTTTCACTAAGAAACGCTGTCTGGCACCAGCTCTCAATCTGACGCTTGCTTTGTTTGCTAAAAAGGGATTGATAAACAGCCTGGGTGGGCAGGGGTGGTGCTGTGGGGACGAAGAGCACCCAGACCAGCCCGGGACAAGGGACCGATCAAGAGGTTTAAGCAGGCAGGCGCTGGAGTGAAAGTAGGGCCGCAGGCTCACTGAGCAGGTGCGCTCCAGGTGGCTGCAGCCAGGGGGCGGGGGCGGGGGAGCGGCCAGAGCCAGGGCGCAGAGGCGTGTGGCACGGCTTCTACCCTGAGTGTGTTGCAGGTTCCCCCTGGCAGCAGTGTGGGGCCTGGGTCTGGAGCCGCCTGGAGGCCGTCACGGTCACCCAGGTGACGGGCGGGGCTGGATGACAGGTGTGGGAAGATAGAGTGACAGCCCGAGCTTTCTCTCCCAGGCCTGTTGGGAACCTGGAGCTCCTCAGCCGACAGCACGCTCCACATCGACCCCGGGACGTGCGTGGCTGTGGCCCGAGAGACGGAAGCTGTGATGGTTTTTACTGTGAGGTTGCTGGGCACCTGAGGACCTACAAGGAGGTAGGGCCTCGGGGCATGTGCAGTGGAGCCCTTAGCTTTCTGTCCTGAATGGCTGCTTTCCCTTCACAAAGGAAAAGTCCCAGCACCCTGGTCAGCAGTCAGGGTCTGGAACCCGAGTTGGGGTCTGCTCCCCACTTCCTCTGGGATCGGACAGGGGCCCTTTTCTTCACAGGCCTTTTCCTCCTCACGTTTCAAATGGATCAGGGCTGACCTCTTAGGTCCTGGGACCTGCCCCAGCACCCATGCCGGCCAAGGGAAGGGGCAGGAATGTCCCCTGTGGGCGCTTCCCCGGGAGTCTCTGCGTGGGCAGGCCAGGTGACCTGTCACAGGAGCCCGAACCCACAGCCCACCCCAGACTGAACGCGTTCAGACCTGCTGTTGCGACAGGAGGCCTATTCAGAGGGAGGGGGGGTCTGACCGGCCCCGGGTGTGACCCCAGCTCTGCCACATCAGGCCACGGCTACAAAAGACGTTGGGCCTCAGGTTTGTCCCCTGTGCAGTGGGCAGTGCCTGCATCCCAGGCAGCAGGGTGAAGCCACAGGAGCCCACATGTGGTCGGTGCTCAGTGCTGCTGCCTCCCCAGATAGTGATCCGTGTCCCTCAAAGGGTCGTGTCCCGTTCCGTCTGCCCAGGCCAGACCAGCTTCCAGGAGGCCTCCAAAGTGACCGTCAGTGTGGGAGACAGAGGCTCTAACCTGAGAGGTAAAGAGTGAGGGGCTTGCTTGGGGAGGGGAGCCCCACCCCCCGGCTCAGGGAGCAGGGAAGAGGCTCCTCATGGCCCTCCTCAAACTCACACGAAAGGCAGAGAGAGTGTTTAAACCCCACGGGCCCGTTCCTTCCAGCTTTTTAGAAATCCGAGGCTTTCTAAAAGAGCCCGGCACCCAGAAACTGCCTGTGTCTGAGCTGGAAATGCCACCTCAGCCCCCGCACACCCGAGGGAAGAAAGCCCCAGTTTACCGCCGGCAATCCCGGAAAGTAATGACCGAGCAGGCCTCACTGCCGATTTTGGTTCTTGTAATTACCTTTTCCAAGTCATGCATAGAACGTGCGACCCTGTCCCCTGCCCGTGGCAGCCCTGGACAGCAGCTGCCAGAAATAAATACATCGATAATGGCTGGGATTGTTTTTTGTTGTGTTTCATTTATTTTTTTTTATTTTTTTTTATTTATTTTTTTAATGTTTTATTTATTTCTTAGGAGAGAGAGAGAGAAACAGCGTGAGCAGGGGAGGGTCAGAGAGAGTGGGAGTCACAGACTGAAACAGGCTCCAGGCTCTGAGCTGGCAGTCAGCACAGAGCCCGACGCGGAGCTCGAACCCACGAACTGCGAGATCATGACCTAAGCGAAGTCGGACGCTTAACCGACTAAGCCACCCAGGCGCCCCCTTTTTTTTTTAATTTTTTTTTAATGTTTTATTTATTTTTGAGAGAGAGAGAGACAGCGTGAGCAGAGGAGGGTCAGAGAGGGAAGGAGTCACAGAATCAGAAGACAGGCTCCAGGCTCTGAGCCAGCTGTCAGCACAGAGCCCGACGTGGGGCTCGAACCCACAAACCGTGAGATCATGACCTGAGCCAAAGTCGGTCGCTTAACCGACTGAGCCACCCAGGCGCCCCTATTTTATTTATTTCTTAGAAGAGAGAGAAACAGCGTAAGCAGGGGAGGGTCAGAGAGAGTGGGAGTCACAGACTGAAACAGGCTCCAGGCTCTTTGCTGGCAGTCAGCACAGAGCCCGATGCGGGGCTCGAACCCGCGAACTGCGAGATATGACCTAAGCGAAAGTCGGACGCTTAACCGACTAAGCCACCCAGGCGCCCCTTTTGTTGTTGTTGTTGTTGTTGTTGTTTTTGTGTTTCTTTTAAACCCACGTACCCAATAGAATTAAATACCACTGTTCTCGTTCTGATTAATGAGGTAGCTTTACCGCATCATGGAAACCTCTCTGTTCCTGCTTCAGGGCACGGAGCTGATGCTGCGCAGGTGCCGAGCCAACGGTGTATTAGTTGGGGACGGTTGCCCTCCTGATGCCCAGCAGTCAGTTGCCCATCGCCCCGCCGACGCGAACAGACGATGTGAGTTATGGACCCGACCTCTCTGCCATGCTGGTGGGTGCAGGCTTTGGCCCACATGCGGAGATTCTGATCTGAAGTTGTTCGTGATTCAGAATGACCCTCCTCCTCCGTAGAATGGTCCTCAGCTTTTATAAACTATGGCGCTGTCACGAAGCTCTGGGCCGCCCTCGGGGGACCCGGTGAGGAAGGAACGTGGGGCATTTCACAGCCCGGCCGTCGGCGCGTGGCTTGTTCTTGCTTCCCTGTTTTGGGGCCTGCAGGCAGGTGCAGGCAGGTGCGGGGGCTGGGGTGTGGCGGCCAAGAGGCCTGGCCCATGCCCGTCTCACCCCTTCCCGTCTCCAGGTGAGTGCTCCCCCTCCGAGCTGGAAGCCATCAAGACCCTGCACCCAGAATGGCTCATCGGCTGCCACCTCGAGTTCAAGGACGACGACTCCTATTTCCCAGCGCGTGACGTGTTCATGGCAGAATCAGGATTTGACGCTGTTCGGGGTGAGTTTGCGAGGGTTTGCGTGTGAACAGTGGCCTGCACGGAGGGTTCCCTTTGGTGCGTGGGGCTCACAGCAGCCATCTGTCCCGACAGCCATCTGTCAGGAGCCCAGCCTGGCGGTTGATGACCCCACTCTGGCCTGTCATTCCTTTCGGCCACCAGGAGGGGCTGGCCATCCCATGCTGGGTGACGGGCATTCTCAGCAGCTACTTACACGCAGTAGGCAGGACACAATCGGGTTGGAAAGCCCGGGTTCGAGTCCCTTTCTGCTCTTCCCAGCTCAGGCCCAGTGGTGTTGAGCTGCTTCCCTCTGTGAAATGGGAAGGATGGTGCCTTGGCCCGGAGTGGTGTGTACGCGAGGGCGGTGGAAGGGCCCTTGCTAACCAGCCGAGGGGCAGACGGTGTGTCGGAGCGTAACCGCAATGACGGTGATGCCAGGCCACAGGCTGGAGCGACTGCCCGGCCCCCTGGCAGGCTGGCCTCATGACGGAGTGCCTGGCAAGAGGGGTGCCCACTCGGGGTGCTTCGTGGGTTCAGTAGGATCGTTCCTGCGATATGCTCAGTGTAGTGTGTGGCACACACTCATGTCCAGTCTCCACGATCGTGCCCAGTGTCATCATGATGGTTGTCGAGGAGCATTGGGGCCATTTTTCAGTTCCGTCCAAGAACGTGCAGCCCAGTCTAGATTAGAGGAGTTAACAACAGCGTCATTATTTACTCATCCCCACACTGAGCCAGGATGGCTAGGCCCTGACATGCACAGCTGGCCCCGACGTCCCTACCCCGGGGACGTCAGTGCAGCCGGGATCCGGTGAGCAGAGGATTCTGAGGAGGGAGTGAAAGAGCTGGTCACAGAAAGGGTGTCCAGGCCGGATCAGGGGTGCTGAAGAGAGAAGTCCCTGGAGGAGGCAACGCCCCACCTGGGCTCTGAAGGATGCGTAGGAGTTTGCAGTTAGAAAAGCAAGGAGGAATTGCTGCGTCCAGGGTGGGTGGGAGAGGGGACGATGTGGAGCACCCTTGTCTCCACAGGCCGGGACCCCTGCTCGCTGATGATGCACAGGCTGTGGGCCAGCAGCTGAGGCACCTCAGCAGGAAGAAGATGGCTCTGCTAGTCACCGCCTCCATCCCGGGCAGCCGCCTCTATAGGGAGGCCGCCGATGCCAAGGTGCCCTTCAGTCCAGGGCTTTACACAGACCAGGCTGAACTCATTTTGAGCAACCAGTTCTGAGGTCAAGGTCTTTGGTGCCGTGGGCATTCCAGAGAACCTGCAGGTGAGTGGCGTCCACACACGAGCCAGGGGTCTTGGAATGGACGGGGAGGCAGGGAAGACCAGGTGGCACGTGGACGTCCTGGACCACCTCTCTTTAAAAATAAAAAAAAAAATGTTTTTAAGTAACTACCCATAACCTTTTCTTTTTCTCCATATGACTATCTATGAGCTTGTATAATTGTATTAGTTGCTGGGAATTTTTTTTTAATGTGTATTTACTTCTAAGAGTGACAGCGTGAGCAGGGGAGGGTCAGAGAAAGAGGGAGACACAGAATCTGAAGCAGCTCCAGGGTCTGAGCTGTAAGCACAGAACCCGACCCGGGGCTCTGTCCCACGAACCATGAGCTCATGAACTGAGCCTAGGTATGACACTTAACCGACTGAGTCACCCAGGCGCCCCAGCATTTTGCTTTTTAACATGGCCACGAGGCCGATCAGAATCCAGACTGCATTTCTGAGCCTCCCCAGTACTTAGAGTTGTCCAGGGACGCTGTTGTGGCCAAAAAGAGGGAAGCGTAAAGTGTGGGGTCTTTAAAAGGAAGGCGTGGGTCTTTTGCTCCTTGCTCCTTCCTGTTGGTTGAAATAAGAATGCGATGGCTGGTGCTTAGGCAGCCATTCTGGATTATGAGGGCAAGGGCCCCACCACGGGGATGCAGTGAGCCGAGGGAGCCTGAGCCTCTGATAACCAGGGGGACCCGTGGGGCACAGCCTGGCCTGCCTGCCTGAGGCTCTCACGTGAGAGGATAGAACCATGTGTGTCAGCCCATGTTAGTCCATTGGGTTTTGGCCTCTCTTTGTCAGTCCTTCCCGTGAGGGTGGTTTTACAGCTGTGATTTGGAGATGTTTGACCACATCTCTGGGAGCCCGAAGCTTCAGAGTCTGAGTCATGGGGAATGGAGCTGTTGGGGTAGTTGCTAAATTTAATCTTATTCAGTGGACGAAGGCTGTTAGTTCATACAGTATGAGTCACTGAGGCAGAGGATGGGCTGAGGCCCGCGCACCTTGACGCAAGTGGCTGGTGGTACCCAATGAGAAGTCATGGGGGCTGGCGGGGTTCTCTAGGGGAAGACTCGATGGGATAGCCTGGTGGCCGTGCCTAGGCTAAGAGGGGCAAGAAGACAGAGCTTCTGGAAAGGGGGAAGGTGGGCAAATGGACAGGCCTTCTGAGAGGAGGAGGGGCCGCACCGCTGCCTGCTGGGAGAGAAGTAGACAGAATGACAGATCTTGGTGGGTGTTGGGGTTTAGAAACAGAGACAGAGGGAGACCCAGGGATTGGCGGCGACTGAGTGATGTGTCGGCAACCATAGGTTTGGGACGGTCTTTCTCGTGTCGCCTTCCTTTCTTCCCACGTGTGTTGAATTCGTCATTGATTTCTTCATTCGATCCTTCACTTAGCCAGCACTTGCCTGGCCTCCTAAGTGCCAGCCCCCAGGGGGATGCCCGCTGGTGTGTGGGAGGGGGGAGGGGGCTGTGCAGCCACCACAACATGCCTCTGCCGCTCGTCCTGGAGGTGCCGTATGTGCCAGAAACTCTGAGACTATTTAGAATGCTTGTAAGAGTTGGGGTAAAAGTGGGACTGAGTCGCAGGTGCGGGAGCATGGATGCAGGGGTTAAGGGGGTGTCCTTGCACTGTCAGCTCCCAGGCACACCCCTTCCCTGTGCCCCAGGTCTGTCCAACCACGTCTGGCTCTCCCCTGGTCCTTACACAGCAAGCCAGAGGCTCTCCAGAGGCAGGGAGGAGACTTCCTGGATTTGAAAACAAATTTCAGTTTTAGAAGAGGAATTTTGACAGGCAGTGGGGAGGTGGTTGGGACACAATGCCTGAACCCTGAGAGCGGAGGAGGGTGCGGCCTCAGCTGCCAGCATCGGGGATGTTGAGTTTGCATCCTGGCTTCCTGGAGTCTCCCTGGTGTACCCGACCAGAGTCTGATTTCGCGGCAAAGCCGAGTGTTCGGACTATTTTTATCCACTCCAGCAAGCCTTTTGATCTCGGTGATGCTGCACGAAGCCGAGTTGTGCTGGCTCCTGCACGCCGGCCTCCTGGGTCGACCGATGGGGGATAAGGACTGAATTCAGGAGAGGGCTAGAAGGACCTCCCCGTCCACACGCAAACACAGGCAGGCAGAGAACTCGGCCAGAGTTGCCAGCTCGTGTGTGCCAACCCTGGGGCTCTTGTCTCTCTGTCCTGAGTGGGAAGGTGGGTGTGGGGTGCTGGCCAGACCAGGCATTAGTTGAGCACTTACTATGTACCAGGAACTTTTCTTGTACAGAGGAGTGTTGTTTGTTTTAAATATTGTTTTGAGTTTTTAAATGTTTACTTCTTAATTTTTAGAGAGTGAGAAGGAGCTGGGGAGGGGCAGAAGGAGAGGGACAGAAAGAGAGAGGGAGGTAAGGAGGGGGAGAGAGAGGGAGAGAGAGGAGAGGGAGAGAGAGGAGAGAATCCCAAGCAGGATCTACACCGTCATTGCAGAGACCAATGTGGGGCTTAGTCTCACAAAGTGTGAGATCATGACCCGAGCCCCAGTTAAAACAGTGGGATGCTTAAAAAACTTCACTCACCAATAGCTGCTCAGGGGCCCTTAGTTTTGAAAGATATGGTCAATACAGATTACATACAACTTCTCTTTTGTAATCATTTTTCGGTGTCTCATTCAGTGGCAATAAGTACACACACAGCGTTGTACAGCCGTCCTCACCAGCCGTCTCCAGAACTCCTTCCATTTGCAAAACTAAAACTCTACATCCATTAATCACGAGCTCCCCACTCCTCCTTCCCTAGGACTGTCTACCCTACTTTTATGTCTCTAAGTGCCGGGAGCCACACCGGCCTCTCTGGATGGCAGTCACAGGAAGGATGTTAGCGTTTGCACAGCTCCAGCCAAAACTGGTATCTCCTTCTACTACTACTACTGGCTCATGTTGGATATAAGCCTGCTGGTATTGACCAGGCCTCACAATATTCCATATGAGACCCATATTCTGAATACAGGTACCTCATAAGGAAAAACAATTCCTGCATTTACAAAAGAGATTTTAGATGAAAGCTCTGTGGGCGATTGTCAAATGTCTCTTCCTATGGAGCTTGCACTTCTGAGACTTAGGGGGTTAAGAAAACAAGAGTTACAACTGAGCCTGGCCCTGAGACAATGGGCCTATTTTGGGATTAAGAGCAGAACATAGTTACTACATATATTTTTGCTAATTGGTGAAGCATAACAGTTCCTTCCTCAAGGCCTACATTCCACAAACACCCTCCCTTACACTGGCAACTGGGATACACCCTCCCTTACACTGGCAACTGGGATACACCCTCCCTTACACTGGCAACTGGGATGAGGATAAAGAAGAGTAGCTAAAACAGAAACCCAGGTGCAAAGACTGACACATTTAGGGCCTCCGTGTTAGTTTCCACAAACAAACCAATGCAGAAACATTCATCCTCTTGAGAGCCAGACAGAATGACTCCTAGCTGATCTATATGCAATGTAACCTATTTGTTTCCTGTTTTTCACTAAGAGCATCCTGTTATTTCCTTGGTCGTAAATTCACTATGACTGGGATAATTCTGCAATTGATATCACAAAAGGCCTCTCACTGTAAGAATTTCCATTTCTGTGACCTCATATTGTTGTTGAACCTTTAAATAAAGACCCCAAAACCGACAGGATAGAGATGCCTGCCTGGTGATTAAAAAGAATCTCGGGGCTCTCTCGCTCTCTCTCTCGCCAACACTGTCCATCCTTCAGGGACCCGTGGACCTGCTGGAGCCGGCTCAGCCTCTGACAGTTTTGAAAAAATTTTCTTAGGTTTATTTATTATGAGGGACTGAACATAAGGAGGGGAGGGGCAGAGAGAGAGGGAGAGACAAAATCCCAAGCAGGCTCTGCACCCTGGGCTCAGAGCCTGATGCGGGGCTTGAACTCATGAACTGTGAGATAATGACCTGAGGTGAGGTCAAGAGTCAGACGCTTAACTGACTGAGCCACCCGGGCACAGATCTCTCTGGAGATTTTTTCTCAGGACAGTAAATGCCAGCCACCAGCATATTTTCCCCCTCTTCCTTCACGCACAGCATCCCCGCAGCCTGGCACAGCCTTCCTCCTACGGGAACACACTATTCACAGAGCACTGATCACTGAACACACGTTTACCACACATCTGCCGGGCACCATTGCTCCAGTGGAAAACACTGGTATTTACCCAGGGACTCCAGGACTCATTGGTAGTAAACTGGGATCCGGAGGGGTAACGAGCATTATTTAGGCCAGGCAACGGGCAGCAGTCAGGGAGGAACTCCCTGTGCAAAGGCCCTGAGGTGGTCAGTTTGAGGCACTCCGATCCGTCCACCTGAGTTCAGGATGACGACAGTGGCCATCCTACCAAACCCTGCCCTGCCCACCCCTGCGTCCTTCCTGGGCTGACTTTGTAGTTGGGGACCTTGAGTCTGAATGCTGCTGTGTCCCTGCTCATAGCTGTGTGACCTGGGGTCGTGGCTTCTGCTCATGATGCCTCAGGTCCATTCTCTGTGAAATGGGAGAGAGGCTGTGCAAGTAATAGGCTTTGCAGAAGCTTAGATCAGTATATAACATACATGGACAGGACTGTGATCAGTAGTCAATGTGCACTACTATCTTCTATCGTTGTGGTTATTGGCACCCATTCTGTTCGAAGCCCATAATACTTTTCGAGGCATTACTGGCTGCTGGGTGAAGTCACAGACTGTGCCGTTAAATTTGGGAGCCAGGTTAAGTGTCAGCTCCTCCACATGCCTGCTGTGTGACCTTGAGAGGCCTAAATAAACTTAACCAGCTTTTCCGCTTCTGAGCAAATGCCTGCGCTGCGGGAAGCTAACACCTAAGCAGCTCTTTCTGCTTCTGTAACAATGCTTAAGGCTTGCTTTCCCCGCCACCGCCACAGGATTGCCCAAGGGACTAGCCTCAGGGCGGCAGCCACTCCCAAAAGGCCAGCAGCCACCCCCCACCTTGCTGAGGGAAGGGCCTGGAGAGAGAGATGTTAACCTGTTAGTCGCCAAACAAGACTTTAAACTCGCTCTATGATAGACTGAATTCAAAGGTATCCCAAATGTAATTAGATCCAGCCAAACCTGATGGCGGGAACCAATCAGATACGGTATATGTTCACATTTGAATGTTAACCAATGGCAAACTTGTAACCATGGAAATCTGTCCCTCCCCATGACTTGTTTACTTCTGTCTATAAAAAGGCTGCAGAGGCTTTGTTCAGGGCCTCCTAGCGTCACCGGCAAGGAGTGAGTGCGCGGAGGACCGGGTTCGAACCTGCAAACAAACAACCCTTGCCGCTTGGCTTTGACTCTGGTCTCTCTCTGGTGGTCTGATTTTGGGGTTCTCTCGAATTCTGGGCGTTTCAACCTGAACCATCTTCCAGCCCTGACAGGTGAGAAGGCACCCTAGACAGTTCCCTGAGATGGCCAAGGAGTGTGGGGGAGGTGCTCTTGGGAGCCTGGGGGGCTTCTTCCTTTCTGCAGGCTGGGACTCCCCCTCCCCCAGCACTGGCCCAGGGAGAAGCAGGAGGATTTAGTTGTTTTTTTTTTTTTTTAAATGATGAAGACTTTCAAAGAGTCCAATAAGGATTTCACAGAATGGGTCTCAGATGTCATTTGCATAACAAGTATGGAAATCACCAATAATGGGGAGGTATTGGCAAATGAGGAGCAGAGCCTGTTGTGGAAGCAGAGGCTTTGAGTAGCTATTGCAAGTCACATGCAAGTCTGTGACAAGGCCCCAAGTGTTTGGGGGAGAATGGCTTGGGAACCAGCTCGGGGGTGGCTGGGGACTGGGGCCTATCCACACCTTGTGGGACCAGAGCTTAGAATTTATATATTTGTGGGTGGTGGCCCTCTTTCATAAAAGAGCCTGGAATGATATGTCAGATCTAAGAAGGGCCACACAAGTGAGCACCCTGAGGCTGCAGCCTCTTTGGTTCCAGAGGAAACCTGCCTCTGGTGGTGCTTCCAACCAGGGGGTTGTAGCAGGAAGCCCTTTGTCCCCAGGGCTGCTGTGCCTCAGTAGCCTGTGTGACCTTGACCCTGCCACCTGTCCTCCATGGAGGGACTCATTTGAAGGACCTGTTCCTGCATAAGAAAGAGTGGGCAGCAAAGCTGGGGATTTCTGCCTTGGGGAGAGAGAAACACACAAGGCTTTGGAAAGACTCCAAACAGACTGCTGCTGGCTATTTAAATGCTGTTTTGATTCCTGCACCCATGAAGCTACTCTAGCTGCCTGCTGGGGTCTCCTTTAGTCTTGTTTCAAGCTGATTTCATATCTACAAAGTTGCAAATCACGTGGTAAAGCCTCCTGTTAGACTAGAGCAGACTTCCTCTCCCCCCATCCCCCCACGCCTTCACCCACTGTGATCCACCCTCTTCTGGCCTGTGTGATTTCTGCATGCACACTCTTGGGGTTCCTCTCTCTGCAGTCCTCTTCCCTCCATAGTTTATGCTGAACACGCTGACATGCACAAACATCAGTGCTCAAGCTAGTGTGTTGCTTTGCTGGCTTGGGTCCTAGCTCCATTGCGGTCCACTGCCATCCAGATCCAGTGAGCTTCAGGTGCGGGTGGACCCAGGGACCCACATTGCATCATCAGGAGTTGTTGTCGCTCTCTGCCTTCCATGTTGGCCTCTGTGTCTAGTCAGTTTGTTGCAGGGAGCAGCCCCGACAGCTCCCCAAGGGAAGAGGGCGTCTCCTTCGCAACAGTTCAGTTGCAGGGCCTGGCATGGGTTTGCCGGGCCAGGTCACATGTCCAGCCTCGATCTGGTGACTGAAACAAAGGGCAGGAAATCCACTGATTGGCCAGATCTAGGTTACGTGCTCACCTTTCGGTTCTGTAGAGAGTTAACATTCTCCAAATTATATAGACTAGGAAAGCTGACGGGGCAAGATCTTCAAAGGAAAAAAGATGGATTATTGGCATAAGATGAGGAATCAGAGGGCAGGAGTCAGGCAGGCAAAATAGTCACCGACGTGTACTGTGCTGTCCAGGACAGTGGAGGATCCTGGGATCTGAAGGGATAAGTTCACCCCCCAACTCGTAGAAAGCCCAACTCAAAACCCCTAAGAGCCACCCATAACCCCAGGTGTCCTGGAGCCCGGAGTTAAGAACCAGATGACAGGAAGAGTTGGAAACAAGCTTAGGCCTTCCTGCTGGGGCTGCTGCCTCTGGGGCTCAGGGATGTGCAAGGACACTGGTGCCCAGGGGGGCTGTCAGTAGGGAACCTGGACAGTGGTAGGAAACACCATGCAGGTGGTCATGGCATAAGAATTCTGGAGGGCCTATCCTTGGAGTTTGTTAGAAATAAGGCTTTTATTTTTCTTCTTTGAGACAGGAGAGTATGAGCAAGAGTGGGGCAGAGGGAGAGAGAGAGAAAAATCTTAAAGCAGTCTCCATGCTGAGCATAGAGCCTGATGTAGGGCTTGATCTCACAATCATCAGATCATGACCTGAGTGAAAATTAAGAGTTCGATGCTAACTGACCAAGATACCCAGGTATCCCAGAAACGTAGCATCTTTTTTTTTAAATTTCTTTTTTAACGTTTTATTTATTTCTGAGAGGGAGAGAGAGAGACAAAGAGAGCAGGGGAGGTCAGAGAGAGAAGGAGACCCAGAATCTGAAACAAGCCCCAGCCTCCGAGCTAGCTGTCAGCACAGAGCTTCACGCGGGGCTCAAACCCACGAACCACCAGATCATGACCTGAGCCGAAGTCGGACACCTAACCGATGGAGCCACCCAGGTGCCCCCAGAAACATAGCATCCAGAGCCCCACTCCAGACCGCCTCCATAGGAATTTGAATTTGCAGGTGAATCCAATCCCTAATGGATTCATGGGCCCTGCTAAAGACACGCCTCTCATCCCTTAGCCCTCCCATTCAGGGCTGGTGGGACCTGTGTTAGGTCTTTAATTCAGACTTTCCTCTTTGTCCAGAGAGCAGTGGCCACCGGAGTCCTCTGCCCTCGTCTCCTCAGTACAACCTGGCCCGGCTTCTGACTGCCAGCACCGCCTTGCAGCTGGAGACCCCTTGTCCGCTCGGGCAGCCGGCTGCAGGGTGGAGACGGCGTTCGCGGTTCCCGGGACCCTTCAGCCAGTTCCCCAGCGGCCTTGTCCCCTGGCTGGGAGAGCTGTGCACAAGGCTCCCCTGTGGCCCGGGTTTCTGTTTTTCACAGTGGTGGCTTCTGCACGGTGGCAGGATTGATAGCCGTGATTAGCCGCCTTCTCTTCCTTTCCTCACTTCCCTTCCCCCGTTGCCTTCAGCTCCCAAAGAAACAGCTTGGGGCAGGATCCTTGTCTCCAGGGGCGTCTGGGACAAGTCATACTAAGGCACGTGTGGCCGAAGCTTGCACACGTGTGAGCCCTTATGCTGGCTCCGGGTGCTGGTGTGCCGGGTGCGAGGCTGTGTCTGTGACCTTGCATGTGCTCGTGCCAGTTAGGAGAGTCGTCCTGTTCCTGGTTCTCCCCCTCTTTGCAGGGGAACCAGAGGGCTCCAGGACGCTCCCTGCCACCTGCTACCCTCACCACACTGACGCCTCGGGCAAGCGTGCCCCTATAGGCGTCACCCTCGCCAGAGTCCCGCCCTGCCACTCTCTGCCCCTTCTCCCCACGTCACTTTTACTCCATCGCCCTCAGACCATGATGATATACATACATGGCCTTCCTCATTTACAAAGGTGACAGCTGTGTGCTGCTCATCACGTGTGAGGTTATGCCAACCCCATTATGGGCTCACATAACAAACGTCCTCATGGCCACCTGGGTGGCTTAGTCGGTTAAGCGTGCAACTTTCGCTTAGGTTGTGATCTCGTGATTCGTGGGTTCGAGCTCCACTTCAGGCTCTGTGCTGACTGCCAGCTCAGAGCCTGGAGCCTGTATCAGAGTCTGTGTCTCCCTCTCTTTCTGATCCTCCACTGCTCACGCAGTCTCTCTCTCTCCTAGAAATAAATAAAACATTGAAGAAATTTTTGAAAAAAAAACAAAAACAAAAAAACGTTCTTCCGACCCCTGCAGCCTCATGGATGCCGGGCCCCATGGTGGGCTCTGGCACTTGGAGATGCATCATCTCCTACAGAATCACCCCTCCTCCTTCCCTACTGCCCTGAGGGTCAGCCCAGGAGCAGCCTCCCAGCAGCCGGGTGGCAGGGAGCCTCCATTCTCAAATGACCCCTCAGGCAGGTGACGAGAGAAGGCTAGTCTCCTTACAGCATCTGTGCGGATGGTTATCGTCCCCGGTCCCCAGATGAGGAAAACTGAGGCTCATAGAGGTTGAGTGACGTTCTAGGGTCACTTGGCAGCAGTAAGTGGCAGTGCCGGGGCTGGGACCAGGAAAGTTTGACTCAGGGTCTGTTCTTGTTCCCTGGCGTGTCCTGGCTTCTCTTACACAGGACTTCCTGGAACGATGGGCTCCGAGCACTGCTGCATCACCGTAACGTGGCGGTTAGCTAGGAGCTTCTGTGTGGTCTTAGCATTGCAGACTCCACCGTGAACCTAACAAATCCCCTCCCTTCACGGGGCACCCCCTTATTGAGGCATAGATACAAGAAACAAATAAGGTCACTTCAAATGGGGCTGAGGGAAGGCTACCCAGTGTGGTGATGGGAAGGAGAGGCATTGAGGAGGCGTGTCTACTGCCGTGTAACAAACCACCCTGACACTTAGCGATTTACGGAGGCGACCGTTTCTTGTCTTGATACGCATGGGTTAGGACCCGGGAGCAGCAGAGCGGGGTGGTTCTGAGTCACGGGCTCTGAGCGGGCCAGCAAGGTGTTGGTTGGGGCTGCGTCAACCGCAGGGCTGAGACATGGACCTGTAGCTCACACGTGTGGTCAGTGGCCCAAACATCAGGACCTTCCCACGTGGGTCCCTCCCGGGCCACTCACAGGACAGCTCAGCTGGCTGCCCTCAGGGTGAGGTCAACATGGACATTAAGGGTGAGACGCGAACAGGCAACACGTGTGTGCACATGCAGATGTACCCACACACGTGTGTGCTGGCATTTGCACACGTGGGCTCGACTTGCTCTCTCTTGTTTTAAAAAAATTTTTTTTTATTAGAGAGCAGGAGCAGGGAAGGGGAAGAGAGAGACGGAGACAGAATCTGCAGCAGGCTCTCAGGACTGAGGTAGCTGTCAGCACAGAGCCCAAGACGGGGCTCGAACTCAGAACTGTGAGATCATGACCTGAGCTGAAGTTGGCCGCTCAACCTACTGAGCCACCCAGGCGCCCCGACTTGCTCTCTTTTCTGCCACAGCTCTGAGGAAACGGAAAACAAAAGCAAAGCATGATCCCTCTCCAGCTGCTCCTAAGGCCGGCCCCTCCCCTGGCTGGCGTTTGCTTCAGCCCCCCGAGGATGGCTTTGGAGAGCCTTGCAGCTAAGGGAGGGCTCATCTGCTCTGCACTGCATCCCCTGGGGTGAGGGGGCGTCACACACTTGTCTTGGCCATTCCAGTCTTCCATGACCTGCCAGAGTAGGGGGCAGTGTGGCCTGTGTCAGGGTGTGAAATGCCACTTGGAATTGCTGGGCAGGAGGCCATGGTCCCTTGAGAATAAAGGGTAACATTCAGGCAACTGGATCCCACGTGGCTGGGAAACCCCTGCCTCCATCTTCCTTGCTACCAGGAGATGCACAGGGGAGGTTGGGTGCTGCCAGAGGAGCGCCCATGGGACAGCGGGCCCGGATGTTTGGGGAAGAGAGTGGGGACTCTGTCCCCCTTTTGAAAAGAAGTCGTCCCCTTTGTCGAGCAGTCTGTTCATGTTTTCGATTGGAAAATTGTGGCTTCTCCATCCAGAGGACATAGGAGGTGTCCACACACCTACATGGGTGTGTTTGTGTGTGTGTGTGTGTGTGTGTGTGTGTGTGTGTGTGTGTGTGTAGGTAACAGACTCAGTGTGGTATAGACACCTTTCCTCACCACCTGAATCCACACGTGGGGCCCCCAGCAGCCCTGCGGCCACGCGATGTTCCCCGCCAGCAACTGCTCTCTGGGGGAGGACCGGCGCCCTGACGTATGTGACCGCCGTGTCCCTGCGTGGCTGCATAAGGTTTAATTCCCAGGGGGCCACTTCTGGCTCAGGCACCGAAGTTTGGCTTCCTTCAGGTACATTGGAACATGGGCCTTCTTTGGCTGCCTTGGCTGCTCCCGTCCGATGCTCAGGACAGCCAGGGCTTGTGTGTTCTCCTGGCCGTTTCGTGTCCCTCGTTTTGTGTGGATGGGCCCCGTTCACCTGTTTTCCTGCCGAGACACAGGTGGCCTCTTCCGGCTCAGGGAAGCACATCTCTCGGGCCAAGTCAGTGCAGGATTATTTATAACCTCGGTACTGAGATTTTGTTGTCTCGCTGCTTCGAAGAATGAAGAGGGTGCTCCCATGATGGGCTGGATGACTCTGGGTGCTGGGTTGTCCATCCTTGATGGCCTCGACTCCATTGTGTGTGGGTGGTGTGTGGCTGTATCAGTACCTTGTGGGTCGTACGTTTTACGGCCTGCTACTTAGTTTCAGTCAGGTCTTTTGTCAGATTGCTGCGGGGACCCTGACGGCAGGAGGTGGTGTCTGGTCCGTGCTTTAGAGGAACCACACACCGGAGGGGGTTCAGTGTGGTCAGGCCCTCCCAGCTTTGTTCCAAAGCACTTGTTTGTCCCCACCCAGGGACCTCAGGTCTTCATCTTTCCCTCTCTGCCTGCTGAATCCGGGCTTTTCCTATCATAAAGTCATGTGTCTACTCGCGTTTGTACCTAAGACCAGACTTGTGGGTCCGATGGTACACTGACCTTCCGGGTAACAACATCTCTCCTACCACTGAGCACTTACATGCACCCTGTGATGAGCCAGGGACACAGGGAGCATTATCGAGGGACCATTATTTGTGGACATCTAGGCAGTAGACTGGGCCCCGCTGTGAGGGAGGGCAGGCTGTTTAAAGAGGCCCGAGCAGGGTGGGAGTTGGGACGTTAGATCCCAGACTTCCTCATCCAACCTGAACTGCAGCCTTGTACCCTGTGATCAAGTCAAACTATTGCCCCCGCCCCCTTGCACCCCGGGGGCATACAGACTTGGACCTGTGTTCTCTCAGCCATCGG
>JAESUZ010002053.1:0-44388 GCA_017311185.1 Proteles cristata cristata
GCTACCATATTTTTGCAGGTATAGGAGGATTAGGAAGAACTTAACGGAGGACCGTGGGGGAGACGAAAGGGGGAAATGGGGGAGAGAGGGAGGAAGACAAACCATGAGAGGCTCTTGAATGTTGAGAACAAACTAAGGACTGATGGGTATGGGAGGGAGGGGAAGGGGGGTGATGGGCATGGAGGAGGACACTTGTTGGAATGAGCACTGGGTGTTATATGGAAACCAACTTGACAATAAACTATTAAAAAAAAAAACCAAAATAAATAAACTTTAAAAAAATTAAAAAAAAAAACAAAACAAATTCACACTATCCAAAATATCTGGGTCACAGAATAGCCAACACAATATTGAATGAAAACAACAAAGTTGGAAGACTGATGCTACCTGACTTCAGGACTTACTATAAAGCTACAGCAATCAAGACAGTGTGGTATAGATGAAAGATAGGCAAACAGATCAATAGAACAGAATAGAGAGTCCAGAAGTAGACCCACATAAATATGGCCAACTAATCTTTGACAAAAGAGCAAAGGTAGTACAATGGGACTAAAAGATAGTCTTTTCAACAAATGGTACTAGAACAATTGGACATCCACATGCAAACAAATGAATCATGACACAGAACTTGTACACTTCACAAAAATAGAACTCAAAGTGGATCATAGACGCAAATGTAAAATGCAAAACTACAACACTCCTAGAACATAGGATAAAATTCTAGATGAGCTTGGGCATAGCAATAATGATGTTTTAGATGTATTACCAAAGCCATGATCCATGAAAAAAGGAATTGATAAAATAGACTTCATTAAAATTAAAAATCTGATCTTTGAAAGATACTGTCAAGAGAACAAAAAGACAAGCCAAAGACTGGGAGTAAATCATTGCATAAGACATATTTGATAAAGGGTGCTATCCAAAATATACACAGACTCTTAAAAATTAACAATAAAACAAACCTGATTTAAAAATGGGCAAAAGATCTCTACAGAAACCTCACCAAAGAAGATATGCAAATGGAAAATAAGCATATGAAAACGTGCTCCACATATGTTGTTAGAAAAATGAAAATTAAAACAAGTATGAGCTATCACTATACATCATCTATCAGAATAGCCAAAATTCAGAACACTGACAACACCAAATGCTAATGAGGAGGTAGAGCAAAAGGAACTCTCATTCATTGCTAGTGGGAATGCAAAGTGGTACAGCCATTTTGGAAGACAGTTTGGCAGTTTCTTACAAAATTGAACATACTCTTAACATACAATCCATCAATCATGCTCCTTGGCATTTACTCAAAGGAACTGAACAAAAACCTACACGTGGATGTTTATAGCATCCTTATTCATAAATACCAAAATTTGGAAGCAATTATGAGGTCCTTCAATAGGTTAATGGGTAAATAAACTGTGGTATATACAAACAATGAAATACTTATTCAGTGCTAAAAAGAAAGAAGCTATCGAGCCAGGAAAAGGCATAGAGGAAACCTAAGTGCATATTATGAAATGAAAAAAGCCAATCTGAAAAGGCTATGCATTATATGATTCCAACTATATGACACTATGGGAAGGGCAAAACCATGAGGACAGTAAAAACACTAGTGATTGCCAGAGGATATGGGAGAGAGAGAGATGAATAGGCAGAGCATGGAGAATTTTTTTAAGGCAGGGAAACTATTCTGTATGATACCAAAATGGTATAATGGTGAATGCATGTCATTATACATTTGTCCAAACTGTACAACACCAACAGTAAACACTGTTGTAAACTACAGACTTTGGGTGATAATCATGTGTCAGTGTAGGTTTGTCAATGGTAACGTACCACTCTGGTGAGGAATGCTGATAATGGGAGAAGCTATGCATGCGGGGGCAGGAAGAATATGGGAAATCTCTGTACCTTCTTCTCAATTTGACTGTGAACTTCAACAACTCTAAAAAATAAAGTCTATTGAAAAAAAATATCTGGGTCATGCTTCCTCAGAATCCTGCTCAATTCTCTCTCCCATCCTCCAGTGTGGTTATATCAAATCCTTGGTCCCACTAACCTCCCTCCTCTCTCAGAAAATGACCCTGCCTACTTTTTAGACAAAATGAATAATCAGATGGGAACTGTCTCAACTTTCCACACCAAATCCACCTCCTTCTGCACCCATCCTTTCCACCTGTTACAATGAAAGAACTATCCTTCCTCCTTTCCAAAGTCAGCTTTTCCACCTGGGTTCACATCTTTTTTTAATCTTCTCAATCAATTATCCCTTCTTTCTTCAGTATCTTCAACCTCTTCCTCCCTTCCTTCTCCTTCACAATAGCATTTAAACAATTAAAAAAGATAAGACCCTCCTTCCTATCTGCCCCTCAGCCACTTCACAGCCAAATATCTTCTTTGTGTGTAGGTTCTTACTAACTTATTTGAATAGTTATCAGTTATACATGGTACAAAACTCCAAAGGCACAAAACTGTATACAGTGAAAAGTCCACCTACTTCTTGCCACTTGGTATTATCCAGAGATGTTCTATCAGAGCCAAACTTATCAGAGGAATTTTCTAGAGTTGCTGTGTATACTTTCTTACCCTGCTGCAGTCTGATTTTAATCCTCACCTTCTTTAAAACAGAGCTCATCAATGTTCTGACCTCCTTATTGATACATGCAGTAAGTACTCCTCTCCTTTATCTCACTTGATCTCTTAGCAGTATGAGCACACAGTGCTGATCCTGTGCTTTCTCCCCACTTGACAAGTTCTCTACCCTTGACTTCCATAACACCCCATTTGCCTGATGTCCATTTCTTCAGTTAACATTATTGAGAGGCGCCTGGGTGGCTCAGTTGGTTAAATGTCTGACTTCGGCTCAGGTCATGATCTCATGGTTTGTGAGTTCAAGCCCTGCGTGGGGCTCTGTGCTGACAGCTCACAGCTCGGAGCCAGCTTCAGATTCTGTGTCTCCCTCTCTCTGCCCCTCCCCTGCTTGCACTCTGTCTATCTCTCTCAAAAACAAATACACATTAAAATTAAAAAAAAAAAACAAAAAACATTATTGGGCATCTTCCAGGCCCTGGTCCAACTGCTGGGGAGATAAAGACATAGAGCAACGCATACAGAAATCCCTGCCCCCATAGAGCTGACACCATTCTAGTGGCAGCAGCAAACAAGAAACAAAATAAATCAATGTAATCAGTGAGATACATGGTATAATAGTGAAAAGAGCCAAGTAGAAAAATACAGCAGGAAGGGGAATATATATGCATATGTAACTACACAAACACACACACACACACACACACACACACACACACACGGTGGGGTGGGGGGATGGCAGTGGTACTGAAATTTCAGATAAGGGAGCCAATAGGTACTGAAATTTTACGTAGAACTCACTGACAAAATGACTTTTGAATAAGGACGTGAAGGGAGTAAGGAAGCAAGCCATATGGATATGAGGGAAGGGCATCCCAAGTAGAAAGAATACCAAGTACCAAAGCACTGTGGTACTAGTGTGCCTAGATTATTAAAGCAACAGAGAGAAGGACAGAATTCTGGAATAGAGAGAGTAAGGGGGACAGTAATAGGTCAAAAAAGTAATGAATGGGCTCAAGTAGTAGGGTTTCATAGGCCATCGTAAAGGATGTTGGCTTTTCCAGAGTGAAGAACTGGGTGAAATCCATGGGAGAATTATGAGCAGGGATGTGATGTGATCTTAATTATGTCTCTGGCTGCTCCTTCTGTTTCCCAACGCACTCTTTTTGTTCTGTCCACTCCTTAAATGTCAATGCTTCCTAGGCCTTCTTCTCTCCTCACGTTCCCTTGTTGTTCTCACCCCCCAGTGCTCCATGTGGGCCCTCTGCCCCTATAACAGCAAGCTAGATCTCTCTGCTGGGTTTCAGACTCCTCCCTTGAAATGCTTACTGGTACTTCTACCGGATAGCCTCCTTACATGTTTCAAATTTCACATGTCCAAATTCAATTTCTCCCTCTGTCTGGCCCCCCCCAAACACGCTCCCTCTCTTGGCAAGTGGCACCATAACCTCAGACTGCCTGAGTTTATATCCTGGCTGTACCTGCGACTTATTATCACAGGAACTTGGGCATGTTACCTCTGTGCCTCAGTTTCCTCATCCCGAAGGTGGGGATAAATATTGTATGTACTTCATAAAGTTGTTATAAAAATAAATGAGTTAATCCATTTAAAGTGTTTACAACACTGCTTGATACATAGTAAGTGCTCTGTATCAATCAAGTTACCATCATGTTCTAGCAATTCTATCTCCTGATTAGCTATCAATTGTACCATTCTGTCATCCTTATCGCCTCTGCCCTAATCCAGGCCCCTGTTATCTCTAGCTGGGATTACTGTCCTGCCCTCCTAACTGGGCTCCTGGCCTCTTCTCCGTCCTCACCCAACTGGCCCATCACACTACAACCAAAGTGATCATTTTAAAAACACCAATTTGAGGGGCGGCCCTGTGGCTCAGTCAGTTAAGCATCTGACTCTTGATTTCAGCGCAGGTCATGATCTCACGGTTTGTAGGTTCTCATGTCAGGCTCTGTGCTGGCAGTGTGGAACCTGCTTGGGTTTCTCTCTCCCTCTCTCTCTGCCCCTCCCCTGCTTGTGCACATGCTCTCTCTCTCAACATAAATAAATGAATGCATTTAAAAAAAAACCCACCATTTGATCTTGCCAACCCTTGCTCAAAGCCCCTCACAGGCTTCCTATTTTTCTCATAGTGAAGTATAAATTTACCATGGTCTATAAGGCCTCTGGCCTCAAGTCTGGCCTCTCACATGCAGTGTCAGCTACATAATTATGAAGTCTGGTGCAAATTAAAATCAGGGGCCTCTTGTTCAGAACACAGGGGAAAAAATCTTTTTTCCTTTCTTCCACAGTCTCTCAACTTGTCATGGGCTTTTTTTATTTGTTATTTATTGTCATGTTCCTTTGGCATGAGGATACTCAAGGGAAGTACAGGCCATGTCCTGTGACTCAGTGCACAGGACACATGCACAGAACTCTGACTCTCTTGCACCCACATTCAGACCTGGTTCCCCAGGCAGCCAACTGAGAACCTGTTCAGGGAGTGGGGAGGTAGTAGAAGGTGGGACACTTAGAGCTAAAGCTCTAAGTCCCTCCCATACTCCATTGTCTCACTGGATTTTACATACAAAACAGGTAAAATTATTAAGAATTTCAAAACAACCACAGAACATGAAACCTCAAGTATGGGGTCCCATTCCAAATATGAGGCTGTGTGTGACTGGGTGACATGAAGTCAGCCATGCTCTGAAAAAGCCAGCTGGGTCTGACTTTGCCTCAGGTCATGATCTCCTGGCTTGTGAATTCGAGTCCTGTGTCAGGCTCTGTGCTGACAGCTCAAAGCCTGGAGCCTGCTTTGGATTCTGTGTGTGTCTCTCTCTTTGCCCCCCCCCTCAAAAATAAACAAACATTAAAAAATTTGAAATGTCAGCTGGACTCTCAGTAGCATGCTCTTTCTGGTCTTTGGGTCTCATCACACATGGCTCCCTGTGTCTAGAACATTCCTGTTCTTCCCTCTTCCCTGCTGCCACAGCACTCCCCCATACACACTATCCCTATTTCGGCACTCACCAGGTGGACTTAAAACTGCTCATTTACTTGCTATCTGCCCCACTACATTTGACAGCATCCATCTTGTTCACCAGAAGTCTTCACCTTATCCATCTCCCAGTTTTGTTTTACTTATTCTTCAGCTCAATTCAACAAACATTGATTGGGCTAGATAATTCCTCACATCAGGAAGACAGATGGATGAAACTCAGACTGGGACCAAGGGTCCTAAATGCTACTTTGCTTCCTTAATGAACTATCACAGCACCAGGTCTCAAGATTAAGATGGAGACGGGGCACCAGGGTGGCTCAGTCGGTTAAGCATTCGACTTCGGCTCAGGTCATGATCTCACGGTTTGTGGGTTCGAGCCCCGTGTTGGGCTCTGTGCTGACAGCTAGCTTAGAACCTGGAACCTGTTTCGGATCTGTGTCTCCCTCTCTCTCTGACCCTCCCCTGTTCATGCTGTCTCTCTCTCTCTCTCTCAGAAATAAATAAAACATTAAAAAAAAAAAAAAGATTAAGATGAAGTATCCCCAACGTGTACCACAGAGCCTGGTACATGGTAGACACTCCATCAATATTTGTTAAACAAGTGAATGTATAAAGTTAATAAATATTGATTGAGAACAGCCACTGTCCTCATGGAGTGGACATTCTAGAGGGAGAGATGGACACATGGTGTCAGAGGTTTCATAAGTGGCAAAAAGTAAATAAAGCAGGCTAAAGGGATGAGGAGAAAACAAGTGAATTTGAAGCCTGCATGAAAGGAACTGAGGAGAAAAATGAGCTATGAGTTATATGTCTATTATCACATTTACTCTCCACAGTATTCACAGGCACTATAGCAGCACAGAGGTAAAAGTACAGCCTTGGGAGCCAAACTGCCTGGGTTTGAATCACCTCTGCCACTTACTGGATGTGTGAATCTAGATGCAGAGAAGAAGGCAACCTAGGGACAGTAGGACCTGAAGTAGTGGATGTCAACAGGGAGTAAGAGACCTGGACTTCCACTCCTACCTGTCAGCAACTAAGCCATACCCCCTTCTCCTGCCACTAAAGTTGCAGTGTCTAAAGAGGCCTGCATAAACAGAAAATGTAATAATACCCAGAATCTCCTAACCTCATACTCAAAATATCCAGAATATAATGAAAACAATCACTTATTACGTCAAGAACAAGGAAAATCACAACTTGAATGAGCAAAGGAAATCAATAATCTCAACACTGAGATGACATGGATGTTGGAATTATCTGACAAGGATTTTCAAAGGAGTAATTATAAAAATGCTTCAATGAACAACTAAAAACATGCCTGAAACAAATGGATAGAAAATGTCAACAAAAAAATAAAGAATTTCTGCAAAGTAGAAGATACAGAAAAGAACCAAAGGCACTTTAAGAACAGAATGCTACAATAAGTTTAATGAAAATTCATTGGATGGGCTCAACAGCAAAATGAAGACAAGAGGAAAAAAAATAGTAAACCTGAAGATAGAAATTACCCAATTTTTGATAGAAAGAAAATAGACTGCACTGTGAACAACTCTATACCAATAAATTGGACAATCTACAAGAAACAGATAAATTCTTACAAACATACAATCTACCAAGACCAAACTGGGGAAAAACAGAAAATCTGAACAAAGTACTAGTAAAGAGACTGAATCAGCAATAACAAAACTCCCAGTTAAGAAAAGCCCAGGACGGGATGGTTTCACTAGTGAATTTTATCCAAATATTCAAAGAAGAATTAATTTCAATTCTTCTCAAACTCTCCAAAAATAACAAAGAGGGAAGACTCTCAAACTCATTTTATGAGGCCAGCATTATCCTGATACCAAAATCTGACAAAGACACTAAAAGATACTGTAAGAAAAGAAAACTATAGGCTAATATGCCTAATAAATATAGAGGTAAAAATTTTCAATAAAACACTAGCAAACTGAATTCAGCAATATATTAAAATAAGCATTTACCATGATCAAATGAGATTTATCCTTAGGATGCAAGGATGTTTCAGTATAAGCAAATCAATAAAGGTGATACATCACATTAATGGAACGGAAGAAAAAAACCCATGTGATCATCTCAAAAAGCACAGAAAAAGTATCTGATAAAATTCAACATTTGTTCATGATAAAAACTGTCAAAAAAACGGGTTATAGAAATTACATAATAAAGGCCACGACAAGCCCATAGCTGACATCATATTCAATGGTGAAGGGTTGAAAACTTTTCCTCTAAGATCGGGAACAAACCAAGCGTGTCCATTCTCATCACTCCATTCAATATCGTACTAAAAATCCAAGCCAGAGCAATGAGGCAAGAAAAAGAAATAAAAGGCATCAAAATCACAAAAGAAGAAGTTAAACTGTCTTTCTTTGCAGATGACATGATATAAAAAATTGTAAAGACTCCACCAAGAAACTCAGATCTAATTACTGAATTAGGTAAAGTTACAGGATACAAAATTAATATACGAAAATCAGCAGCATTTCTATATACGAACAACAAATTATCTAAAAAAGAAGTAAAGAAAACTAGCCCACTTACAGTAGCATCAAAAACTATAAAGTATTTAGGAATAAAAATAACCAAGAAGGTGAATAATCTCTACACTGAGAACTATATGACATCACATTTGTGAAGACACAAATAAATGGAAAGATAACCTGTGTTCATGGACTGGAAAAGTACCATTAAAAAGTCCATACAAGGAATCCTTGTACACTGCTGGTGGGATTTTCAATTGGTACAGCCACTGTGTAAAAAAATGTATGGAGGTTCTTTAAGAAATTAAACTACCATATGATGTAAGAATTCCACTCCTAGGTAAATATCCAAAGAAAACAAAATCATTATGTTGCAGAAATATCTGTACTGCCATGTTCAGTGCAGCATGATTTACAGTAGTAACCAAGTCATGGAAACAACCTAAGTGTCTACCAAAAGATGAAAGGACAAACAAAATGTCACACACACACAGACACACACAGACACACACACAAAATGGAATACTATTTCATTACATCATAAAAAACAAAATCTTAACATCTGCAACAACATGGATGAAACTTGAGAGCATTACACTATATAAGTCAATCAGAAAAAGCTAACATATGATCTCATTTTTATGTGGAATCTAAACAAAACTAAACAAAAAAACACAAACTCATAGAAGAAGAGATCAGATTTGTGGTTATCAGAAATGTGGGGATTGGGGATGGGTGAATTGGAGAAAGTTGTCAAAAGGTACAAACTTCAGTTATAAGATAAATAAGTACTGGGGATGTAATGTATAATATGACGACTATAGTTAACACTGCTGTATGGTAAATCTTATTAAAGTTGTATAGAGAGTAAATCCTAAAAGTTCTCATCACAAGGGGAAAAAAGTCTTTTTTTTCCTTTCCTTTTCTTTTGGGTATCTATATTAAGTGATGGATATTAACTAAACTTACTATGGTAATCATTTCACAAATATGTGTAAGTCAAGTAATTATACTCTACACCTTATATAGTACTATATGTCAATTATATCTCAATAAAATTGAAAAAGATAGATTAAAAAATTATAAAGAGCTTCAGCAATCTATAAAACTAAAACCAAAGACAATCTGAAATATTTCTATACTGAAAAACAGCATAATCAAACTCCTGAACACAAAGGAAAAATCTTTAAAGCAGTGATAAATGACACATTGCCTAAAGGAGAACATCAATTCAAATGACCAAGGATCTCTCATCAGAAACAATGGAGGCCACAGGGAAGTAGCACAATTGTTTTCAAGTGCTGAAGGAAAAGAACTAAAAACCCAGAATCTAATATCAAATGAAAAGATCTTCAGGAATCCAAGGGAAATCAAGACACTGAGCGAAAACAAAGAATATTTGCTGCCAGTAGACCTATCCTAGAAGAATGGCTAAATGAAGAAAGGAAATAGGGGGCACCTGGGTGGCTCAGTCAGTTAAGCGTCTGACTTCAACTCAGGTAATGATCTCATGGTTTGTGAGTTTGAGCCTCGCGTTGGGCTCTGTGTTGACAGCTCAGAGCCTGAGCCTGCTTCAGATTCTGTGTTTCCCTCTCTCTCTGCCCCTTCCCTGCTTGTGCTCTGTCTCTCTCTCTCAAAAATCAACATTAAAAATTTTTAAATAAAAATTTAAGAAGAAAGGAAATGATAAAAGAAGGAATCTTTGGGAAGATCAGGAAGACAGAACAAGGGAAGGAGTAAATACATTGGTAAATACAATATGCTTTCCCTCTCCTCGAGTTTTCTAAATCATGTTTGACAGTTGAAACAAAAATTCTAACACTGTCTGATGTGGTTCTCCATGTATAAAGACAAAATAATTTAAGATAATTATATTATAAACAGGATAGCATAAAGGAATTCAAAGGAAAGTAAGGTTTCTACTCTTCAAACTATTAAAATGTCAACACCAGTTGATGGTAGTAATTTATGTATGTATTATGTTAATAATACACAGAACAAGCATTGAAAAAAGCTATTAAAGCTATATATATCTATATTCAAAAACACAACGTATAGGTCAAAGTGGAATTCTAGAAAAGATATAAGTAACCCACAGTAGGGTAGGATAAAGAAAACAAAGAACAGAGGAAACAAACAGAAAATAAAACAAAACAAAACAGACAGACTTAAACCCTAAGATATCAATTAACTACATTAAGCAGAAATGGTCTAAATATACCAATTAAAAGAGACTGGCAAACAAACATGTGTAGCAACATGGATGGAACTTGAGGGTGTTATGTGGAGCAAAATAAGTCAGGCAGAGAAGGACAAATACCATATGTCTGCACGTACAGAAGGATGAGGAAGAACTTAATGAAGGACCATGGGGGAGAAGGGGAAAATAGTGGGGGAAAGGGAGGGAGGCAAACCATGAGAGACTCATGAATGCGAGAACAAACTGAGGGCTGATGGGTATGGGGGAGAGGGGAAGCGGGGTGATGGGCATGGAGAAGGGCACTTGTGCGGATGAGCACTGGGTGTTATATGAAACCAACTTGACAATAAACTATTTAAAACCTAAATAAATAAAAAAGAGACTGGCAAAGTAGATAAAAATAATACTGAACTATATGCTGTCTACAAGAAACTCATTTTATATACAATGATGTAAGCTAAAAGTAAAAGGATGAAAAAGGATATACCATACCACCTTTAATTCAAAGAAAGAAATATAACCATTAATACCATAAAAAGTAGACTTCTATGCAAAAAAGTTACCAGAGACAGAGAAGGACATCATATAATAAAAGGTCAATCCACCAAGATTTAGCAATCCTAAATGCATATGCATCAAACAACAAAGCTGCAAAATGTGAAGCAATAAATTATAGAATTGAAAGGAAACAGACATATCATCACTTGTAGCTGGACACTTCAATACCTCTTTCTCAACAACTGACAGAACTAGATAGAAAATCAGCCAAGGACAGAGAATTCAGCAACACCATCAACCAACAGGATGTAAAGCAACATTTATTTAAAAAAATAACTCAACCCAACAATAGCAGGACTCTTTTCATGTGACCATGGAACATTTACGAAGACAGACCATATCCCAGGCCATAAAACAAACCTCAATAAATTTAAAGAAATTGCCATCATACAGAGTATATTCTCTGACCACTATAGAAACAAACCAGAAATCAGTAGCAGAATGGTAACAGGAAAATCTACAAACACTTGGAAACTAAACAACATAGGTCAAACATGAAGTCTCTAAGGAAATTAAAAATTACATTGAACTACGTGAAAAGGAAAACAAAAAATTTGTGGGACATAGCTAAATCAGTAACATTAAATGCTTACATTAGAAAACAGGTAAAGTCTTAAAACACTAACCTAAGCTCTCACCTCAAGAAATTAGGTAAAAAAAATAAAACTAAAACAGGAGGAAGGAAGTAATAAAGGCAGAAATTCAGATTGAAAACAGAAAGACAGTACAGAAAGTCAATGAAACAAAAAGCTTGTTCTTTGAAAAGATCAATAAAACTGACAAACGTCTATCAAGTTTGAGAAAGAAAAAAAGAGAGAAGACACAAATTTTCAGTATCAGGAAAGAAATATCACCACAGAGCCAGACTGCAGATGTCAAAAGGGTAATAAGAGAATATTTTGAACAATTCTACACACTTATAGTTGACAACTTAGATGAAATGTATCAACTCCTTGAAAAGCATAAACTACCGTAAGACATCTGGTATTAAATAGAAAACTTTTATTGTCCTAAAATTCTTAAATAAATTTACTCCATAATTTTAAAACCATAAAAAGATTAAATAAAGATAATTAGGCAAAGTGACAGGCACATTAGCTAGTACTCAATAAACAAAGGCCATTATCATTTTTTCCATTATCATTTTATTTAAATCCTTACAACCACTCTCAGGGAAACTAGGGCTTCACAGAGAAGAAATCCTTTGCTAAAAAGAAAGAGCCAGAATTCAAACCCAGTTCTAAAGCCAGTGCCATTTCCTCTAGAGTTTAGAGTGCATATCACGGCCACCCCCCTTGGAGGTGTGCCAACTAACATTTCCTTTATAGATAGGAAAACTGCAAAGGGGTGAGGTTTTGCCAAAGCCCCAGAAGTCAATTAATGCTCACCAACTAATTCTTCACCAGTGTACAACAATGATTCTCAAAAATTAGGGTGCATCAAAATCTTTCTTTTTGTTAAATAGAGGTTGTTGTGTCCCAGCCCGAGAATTCACATTTTTAACAAATTCCCAGTTAATGAACCACACTTTGAGAATAACAGTGTGCACTAATGATAGATGTTAGCCCACCCATCCCCCAAATCAGAAGCTGTCACACTCCACAGACAGGGAAGGAATTGAGACAGAATAATGCTCTAAATCAGTGGTTCTGAGGGTGGGCCTCCACTCACCTACTAAATCAGAAACCCTGCAAGTGGGGCCTACATAGCTTGTCTTTTAATAGGTCTTTCAAGCGATGTATGCTAAAGTTTGAGAACCATTGCTCTACAAATCGAAGTGATTTGCAAAAACCCAGCCATTTTTTACACTTTTGAGAACTTGGACGCTGGAACCAGATAATTCTAAGTTCAAATCCAGACTTAGAAAGTAATCCCATGAATTCTAGATTCTCACCAGCGAAATGGAATAGTCATCTTCCAGGAAGTAATTTGTCATTACTAATCCCTAACTGGGCTGGAAGTCATCAGAGATGTGAACAGATTTATATCACCTATAGGCATCTGTGGCCTAACTATTGTTAGCAACCATGAAAAGTCCACAATATTTAGTAAGTTTCAATCGTGCTTAAGTACAATCTTATATGGAGCACTGCGAGCCTGGTATGTGCACATGTGCACACAATATACTGGGTAAGCAAGAGCAGCCCACCAAGGATCTGATTCTCAGATGACTTGTTTGTTTTCTGCTAGCCCATAGACAGAGCCATGAGAAGAAATGAAAACGTGGTCTCTTTCATAGAGAAAAAAAAACAAAAAACAAACTAAGGCAATTAACCTGTGTCAGAGTCTTCATAGAAACCCCAGGACTTACCACAGAAATGTGATTGAGGAGGAGCCTGGCCCATAAAACCATTTCCATATTTGTAAATGTGCAATTCTTAAAGCCCTCAGTGGTGTTCCTTACAAATGTCAACAAGAACACTGTAACAATGCTCACCATGTTTCTCTTGTTTTGATCAGCAACTTGTATCAAAATGAAAAACAGTTCTAAAACTCCCAAAGTTTCCCTCCTAACACAATATTATATTATAAACAAGTAGAAATGATATTAAGTATCCAACCACAGGAGAAATGATCAAGTATTTACATGAATATTTGCCCACCTAGTAAAATACTCACAGTAGAATATTATATAGGAATAGAAGTCAAGCTACAAAATGGTATTTACAATACAATCCCATGTTATCAAAATATAGGTTCATATTCTAGGTCAAAAGACAGGAATTAATACAACAAAACATTTAATAGTGGATTATGCTGGCCAGCAGATTCATAGAGGATTTTTATTTCCTTCTTTATTATTTTTGTCTTTTCTACAGTGAGTATGTCTCACACATATAATCAGGAAAAAAAAACTTAGAACATTATTTAAAAAAGAAATCCCTAACTTTCAGGGTTGGGTGTGGAATGAAATAATTTATGCAAAGTTCCTGTCATGGGGCCTGGCACACAGTAAGCACTCAAAAAGCATTTGTTCCAGTTTTCTGTTCCTAGACTATGGAGTTAGAGTCTCTATATTGTAGGCAGGAGTTCCCTTTCCAGGTTTGAATCTACACACTGCTTACATAATCCAAAGCAAAGGCCACAGGCAATAGCTTATTCCAAAAAAGCCCATTCATTCATTCATTCAAAAATTCACTCAGTATCTATTACATGTTTAGCACTGAACTAGGTTCTGGGGATACCAAAAATGAAAAGCTGACATCTTTGCCCTCACATAGCTCTGGCTAATGAGTGGCACAGGTGTATTTATAACTATGATATGATGAAACAATTACTTTCAATAAGGATGTACACAAAGTACAATGGGAACCAGGAGGAAGGAAGCTCTTTACAGAGAAAGTATGCTGTGAGCTGTAAAAGGGAGGACATTAGTGGGAATAGCATGCACAAAGAGGGATAAAGGAGTATAAAATTTTCCCAGAACTATACGTAGTTCAGGCCTTCTTGGACCTAAAGAAAGAACCGGGAGGAGGAGTTTCGGGAAAGGAGATTGAACAAGTAGATCACAAAAGGTCTTGTCTGTCACACAAAGGAGACTGAATTTTATTCTGTAGGGGAACCACCAGAAGAATTTTAAACAGAGGAGTGACTTGATCAGCACTAGCAAAGATACCAGGAATCCTGAAAATCATCTTAATCCCGCTTATTTCCACAGGAAAGAAAAAGGCCTCACCTTCTAGGTCTGTCTTCTTTTTTTTTTTAATTTTTTTTATTTTTTATAGGTCTGTCTTCTCTTAAAATCACATGAAGCAGTGAACAGAACTCTGCACCTGGCACACAATAAATATTCAATAAAGATCAGCTGAACATGAATTTGAAGACGCTGCAAGGGGCCAACCCTGCTGAGAGCAGAATTTTAGCAGTACCGGCACCTTCAGTTTGGTCTTGGCTGGGACAATAGGAGCTCATTTGGAACGGACTAGTGACAACTGAAAATTGTAGAATCTAACATACAAGAGGAGGAGGGCACCATATACTGTTCTTTTGTACTCCAGTACAAAAATTCCTCTCATGGTTTTCTTTCCATAGCTGGGCTTTTGGCTTTTAAGTCCCAAGGATGAGAGGAGAACATCAGTTTCTTCCCACACACTAACTTCTCTGGAATCCTGGATGACAGGTGTTTCTGTGCACACATGGTTAACTGGAGGAAATTCATTAGTGGTTTTACTCCTGCTGTTTTACCCCAAACCTCTTCTGCTTAATTCAATTTAGTTGGATGGTTCTGCAGATAAATACTGGAGAAATAAAATACTATTGCACTTCTGCCTCCACTTGCTGAATGCATGCAAAACACTTTAAATCATTAGGGCAGATGTATTAGATTTATTTTATAGGCGAGTCAGGACAGACGTATTAGATATATTTTATAGGCGAAGACCATGAGGCTCAGAGAGGCAAAGTAACTTGCCAAAGACCCTCTGATAGTAAGTTGCAAAGCCACAACTGAAACCCATGTTTGTTGCAATTATTTCAAAAATACAGCACTGTCTCTCAGGAAGCCAGAATCTGAAGCGAAACACAATTGCCAGCATACAAAAATGATAACATTCTTTGTGCCTGGAAAGAGAACACTTTGTAAACTAAAAAATGGGGCAAAGAAGAAACATACATGGGATAGAGAAAAATAGGAGACACCGGAGGTGAGTGTGAGCTACGCCCAGGTCTTGCAAGGAAGGATGAAAGAACAGGAGTCTGGGAGGGGAGTTGGAGCTAATTCTGGGCCAGAGAGGAGGGAAAAGTTTCTGAGCAGGAACCTAAAACGGGACTGAGAAAAGAGTGCGCAAGTGAACACCTGTCCAGTCTGGACTGCCCTCCTTACCTGCCATGAAACCAGTCCTGACACATGTCACACTCGATCATGAAGCGGGTCACATCGTAAGGCAGCCGGCAGAGGCAATACACTGGCACCGAGGCCATCTTCACCCGGCCTTGGAGCGCTCTGCGGCGGGCCAGGTTCGTAGCGTCAAGAGAAGCAGGAGGCAGCAACACGCGTCCTTTCCGGACGATGGCTGGGCACAAACAACACTTTTTACCGAGTGAATCAGGTCCCCCAGGGTACCAACCCCCCAGTTCTCAAAAGGGCAGTTAGTGCTGCCTGGATGCAACACAGCTGGTGTGGCTGTAGGGGACAATCGGAGAAAAGTCCACCGGCCGCCAGAATTCCTTTAACAAATAAAGGACGGTATTTGGCCGCCAAGGTCCGTCCCCACCTCCCCCCCCCCCACTCCCTATCCAATGGCCCCCAGTCAGTGATAACTTCTTTCCGGGTTTCAGGGAAAATATTTGATGCCTTTTCAGGAAGCTTCTTTAATCCCTCACTGAACCCTCTCCGTGCTCACAACCCTGCTTCCCTGGGCTTTCTTCATTATGACGCAAACCAAAGACTAAATAGGCTGGGGTACCTTAGAAAAAGCCCTTTATCTCACTACCAAAATAAGAGCAACTAGAGAAAGATGAGGGATCCCTGGAAGTTGCCTCAGATAACTCGAGAATCACCTCGAAGCTTTCAGGAACGCAGACAAGACTAGGCGCCCAACTCAAATCACAGTTCTGGGGTCGTGCTGAGAGTTTAAATGGTCTTCTCCTTCAAAATAATTCCATCCCCAACCAGTCAGTAGTCTCATTACCCCAACAAATGAAATAAATCTTAACATCAGAACAGATCAGATCATCCTCTACTTCAAAGACGACAGAGCTCTGAGTTGCACCCCAAAACAAAAAAAGGATCTCCTCTAAACCCCTGAAACTGACTAGAATTTCTTCATATTCCTGCAACTAAGCAAGGAATCCCCCCCACCCCACAGCGCTCGGAAACGGACAGGCATCTCCTTAAAACCCCCTCAGAGTGACGAGGACTCCCCTGTCCCCCCAAACTGACAGAGATCTCATCACAGATTTCAAGACTGACAGGAAAATTCTTGCAGCCCCCGAAACTTACGAGATCTCTTTACGCCTCCCAAAATGACAGGAACCACCTCACGCCTCAAACCTGAAAGAATGTCTTTTGCCCGAACCTTACAGGGACCTCCTCATCTGCAAAGCTTCAGGGATCGCTCACACTAGCGGAGTTCTGTTCCACCGACGCGCCGGCTACCGGGCTCGCTGCGGAGCGCCTCAGCACCTAGCTCAGCGCCTCAGCACCTAGCTCAGCGGACGATCAGCCAGCAGTTCCGGTCCCACCGGCGGCGCGCGCCGAATTCTGGGATCGTCACAGCAACGCTGCGAATCTTGCTAGCTTTCCCTCAGAACCACCCGCTGGGTTGCGCGGCCCTGGGCGTTCGGCGGTGCTTCAGAGCCGCTTTCCCCACGGTTTTGCCCCGGGCCCGGTCGTTAGGGCCTACTGGAGCCCGCAGCTCGGGCCTAGTCCGGCGGCCGCCCGCGAGCAGACAAACGGCGTCGTCCCTTGGCCGGCTGGAGATCGCTGCGAGCAAAGCAAGAAGAATGAGAAGAACCGGCGGCCAGGTCGGAGGAAAAACTGCCCGAAAAGTCGCCGGGAGAAACCCGGTGGCGATGGTAGGCAACTAGAAGTAGTCAATAAAGTTTATTCAAAACAAGGAGGAAGTTGAAGCGGAGAGGGGAGGAGAAATATGGGGTAAACAGCTACCATGTTGAGAGTGGCGGCGCCGCCACGGGGAGGCTACCAGACCGCCATCTTATGAGGGCTGGGCACACGCGTTAACCGCGGCAGAGGCGGGGAAGGGAGGCCGGCAGCTCCCGCGTGACGCCAGCAGAGGCGGGGCGCCACCTTGAGAAAGGGGAACGGGATGCAGCTACCTATAGACCCGCTCCTTTCCTCCAGGTACCCAATCGAGGCTGAGGATCTTAAGCCACCATCTTAGGCGAGGCAGTCGCTTGGCTCCATTTTGAGTGGGGCCAGAGCCTTCCAAGGCTTCCTCTCCTCCTCCAGGCCAACAGGGAGTTAAGCACCCTCTTTCCTTTTTCCCCCGCCCCCAACGCACACACTCACTCACTGTTCCTCCACTCCTCCGCCCCTCCTCCCCTACTTCCCCCTTCTCCGCCTCCGCAACCTTCTTGTCCTGTGAGAGGAGGTGAACTCAGTGACTGCAAATTGCAAAGCTAATGGGTGGCGGCGGGGCCGGGCTTCGGCCAGGATAGAGATGGAGTACTCTCAATAGCTCCTGTTTGTTGAGCACGTTCAGTGGCTAGGCTCTTTTGCATGGTCTCCGAATCGTTTATTCTTCACCCTTCAAAGAAAGCTCTGTTCAAGTGAGGGTGCAGGTTTAAGGAAGCCAAGTGGCTTGAGTTTCAGAGCTGGGAAGTTGAACTATGCACCAGCTATTCCCCCCCGCCCCGTCTTCTGTCTTTGGTCCCTAAGTCATTCCCTTGGTCCTAGTTCCTCCATAAAGCTTTTGTGTACTTCCCAGCTCCCTTTGAACTCTCTCTTCTTTGACCCCACTGTTTCAGTTCAGTTTGACTCAGATACCGTGCAAGGATTTTTATGCACGAGTCCCAGTGTGCCTGAGGGTGGGTGGGAGAAGAGGTTAAATGAATGGAACTCCACACACATAGAAGATGGCGCTGGTGTTTTCTGACCTTCTAGAATATTCCCTAGGAATCCTCTTACTATTGCATTTTTTAAAGGATACCGTCACTTTAAACAAGAAAATGTGTGTGTGCACACTAATTTCCTAAGTGATGGTGGCTTAGATCATGGGGATACAGTGATGAAGAGGGACTCCAATGGGGAAATTGCCAGCCAGTGTGGAAGACAAACTTGCAAATCAGCAATTGCGATTGCAAGATCCAGTAAGCACACAGGTACCTCTTGCAAAGTGCAAAATAAAGTCATGAAAGTGTCTCAGAAGCAACTTGCTGCTGTCAAGGAAGGTTTCAAGGAGACCTAAAAGAATATATAAGAGTTCACTAAAGGATCAACATGTACAAATGCATGGAGGCACATGGGAAAACATTTACAAAAAGAAGTTAAATACTAGATTTTATCCGGTAAGCAATAACAAACCACTGAATGTTTTTGAGCAAAAGCAACTCAAAAGTCCTATTTGCCTCTTAGGGGAAAATTCAGGAGTAGTGGGACCTGAAGCTCTTACAAGTTTGTGAGGTAGGTCTTTAAGAGAAGAATAAAGACTTGTGAATACAAAATTAGGCTCAAAGGTAGAGTATTTCTAGAAGCTCTTCCTACACCTAGGTAAAAACTATAAATAGAAGAAACACAAACCACATATAAATGTCTTAATAAAACCAAACTAAATGTATCCTGCCAATCAACTTCCACATAGCTGGATCTCAAAAATGTCTGAAGCAGCTCCGAAACCACCTAATACAAGAGAAAATGTGACTAGGGAAACTAGTGCAAGGGGGCAGCAATTTTAAATTTAATGTTTTATTTATTTCTGAGAGAGAGAGAGCATGAACAGGGGAAGGTCAAAGAGGGAGGGAGACACAGAATCTGAAACAGGCTCCAGGCTCTGAGCTGTCAGCACAGAGCTGGATGCAGGGCTCGAACCCACAAACCATGAAGTCATGACCTGAACCGAAGTCAGATGCTCAACCAACTGAGCCACCAGGCACCCCGACAGCAATTTTAATCATTTGTGGTTTAAATATATTTTGCGAGGGGTGCCTGGGTGGCTTAGTTGGTTAAGTGTCCGACTTTCGCTTAGGTCATGATCTCACTGTTCGTGGGTTTGAGCCCTGCGTCGGGCTCTGTGCTGACTGCCAGCTCAGAGCCTGGAGCCTGTTTCAGAGTCTGTGTCTCCCTCTCTCTCTGTCCCTCCCCTGCTCACGCTGTCTCTCTCTCTCCTAGAAATAAATAAAAACATTAAAAAAATAAATATATTTTGTGAACTTTATGAAAACATATGACCACGTGACCATATGACAAGTGATAGGCTCTGCAGCTAAAGCTTTCTTAGCTTCACAAGGAGGCTCGAGGGGGCTGACTTTGGTAACACATATAATAAAATTGGAAAGACACAAAGTAGATTAATAAGGCCCCTGCACAAAGATGAGATACAATGTTGTGAAGCCTTACATAATAAAAAGGAAAAAAAGGGGGAGACAGGAGGGAGGAAGCTGTTGCATTAGTAATGAAAAAAGATGAGGCCTGAATCAGGATAGCTGCAATGGGGGTAGAAAAGGATTAGATAAGTGAGATATTTTGGATGTTGAATAGGCAGGGCTTGGGGACTACCTGAAAATAGTAGGTGAATGAGTGAAGGGAGTGTGAGTTCATTTCTGGGTTGTGTGTCAAGAGTGGATGATGGTGTCATTAACTGAACTGGAGTGCACAGAAGGAAAAACAAGTTTGGTGGGGAAGAAGAGACTAAATTCAGTTTGGAGTACATTGAGTTAAAGTGTGTGTGGAACATTAATTCACTCACCCAGACATTCTTTCTTGAGCATCTGCTATCCTCCAGGCACCATGCTAGGTGCTAAGGATGTAGTGCTAACCCAAGTAAGATCCTGACCTTCATGGAGCTGCCATTCTCCTGGGGAGACAAGTCAATAATCAAACAAATACAGTCTCATTCCTGTATTCATATTTACCAAGCAGTGTTCTAAGCACTGGGGACGCAAGGGCAAACAAAACAGACAAGGTGTCTGCCCTCCTGTGATTTACATTCCAGCTAGGGAAACAAACAACAAAATGAATCAAATAAGAGAATTGCAGTGAGTGCCAACAGTTGCAGTGAGTGCTATGAGAAAAAGAAAACAAGTTATGAGATAGAGAAAGATTTGGATAGAAGTTAGTCTGTTTTAATAGTCAAGACCCCTTGGAAAAGGTGATGTGCAGTCTGAGACCTGAATAATAGGAAGTGACCAGGGACAGGGCAGAAAGAATAAAACATGCAAAAGTCCTGATGTGGTGGGATAGGAGGCAGTTCAGGACACCCCGTCAAAAACATTTCTTGAACATTTATTATGGACTGGGCTGGATATAGGTGGTGATTGGGGTGCGATCTCCAGTCATAAATAAGAGACCCCGTGTTTACCCTTAAGGAGTATACACTCTAATGAGAGAGTCATGTTTCAGTGAACAACACAAGGCTGAAAAAAGTCAAGCCCTCAGTGCTGCCTACAGGTATCAGCAACATGTGTGGAAACCAAGAGCCACAATGAATTCAAACATGTTCACTTGGTATGTTGCGAAAGCCTTCACAGGAGGTGGCATTTGACCCAGGTACAGTAGTACTCATCCCTGAAAGTTCCTCCCTAGTGTTCTTGGGAGGTGGGATGGAGATGCTAAAGACAATGGGAAAGGCAAAGCTGATAGAGATGAATCTGAGGCAGATTTTGCTGACAAAGGAGCGCTTGGCACTGCTATGGATAGGAAGAAGCTGGCTGCTGCCCTAGAAATGTGTGCTCTCATTTTTCTCTCACAGCATCAGTGCATGATGTGAACTGGCTATCATAGAAGGAGGCTTCCCTGGAAACTTTCCTCCCTTACTCCACCTCCACTTAATAGTTATAAACATTTCCTTTTAATTACGGAAACAATAGTAAATGCATTCCCACTGTAAAAATACAAACAGGCTGAAGGTACCCCTGGCCACCAATCAATCCCTGTTTACTTCCTTAAGGGGAACTTCAATGGCCTCTTTTCCAATTCATCTCTCTGAACATAATATGTAATATAATGATATGAAAAATGATGAGGGCGTCCATCAATGGACGAATGGATCAAGAAGATGTGGTTTATCTATACAATGGAATACTACATGGCAATGAGAAAGAATAAAATCTGGCCATGTGTAGCAACATGGATGGACCTTGAAGGTGTTATGCTGAGCAAAATAAATCAAGCAGAGAAGGACAGCTACCATAGGTTTGCACATATAGGAGGATTGGGAGGAACTTAACGGAGGACCATAGGGGAGAAGAAGGGGGAAGTAAGGGGGAGATGGAGGGAGGCAAACCTGAGGGACTCTTGAATGTTGAGAACAAACTGAGGACTGATGGGTATGGGGGAGAGGGGAAGGGGGGTGATGTGCATGGAGGAGGGCACTTGTGTGGATGAACACTGGGTGTTGTATGGCAACCAACATGACAATAAACTATTTAAAAAAATGATGAGGGCTAAAGTGGAGTATAAAGTAAATGAAAAAGAAAGAGGGGAATGAAAAAAACTACATGAGGAAGAACAGGTTTGCTCCAAAACAGATTGGGAAGTACATAGACAGTGAAAACAAAAGAAAAATAATGACAACATTATCTGAGCATTTACTATATGTTAAACACTATTCTAGGCTCTTTACATGCATGTATTAACTCAGTCCTTAAAGCAACCGTATGAGGCAAGTACTAGGACTATCCCCATTTTAAGTAGAAGGAGTATAGGCATACCTTGAAAATGTTGGAGGTTCAGTTCCAGAACACTGCAATAAAGTGAATATCACAACTGAACTTTTTGGTTTCCCAGTGCATATAAAAGTTATGTTTACACTATACTACAGTCTATTAAGTGTGCAATAAGTGTGCAATAGCATTATGTATTAAAAAAAAACCCAACAGAGATACCTCAATTTAAAAATACTTTATTGATGGAGCCCCCGGCTGGCTCAACTGGTAAAGCATGAGACTCTAGTGCTTGGGGTCATGAGTTCAAGCCCCACATTGGGTATAGAGCTCAATAAAAAAAAATACTTTGTTGCTAAAAATTGCTACCAATCATCTGAGCTTTCAGCAAATTATAATCTTTTTAGTGGTAGAGGGTTTTGCTTCAATGTTGATGGCTGCTGGCTGGGTGGTGGATGCTGAAGGCTGGGGTGGCTGTAGCAATCTCTTAAAATAAGGCAGCAGTGAAGTCTGTCACATTGACTCAGGAATGATTTCTATGTAGCATATGGTGCCATTCAATAGCATTTTACCCACAGTTAACTTATTTCAAAAGTGGAGTCAATCCCAGGGCACCTGGGTGGCTCAGTCCAACTCTTGGTTTCAGCTCAGGTCATGCTCTTGCAGTTTGTGAATTCAAGCCCCAGGCTTTGTGCTCACAGCATGGAGCCTGCTTGGGATTCTCTCTCTCTCTCTCTCTCTCCTTGTCTCCCTCTACCTCTCCCACACTCACGCTAAATAAGTAAGTAAATAAAACAAACAAACAAATAAATAAAAGTGGAATCAATCCTCAAACCCTGCCGCTGCATATCAACTAAGTTTATGTACTACTCTAATTCTTCATTGTCATTGCAACAGTCTTCACAACATCTTCACCATGAATAGATTCCATCTTACGAAACTACTTTCTTTGCTTATCCATAAGAGGGAACTCCTCACCCATTAATTTTATCATGAGATCACAGCAATTCAGACACATCTTTGGGCTCCACTCTCAATTCTAATTCTCTTGCTGTTTCCCTCACATCTGTAAATACTTCATCCACTGAACTCTTGAACACCTCAAAGTCAAAAGTCATCCGTGATGTTTTGTTTTAAATAACATGCATTTTATTTAAAACCAACCAAGTGTTGATAAAAATATATCACTGCAGCTGTGATTCCACATCAAACCCTAACAGTAAGAACTAGGCATTTAATTCATTCTTCATATCATGTGCTGGTCTGGCAGAGGACACCCACCTCCACCAAAGCCTCAGAGGAAGAATGAGCCCCTTGGTGAACAGGGCTCAGGTGGCAGGCACCCTGCCCCTCCCTGAGCTTGTGAAGAGAAGGGGCCATGGTGTGCAGCTCTGGTTGTCTGCTCTGCACTCTTCCTGGGGCCCCTGAGGTGGACCCTGATCAGCAACTCCTTAGTGGCAGTGAGTGGAGGGGAAGGAGTGGAGAACCATCCAGAGCTGTGCAGACGAGATGAGTTCTCCTTTCTCCATCAGTGTCTCTAAAATCCCCACAGAGGATTTGATGGCCATTGCAGGATTCTACTTGCAGGCACAAGCTTATGAAGAAGTCATCTTTCCTTTGGCTATAGGGGAATCAAGATTCTGAGAGGGAAAATTCTTTTGTTGGAATCAACTTCTTCTAAATTCTTGTTAATGTTGATATGTTGACTTCTTCCCATGAATCATGAATGTTCTTTATTTTTAACGTTTATTTTTGAGAAGGGGGAGGATGAGGGGGGCGGTGGACAGACAATCCAAAGCAGCGGGTACTGTGCTGATAGCAGTGAGCCTGATGCAGGGCTTGGAATTACAAACTGCAAGATCATGACCTGAGCTGAAGTTGGACACTTAACCAACTAAGTCACCAAGGTGCCCCATGAATGTTCTTAATGGCATCTAGAATGGTGAATCCTTTCTGGAAGGTTTTTATTTACTTTTCCCAGCTCCATCACAGGAATCACACTGACAGGTACACTGTTAGGAAATGTATTTCTTAAATAATGATATGAAAGTTGAAATTACTCCTTGACTCATGGGCTGCAGAATGGATGTTGTATAGCGTGCGTGAAAACAACATTAATCTTGTACATCTCTATCAGAAATGTTGGGTGACCAGGTGCATTGTCAGTGAGCAGTCATCTTTGGAAAGGGATATTTTTCTGAGCTGTAGGTTTCCATAGTGGGCTTAAAATATTCAGCAAATCATGCAAACAGATGTGCTGTCATACAGGCTTTGTTCCATTTATAGAGCACAGAAAGCATAGATTTAGCATAATTATTTTCATAAGTAAACTCTATGCCCCATGTGGGGCTAAAACTCATGACTCTGAGATCAAGCGTCACATGCTCTGCTGAATGCACCAGCCAGGCACCACATTAAGGGCCCTAGGATTTTAAGAATGGTAGATGAGCATTGGCTTCAGCTTAAAGTCACCAGCTGCATTTGCCCCTAGCAAGAGTCAGTCTGTCCTTTGAAGCATTGAAACCAGGTATTGATTTCTCCTCTCTAGCTATGAAAGTCCTATAGAGCATCTTCTTCCACTAGAAGACCATTTTGTCTACATCGTAAATCTGTTGTTTAGTGTCGCCTCCTTCATGAACTATCTTAGCTAGATTTTCTAGATAACTTGCTGCAGCTTCTACATCAGCACCTGCTGCTTCACCTTGCTCTTTTATGTTATAGAGATGGCTTCTTTCCTTAAATATCATGAACTGACATCTGCAAGCCTCCAACTTTTCTTCTGCAGCTTTCTCACCTTTCTCAGCCTTCACACAATTGAGGAGAGCTAGGGCCTTCCTCTGGATTAGGCTTTGGCCTAAGGGAATGTTGTAGCTGGTTTGACCTTCTATCCAGACCACTAAACTCCATATCACCAAAAAGGCTGTTTAGCTTTCTTATCATTTGTGTGTCCACTGGAGTAGCACTTATAATTTCCTTCAAAAACTTTTCCTTTGCATTCACAACTTGACTGTTTGGTGCTAGAGGCCTAGCTTTTGGCCTCTCTCACCTTTTTTTGTTTTTTTTTTTTCAGGATTTTCTTTTAATGTTTATTTTTTATTATTTTTATTTTTTTTTTTTTTAAAATGTTTTATTTATTTCTTGGAGAGAGAGAGAGAGAGACAGCGTGAGCAGGGGAGGGTCAGAGAGAGAGGGAGATACAGACTCTGAAATAGGCTCCAGGCTCTGAGCTGGAAGTCAGCACAGAGCCTGATGCGGGGCTCGAACCAACGAACCGTGAGATCATGACCTAAGCGAAAGTTGGACGCTTAACCGACTAAGCCACCCAGGCGCCCCGTTTATTTATTATTTTTGAGAGAGAGAGAGAGAAAGAAAATGAGTGAGAGAGGGGCAGAGAGAGAGAGGGAGACACAGAATCTGAAGCAAGCTCCAGGATCTGAGCTGTCAGCACAAAGCCTGATGCAGGGCTTGAACTCACGAACTATGAGATCATGACCTGAGCCAAAGTCAGATGCTTAACCAATTGAGCCACCCAGGTGCCCCTGGCCTCTCTCAGCTTTTAACATGTCTACCTCACTAAGCTGAATCATTTTTAGTTTTTGATTTGAAGTGAAAGACCTGTAACTCTTTCTTTCACTTCTACACTTGGAGGACATTGTAGGTGATTAACTACCCTAATATCAATATTGTTGTGTCTCAGGGAATAGGAAGGCATGTGTGAGAATGAGAGGGAATGGATAGAGGGTGGAGCAAATAGAACACATAATATTTATTAATTAAATTTCCTGCCTTATATGGGCACAGTTCATGGTGCCCCAAAATAATGAAAATAGTAACATCAAAGATCACTAATAAGAGATCACCGTAACAAATGTAATAATAATGAAAAAGTTTGACGTATTATAAGAATTACCAAAATGTGACACAGTAAGTAAGTGATGTTGGAAAAAAAGATGTAAATAGATTTGCTTGATGCAGGGTTGCTACAAACTTTCAATTTGTAAAAAAAGACAAAAACAAAAACAAAAGCAAAAAACAAGAAAACAAAACAAAACCCTACTATCTGCAAAGCATAATAAAGCAAAGTGCAATAAAATGAGATATGCCTGCACAAAGACTTTAAATCACTTGCTCAAGGTCATATAGCTAGTATGTATCCAAGCTGGGGTTTCTGGCAATACAGGTTCAGAGCCTAGGTTCTTCAACCACTCCATTATTCCACTAGTATAGATTTAATAGCAACTGGTGTTTCTAAAATCAATGTAAGAGGGGAAAGGTAATCAACCATTCTTTGCATAATTTAAATCACAGAAGCAAAAATAGAGTTTACACTCACTTGGAATAAAAACTAGCAGGATGGTCACTTGGGTTTCAAACTGGGTAGCTAAGAACACCAACCCACTCCTCCAGGGCTTACTTTAAGAATGTGTCACTTGTGTGGAACTCTGCTCCAAGAAATGGCTTCAGGCTTGGTTTAATGCTCTACTGTCACTGTCTTAACATTCTTCACATCAATAAGAAAAAGGATAAGAATCATATGATATTGCAATAGATGCATATAAAGCATTTGACAAAGTACAACATCCATTAATGATAAAAGCCCTCAACAAAGTAGGTTTAGAGGGAACAAATTGAATAAAGTTGTAGGATTAAAAAACAATCAATGTACAGAAACCTACTGGATTTCTACACACCAATAATGAAGCAGAATGAGAAATTAAGAAAAGAATTCCATTTACAATTGCACAAAAAAAAAATAATAATAATAACCAAAGAAATGGAAGACCTGGACTCTGAAAACTGTAGAACACTGATGAAAGAAATTGAAGATAAACAAATTTAGTAAAGTTGTAGAATACAAAATCAATGTACATAAACCTGTTGCATTTCTACACACCATAATGAAGAAGCAGAAAGAGAAATTAAGAAAAAAAATCCATTCCAAATAATAATAATAATAATAACCAAAGAGATGGAAGACCTGTACTTTGAAAACTATAGAACACTAATGAAAGAAATTGAAGATGACACAAGTAGAAAGACATTCCATGATCACATCAATATTAATCAAAGCAACCCACACATATAATACAATCAAAATACCAATAGCATTTTCTTCAGAGAACTAGAACAAACAATCCTAAAATTTGTGTGGAACCACTAAAGACCCAGAATAGACAAAACAATCTTGAAAATGAAAATCAAAGCTGGAGGCATCATATTTCTGGACTTCAAGTTATATTAAAAGCTATAGTAATCAATACAGTATGGTACTGGCACAAAAATAACACATAGATCAGTGGAAGAGAATAGAAAACCCAGCAATGAACCCACAGCTATATGGTCAATTATGATTCAACAAAGCAGGATAAGAATACCCAAAGTGGAAAGGAATGTCTTTTCAACAAAAGGTGTTGGGGAAACTGGACCACTTTCTTATACCATACACAAAAATAAATTCAAAATTGATTAAAGACCTGTTTGTGAGACCTTGAAACCATAAAAATCCTAGAAGAGAACACGGGCAGTAACTTCTTTGATATCAGCCATAGCAAATTCTTTCTAGATATGTCCCTTGAGGTAAGGGAAATAAATGCAGAATAAACTATTGGGACTACTTCAAAACAAAATACTTCTGCACTGTGAAGGAAACAATTAACAAAAGTAAAAAGCAACCTACAGAATGGGAGAACATATTTGCCAATGACATATCTGATAAGGGGTTAGTATCCAAAATATATAAAGAATTTATAAAATTCAACACCCCAAAAATGAATAATTCAATGAAGAAATAGGCAGAAGACATGAATAGATATTTTTCCAAAGAAGATATACAGATGGCCAACAAAGACATGAAAAGATGATCAACATCACTCACCATCAGGGAAATGCAAATCAAGATAAAATTTCATACCTGTCAGAATAGCTGTCAGAATCAGCAACACAAAAAACAAGTGTTGGCCAAGATGTGGAGAAAGGGGAACTCTCTTGCACTGTTGGTGGGAATGCAAACTGGTGCAGCCACTCTGGAAAACAGTATGGAGGTTCCTCAAAATGTTAAAAATAGAACTACCCTACAATTCAGCAATCACACTATTAGGTATTTACTCAAAGATTACAAATATGCGAATCCAAAGGGATAGATGAACCCTGATATTTATAACAGCATTCTCTACAGTAGCCAAATAGCCAAAATGTCTATTGACTGAAAATGGGTACACACACACACACACACACACACACACACACAGACACACACACAGACACACACACAATGGATTATTAGCCACAAAAATGAATGAAATCTTGACTTTTGCAATGACATTGATGCAGCTGGAGAGTATTATGCTAAGTGAAATAAGTTAGAGAAAGACAAATACCATATGATTTCACTCATATGTGGAATTTAAAAAACAAAACAAAGGAGCAAAGAGTAAAAAAAAAAAGAGAGAGAGAGAGAGAGAGAGCGAGAGCAAACCAAGAAACAGACTTTTAACTATAGAAAATAAATTGATGGTTACCAGAAGGGAGGTGGGGGGTGGTGGTGGCTGAAGTAGGTGATGGGGACTAAGGAGTGCACTTGTTGTGATGAGCACTAGTGATGTATGGAATTGTTGAATAGTACACCTGAAACTAATATTACACTGTATGTTAACTAACTGGAATTTAAATAAAAACTTTTTTTTTAATATATATATTTTTTAATTTATTTCTAGGAGAGAGAGAGAGACAGCGTGAGCAGGGGAGGGTCAGACAGAGAGGGAGTCACAGACTCTGAAACAGGCTCCAGGCTCTGAGCTGGCAGTCAGCACAGAGCCCGACGCGGGGCTCGAACCCACAACCGCGAGATCATGACCTAAGCGAAAGTCGGACGCTTAACCGACTAAGCCACCCAGGCGCCCCAAATAAAAACTTTTAAAAAGAATTTTTTCCTGGCTTGCTTTTCTGCAAATTCAATTATTTAGTCATCAAAATTTATATTTTTAGGAACTTCATTTTCTTTTTATAAAATTTTTTTTATTTGAGTATAGTTTATACACAACGTTACATTAGTTTCAGGTGTACAACATAGTGATTCAGCTTCTCTGTACATTTTGCTATGCTCACCACAAGTGGATCTCTCATCTGTTGCCATACAACACTATTACAGAATCATTGACTATATTCCCCATGGTGTGCCTTTATTACCATGACTTATTCATTCTATAACTGGAAGCCTGTATCTTCTATTCCTCTATACCCATTTTGCCTATCCCTCATCCGTCTCCCCTCTGGCAACCATCAGTTTGTTCTCTGTTGTTATATGTTTAATTATGCTGTTTTATTGTTGTCTATTCATTTTTTTTTAGAATTAGCGATTTTATTTTCAACCAATATAATGGAAAGCACCATCGTTTCCAATATTGCAAATAGTATTTGATAACTTTTCATTTTGAAAGGGGGCTTTGTGTTGTTGCAACTGTTACTGGGATTTTTTTTTTTGTAGGCTGTGACATCATCGGGACGGATTTCTGATAAGTTATTTCAAAATACAAATACTAATACATCTAGAGCTGATGATTCTTGTGGAACAATTTTTCTAAAAAACTATAACTCTTCATACAAAGCACTTTTGTGGAAGTCTGAATCTAATTTTAAATATAAATTTATACAATGGCATTTGATGTTTCCTCTGACATTTTGGAGGTCTGCTATAGAATGAATACTTGTGTCACAGTAATATGTTAAAATCCTAACACTCAATGTGATAGTACTAGGAGGTGGTGTCTTTAATAAGTGATTAGGTCTTGAGGGAAGAGCCCTCATGAATGAGATTAGTATTCTTAGAAAAGAGACCCCAAAGAGCTCCTTCACCCTTTCCACCATACAGCAATAAGGTGGCCATCAATATGAACCAGAAAATGGGATTTCATCAGACACTGAATCTGCCAAACCCTTGATCTTGGATTTCCTAGCCTCCAGAAATAAAGTTTTGCTATAGAAGCCTAAACAGACTAAGACAGGGTCATACAAGAAATGGAAAATGGTTTGACAATTTAGTTATAATTCAAAATGCCTGTTTATGTATTCTACCACTGTATCTTTCAATTACAGTGATAACTGGCTTATCAGATGCTTTTGTCAAATGTGTCTAATGTGATGATCTTTAAATTTCATTTCCATTTTTATGCCTATGGTTATTTTCTATGCAATATTGCAGCAGTTTTCAAAAGCAGAGATTCTAAACTCTTCAAGGAATTCTAAAAAACCCCCGATGTACTTTACTGCAATATACATGGGTACACTTTTATTTTGTAACAGTTTACTGACCAAGTTTACAGCCCGGGCACCAGCAGTTCCTGTCCCAGAGCTCAAGCCAGAGTTAATATCTGTGCAGATGCTTCAGGGACAGGCTGTGCTGACAGAAGGGCAAGATTGCCTCCCACCACAGGTCCCATCACTGCCTCTATGCAGAAAGCCATCTTTACGCGTATGGTCTCTCCACCACCACTGCTGCTTCTGCTACTGCTGCCACCATTGTCACTGGCCCAATGTCTCTCCTCTGGGCTGCGTGGTGCCCCAGACTGCCCTAGATATGCTTGTGCATGCAAGGCAGCCTGACCAACTGCTCAGCACACAACCTACCAGGCCCATGTGCTGTGCACATTGCCATCCACTGTATCTCTACTGCTCATGTGTATAGTCCATTGTCACACTGTACTACAATTACAAGACACAAGTACGAAGACAAAATAATTAAGAATGTCAAGACAGAGGCACCTGGGTGACTCAGACAGTTAAGCATCCAACTCCTGATTTCGGTTCAAGTAATGATCTCACGGTTTGTGAGTTTGAGCCACATGTCAGGCTATGTGTTGACAGTGCAGAGCCTGCTTGGGATTTTCTCTCTCTCTCTCTCTCTCTCTCTCTGTCCCTCCCCCACTTGCACTTGCTCTCTCTTTCTCAAAATAAATAAACTTAAAAAAAATATGGAGCCACCCTTGCAACCTAGGAATAAAGCACAGGTGATTGTGGTAAATTATTTTTTAGTATATTGTTGGATTTGGCTTGCTAGTTTTTTGTTGAGAACTTTTGCGTCTATGTTTGTCAGAAATGCTGGCCTATAGTTCTCTTTTCTACTGGTATCTTTATCTGGTTTTGGTACCAGGGTAAGGCTGGCTTCAAAGAATGAATTTGGAAGTTTTCCTCCATTTCAATTTTTTTGAGGAATAGTTTAAGAAGAATAGGTATTAACTCTTTTTTAAATGGTTGGTAGAGGGGCGCCTGGGTGGCTTAGTCGGTTGAGCGTCTGACTTTCGCTTAGGTCATGATCTCGCGGTTCATAGGTTCGAGCCCCGCGTCGGACTCTGTGCTGACTGCCAGCTCAGAGCCTGAAGTCTGTTTCGGTCTGTGACTCCCTCTCTCTCTGACCCTCCCCTGCTCATGCTGTCTCTCTCTCTCTCTCCTAGAAATAAATAAAACATTAAAAAAAAATTAAATGGTTGGTAGTATTCTCCTGTGAAGCCATCTGGTCCTGGGATTTTATTTTTTGAGAGCATTTTTAAATGACTGATTCAATTTCTTTGCTGGTTATAGGTCTGTTCAAGTTTTCTATTCTTGTTCCAGTTTTGGTAACTTATATGCTTCTAGGAACTTGTCCATTTATTCTAGGTTGTCCAATATGTTGGCATATAGTTTTTCATAATATTCTCTTATGATTGTGTAACTGTGGTGTTGGTTCTTATTTCTTCTTTCTCATTTGTGATTTTTATTGATTCCCTTCTCTTTTTTTCTTGATAAGTCTGGCTAGAGGTTTATTAATTTTATGATTTTTTTCAAAGAACCACCTCCTGATTTCATTGATCAGCTCTATTGTTTTTTACTTTTCTATATCATTTATTTCTGCTTTGATCATTATTATTTCCTTCCTTCTCCTGGTTTTAGGGTTTCTTGTAGTATTTCTAGCTCCTTTTAGGTGTAAGTTTAGATTGTTTATTTGGGATTTTCCTTACCTCCAGAGGGAGGTCTATATTACTTTAAACTTCTGTCTTGGAACCTCCTTCCTGGATCCCAAAGGTTTTAGACCATTGTATTTTCTTTTTCATTTGTTTTCATATTTTCAAATTTCCTCTTTGATTCCATAGTTGAGTGATTCATTTTTTAGTAGCATGTTATTTAACCTCCATTATTTGTGGTCTTTCCAGATTTTTTCTTGTGGTTGATTTCTAGTTTCACAGCATTGTGGTAAAAAAAAAGATGCATGGTATGACTTTGACCTTATTGAAATTGTTAAGTCTTGTTTTGTGGGCTAATATGTAATCTATTCTCTTGAATGTTCCATGTGCACTTGAAAAGAATGTGTATTTTGCTGTTCTTGAATGGAATGTTCTGAATATATGTTAAATCCATCTGTTCCTGTGTGTCATTCAAAGCCATTGTTTCCTTGTTAACTTTCTGTTGAGATGATCTATCCATTGATGTAAGTGGGAATACTAAAGTCCCCTAGTGTTACTGTATTATTATTGATGAGTTATTTTATGTTTTATGTATTTGGGTGCTCCTATGTTGGTTGCATAAATATTTGTAATTGTTATATCTTCTTGTTGGGTTGACCCATTTTTTAAAAAATAATCTTTAATGTTTATTTATTTTTGAGTGGGGAGGGGCAGAGAGAGAGGGAGACTGAGAATCTGAAACAGGCTCCGCGCTGTCAGCGCAAAGCCAGTCGCGGGGCTCAAACCTATGAACCATCACCATCTGATCAGATCACGATCTGAGCTGAAGTTGGACACTCAACAGACTCAGCCACTCAGGTGCCCCTGACCCCTTTATCTTTATGTGTGTCCTTTGTCTCTTGTTATAGTCTTTGTTTTAATGTCTTTTTCGTCCAATGTAAGTATTGATATCCTAGCTTTCTTTTGAATTTGCATGATAGATGTTTCTCCCTTCACTTTCAATCTGTAGGTGTCTTTAGGTCTAAAGTATTTTGTAGACACATATAGATGGGTCTTGTTTTTTAAATTATTTTATTTTATTTATTTTAAATGTTTTTTAATTTACTATTAAGAGACACAGAGAAACAAAGCATGAGCATGGGAGGGGCAGAAAGAGGGGGAGACACAGAATCTGAAGGAGGCTCCAGGTTCTGAGCTGTCAGCACAAAGCCCAACGCAGGGCTCGAACTCACAATCTGCAAGATCATGACCTGAGTTGAAGTAGGATGCTTAACTGACTGAGCCACCCAGGTGCCCCTATTTTATTTTTAAATGTTTATGTATTTATCGAGAGAGAGAGAGAGAGAGAGAGAGAGAGAGAGAGATCGAGCGAGCACACAAGCGGGGGAGGGGCAGAGGGAAGGAGAGAGAGAATCCCAAGCAGGCTCCACACTGTCAACACAGAGCCTGACCTGGGGCTCAGTCTCATGACTGTGAGATCATGACCTGAGCTGAAATCAAGAGTCAGATGCTTAACCAATTGAGTCACCCAGGTGCCCCAGGTCTTTTGTTTTTAAATCCATTTTTCCCCCTGTGTCTTTTGATTAGAGTATTTAACCCATTTACATTCAAAGTAATTATTGATAGATCTGTATTTATTGTCATTTTATTATTTGTTTTATGATTGTTTTTGAAGATTTTCTCTGATCCTTTCTTGTCTTTCTCTTTCATGGTTTGCTGATTTTATTTATATATTTGGATTTATTTATCTTTATTCTTTGCATATTTATTAGTAGTTTTTGACATGTGGTTACCATTAAGTTTGTGTATAGTCTCTTCTGTGTGTACCAGTCTATATTAAGTTGATGATCATTTAGGTTTGAATCCATTGTTACTCCTCTCCTCTGCATGTTTTATATTTTACATCTTTTTATTTTGTGAGTTTCTGGACTGTTTTTTTAAATAGAATTATTAATTTTTACTGCTTTTGTTTCCTACCTTTGAAGTGTCACTTTTGATATCTCTTTTCCATCCAAAGAGCACACTTTAATATTTCTTATAGAGCTGGTTGTTTGGTCATGAACTCCTTTAGTTTTTATTTGTCTGGGAAACTCTTTATCTCTCCTTTTATTCTGAATAATAGCCTTGCTGCATAAAGTATTCTTGGCTGCAGATTTTTCCCATTCAGCACCTTGAACCTATCATTCCACTCTCTTCTGGCTTGCAAAATTTCTGCTGAAAAATCCCCTGCTAGCTTTATGGAATTTTCCTTATATGTAACAGTCTTCTTTTGTCTTACTGCTTTTATTTTTTTTTCTTTGTGACTATATTTTACAAATTTAATTACAATATATATTGGGATGGATCTGCTTTTGTTGATTTTGATGGGGGTTCTCTGTGCCTCCTGGATCTGGATATCTGTTTCTGTCCCCAGATTAGGGAAATTTTCAGCTATTATTTCCTTAAATAAATTTTCTGCCTCCCTTTCTGTCTCTCTTCTCTGGGGATTCCTATAATACAAATGTTATTATATTTGGTAGAGTCACTGAGTTACCTAAGTCTATTCTCATACTGCACAACTCAATTTTTCTTTTGTTCAACTTGATTAATTTCCATTATTCTGTCTTCAACATCAGTAATTCATTCCTCTGCTTCTTCCATCCTGCTGTTCATTACATCAATCTTGCTTTTCATTTGGTTTATTGGGCCCTTTATCACTGCTATGTTATTCCTTATCTCTGTGTTAAGGGCCTTACTGATGTCTTCCACTCTTTTCTCAAGTCCACTGAGTCCTCATGACCATTACTTCTATCAGGCATGTTACCTATATCTGTTTTACTTAGATCTCTGTCCTGTTATTTCATTTGAGATAAATTTCTCTGTCTTTTCATTTTGTCTAAGTCTATGTGCCTGATTCTCTGTGTTAGGAAAGTCATCTATATCTTTTGTTCTTTAGGGTAGTGACCTTATCAATAAGAGGTCCTGTAGTGCCCTGCCCTGTGGTATAACCTGTTCCCCAGGACCTGGCACTTCCAGAAGTGTCTCCAATGTATGCTGCATGTACTTTGCTGTTGTGCCCTGGTCACTTTATCCTTCAGACAAGTCCTCTGTGGAAGTTCTGTTTGTTGTGGGCAGGGTTTGGTCCCTGGCCTGAATGTTGTGTCTTTTAACTAGGTGTGCTCTGGTCTATTTGTGAAATGAGATTTGTTGCCACCACTGTAGGAACTGAGATCCCAGTAGACTCCTGTGTTAGAAGACATGGTGTGAGCAATGGTTGGGCCTTTCTTCTCATGGAGGAGGCCCACCATGCTGGGACTGAGGCAAGTGTGCCTGAGAAGGGCAGTTCCATTGGAGTGTGGGGTGGTGGGGCTTAGCGTAAGCAAGTTAGGTAGTAAGTGTTGGCACTGCAATGGTTCTTGCAGAGGCTCTGTGCTTATACTAAGGAGTAAGGGAGAGGAATGGTGCTGGCCAGTTCCTGTGTTCCTGGAGGGATCTCTTATAAATGCTGTCTGTATGGGATGTGCTCCAACATGAGCAAATAACCTCCCCACTATGTCCCCCCCGTGCTCTTCAGATCTCTTTTTCCATGCTGTATGTCTGCAGATTGTTTGCCTGCCTTCTGTCCATGAGCAGGGCAATGCCCTCCAGGGCATATCCCAGCCAAGACTGCTGACATTTAAAACTCCAGGCTTTAACAGTGCCTGGGTGGCTCAGTGGGTTAAGTGTCTGACATGATCTCTCAGTTTGTGAGTTTGAGTCCCACGTTGTGCTCTGTGCTGACAGCTCAGAGCCTGGAGCCTGCTTCAGATTCTGTGTCGCCCCCTCTCTCTGCCCCTCCCATACCTCACAAAAAATCATGAAGACTAATAGGGAGTAATTTATACTTTTTAAACAAAAGAATAAACATTTATATGCAGGTATATGCTTAATTACTTCCTGGAAGGTTCATTCTGATTAAGAACGGCTGTATTTGAGGAGAAGGGTTGCAATTGATGTGGTGCTAGATGTTTTTCAGCCTTCACTTTGCACATATGTATTATTTTAATTAACTTTAGGTAATTTTTCCTTTTTTTAAATGTTTATTTATTTTTGAGACAGAGAGAAACAGAACGCGAGCAGGAGAGGAGCAGAGAGAGGGAGACACAGAATCTGAAGCAGGCTCCAGTCTCTGAGCTGTCAGCACAGACCCTGACACGGTTCCAGCTTGAACCCACGAACTGTGAGGTCATGACCTGAGCTGAAGTCTGACGCTTAACCGACTGAGCCAGCCAGGTGCCCCTAAATTTTCCTTTTTTAAAAAAAAGAAATGTCATTTGGACTTATCTTGTCAGCGCATAGGTCAATTTTAGTTTCTTTGTAATTCTGCATTGAAAAAACAACTAATAAATGTTATATTCTTTTTTTTAAGATTAAATCATGAAAAGGTAAACAGAAAACTGAAGACTTCTTAGGTATTCAGCCAGGCTTGAGTGCCACTACTATGGTGCATAGGTTATAAATTGGTGAGGACCTATACCTATACAGATTGAAACTCAACTAGGGCGTTGTTTATTGTACCCTAATATGCATATGAATCACCTAGGGATCTTGTTAAAATGCAGATTCTAATTTTATTTTAACGTTTATTTATTTTTGAGACAGAGAGACAGAGCACAAGCGGGGGGTGGGCAGAAAGAGAGACACATACAGAATCTGAAGCAGGCTCCAGGCATTGAGCTGTCAGCACAGAGCCTGATGTGGGACTCGAACTCACCAACTGTGAGATCATGACCTAAGCCAAAGCTGGATGCTCAACAGACTGAGCCACCTAGGTGCCCCTAAAATGCAGATTCTAATTGGGTAGCTCTGATGTGAGGTCCAATATTCTGCAGTTCTTTTTTTTTAATGTTTATTTATTTTTGAGAGAGAGACAGAGGATGAGCAGAGGAGGGGCAGAGAGACAGGGAGACACAGAATATGAAGCAGGCTGTAGACTCAAGCTGACAGTGTGGAGTCTGATGCAGGGCTCAAACTCACAATCTGTGAGATCATGACCTGAGCTGAAGCTGGACACTTAACTGACTGAGCCACCCAGGCATCCCTCCTTTTTAAATGTTTACTTATTTTCAAGAGAGAGATAGAGTGTGAGTGGGGGAGGGACAGAGAGAGAGAGGGAGACACAGAATCCAAAACAGGCTCCAGGCTCTGAGATATCAGCACAGAGCCCAATGCCTAACACTGGGCTTGAACTCATGAATAGCAAGATCATGACTCAAACTGAAGTCAGACATTTAACTGCCTGAGCCACCTAGGCCCCCCTATTATGCAGTTCTAATAGGTCCCCAAGTGACATTAATATTTCTGTGGTCTCCAAGTGACAATAATCTTTCTGGACCAATGATCAAATTTTGATAGCAAGAAAAAAAAGGTGAAGAGGAAGAAGAAATAGGAAGTGTGGGAGGGGGCTATGAAGATGCAGAGGAAGGGACAGATATAAGATACTACAGTAGGATTGGACATATTGGATAAGGAGTGTTCAGGATCATGTTTTTGGCCTGGGTGCTATTAACCAGAGATAGAGGAATCAAGCTGGAGATAGGAGATATAGGAAACAACAGAGGAGTGGTAGCAAGACTTCACATTTAAACATATTGAGTTATGCTTTTTCTGGGAGAGTACTATATGGACTTGTCCAGCAGACCATTTGAACTCTGCATCTCCTCAGTAGAGTTCAGTTAGAGGTAGATTTGGGAGTCATCTATATAAAGGTAAGAGTTGAGACCATGGGATGGGATGAATCTCACCAAGGAGAAAGAATAGTGAGAAGATGGCTGAGAGCAGAAACTCTGAGAAATGCTGACCTTAAAAATTTTTTTAATGTTTATTTATTTTTGAAAGAGAGAGAGCACAAGTGGGATTGGGCAGAGAGAGACAGAAACACGGAGTCTGAAGCAGGCTCCAGGCTCTGAGCTCTCGCACAGAGCCCAATGCAGGTATCAAACCCACGAGCTGTGAGATTATGACCTGAGCCAGTCGGATGCTTAATCGACTGAGCCACCCAGGCACCTCTGAGAAATGCTAATCTTAAGAGACAGGCTAAAGAAGGAAATGAAGTAGAGAGGCAGTATAGAAGACTAAATATTCTGAAGGGCCCTCCTATTACCAGAACAACTTGATCCTGCATAAAACATAATTTTTATCATATTGCTGGATGTGTGAATTAGTAACTGCTGCATAATAAACCATCCCAAAACTCAGTGGCTTGAAACCAAACTATTTATGTGTTGGCTATGTAGCTCTGCTGTTCGGGACCAGGTTTGGCTGATCTGGGCTGGGCTCTTGTACCTGTGGTCTGTTGGTGAGTTGGCTGGGGGTTGACAGGTCGAGGGTGGTCTTGTCTGATACAGCTGGACAACTGGGTCTCACCCTCCAGAAGGCTAGCCTAGGCTTGTTCACATGGTAGTTCCAGAGGTTCAAGAGAGTGAGCAGAAGCATGCAAGCCTTCTTGAGGCCCAGGCTTGGAACTGGCACAATTATCACTTCTGCAACAGTCTATTGGCCAAAACAAAACACTAATCCAGATTTGAAGGGTGGAGAAACAGATGCCATCTGTTAAAGCGAGGAGCTGTAGAAGGTGTAGATACAGGAAGTTGTGAACAATTGTGGCCATTTTGGGAATCAATTTATCATGCTGGATTTACCAGAAGTAAAAGGAGTCTTTAAAGAACAAGCAAACAAACAAAACAAATCTATGACAACAAAGTTAACAAACTCCACTGAGCTGGATGGGATGGGGAGAACAGTGTGGTTAAGGAAACTTCCAAAAATGGAACAGAGGTATTATATCCTTGGAAAACTGAGGTGTTATTACTAGATAAACCAAGGAAAGGGTGCCAGTCAGGTATCCAATAATCTAGCCTTTTTATCAGAAAATTCTAGAAATACTTTAAATTGACAATGAATAGTCTTGGTCCTTCTGGTCCTAGGCTAGTATGCATATGTGTCAACTTTTAGGAGTTTGAACTTGGACTCTAAACCAGTATGTCCTTTTTTTTTTAATGCTTTATTTATTTTTGAGAGAGAGACAGAATGTGAGCAGGGGAGGGTCAGAGAGAGAGGGAATCACAGAATCCAAAGACAGGCTCCAGGCTCTGAGCTAGCTGTCAGCATAGAACCCGACATGGGGCTCAACCCCACGAACAGTGAGATCACGACCCGAGCCAAAGTCGGTTGCTCAACCGACTGAGCCATCCAGGTGCCCCCAAACCAGTATGTCTTCTTAATGTGCTGAATATTTTCACATCCGCTAGCTTGTTTTATTCTCACAACTATCTGTAAGGCAGACAAGGTAGATATTGTTATTCCTACTTAATACTACATTTTGAATATTTTTTCCACAAAAAATAATATCTTTCTCATTATCTTATAAAGGTGAACATTTGCATGCCTTAGGTCCCAGTAGGAGATATGTGCAAAAGTATTTACAGCAACATTAATGGAAACCATATTTCCACTGGACAGAGAATGAGTAGATAAATTGTGGTGTATCCATACAGTGGAATACTATATAGAAGTGAAAACAAATTCAATACAACTATTGGACATGTTTGAGTCAGAGAAATCAAGTTGAGTGAGCAAAGGAAGTTGTAGAAGACTACATGGTAATTACATTTTTAAGTTTATTAAGGGGGAGGGGAGAAAGCATGTGAATAGGGAAGGGGAAGGGAGAGAGAGAATCCCAAGCAAGCTGCGCACTGCCAGTGCAGAGGCCATCGTGGGGTCCAAACTAATGAAACCTCAAGATCATGAGCTGAGCTGGAACCGAGAGTTGGACGCTTAACTGACTGAGCCATCCAGGTACCCCTACATTTTTATAAAATTAAAAAGCAAAACCTAACAGTATATTGTTCAGAGATAATTGTTTATTCAATAAACATATTTAAAAAGAAAACAAAGGGAGTTCTTGGGTGGCTCAGTGGGTTAAGCATGCGACTCTTGGTTTTGGCTCAGCTCACGATCTTGATGTTTCATAAGTTCGAGCCCCACATCAGGCTCTGCACTGACAGTGCAGGGCCTGCTTGATATTCTCTCTCTCTCCCTCTCTCCCTGCCCCTCCCCCACTCATGGTGTTTCTGCCTCTCAAAATAAGTAAACTTTAAAAAAAAAAAAAAAAGAAAAAACAAGGGGATATAAAAGAACCTCGAGATACCAGTTACCTCTGGGGAAGATAGGGAGATGGAATAGTTCTTTGGTTGGGCAGTGGGCTCATGAGTGTTCATTTTGTAATCTAATCTCATAATGTACGTTACGTATATATAGCCTTTTGTGTTTATCAAATGTTACATGATTTTTTTCAAAGTAGTTACCAAAGAAAGAGATGTTAGGGAAGTCAGAGTTTTAGGAAACAGGTTCTGTTTCAGTGTCAATTACTACAGAAGTCCTCAGTGAGATGAGGCCTGAATGAACACCCTGGACGTGGTGACTGGGAGCACAGTGGTCACCTGGGAAGCAGCCACATTCAAATGGGAAGGACTGGCACCCAATTACAGGCTAGGAAGGAATGTGTTATGAGGAAGTCAGGACTTGGAAGCATAAAGTCTTCATCTATTACCATCTTCCTGCAAACCCATAATGATAGCTAACATTTATCAAGGCTCTATTATATGCCAGGCACTTTACATACACTATGTCACTTAATCCTCACAACCACCCCCACAAGGTGGGCTTGCGTTACCAACAGATTATATTCACTTCAGCCACATGCAGAGAATCCCTAGGACACTGGAATGAGAATGAATGCTTCACTAGTTCATTCCAAATTTTAGGTATAATGACTCAAGTGGTTAGATAATAGCAACCAGCCAAAATGTGATAAATCAGTTCTGCCCAGAAATGGGTCATTTCTCTCTGTGGTGCTTTTATTGCAATTCACCAAACTTACCTCTCCCTTGTTCCAGGCACATAGTAGAATTGTACTTCACAACTTCTATGAAAGTAGGTGCAAACATGTGACTTGCTTGGGGCAATGAAAAGAGAGAACTGATGTATGCCATTTTAAGCTCTAAGAGTCAGTATGCATTTTGGTCACATGACCACAGGGGAAGCCCTGACCCAGTAATGGGACTTGTGAGTTCGAGTTCCCAAGTGGCTGTAGATGAAGAGTTCCCTTGCCAATGCATGCTGGAAATATATGAGTAGGACGTATGCCTGTGATGTTATTGAGATTTTGGTGTTATTGTAGAAAAACCTAGCTTATCCTGACTATAACACTCCCCTTTTCTAGAGTTAGAGAGTATTAATGTAAAAGGACTGAATAATGAAATGAGAATGTATACAAATGTGTTTAACAACCTGCCTAAGGTTCTCTCGGGCATAGGTCACTTTCTGTAATCTGTTCCTAATAAATGACCACAGAATTCTCATATTTCTCACACGCAAAAGACTAGTTGTAGATGTAAATAGAAGGCAATGTTCTAGGCTCACATTATTCCTAATGCTTGTGATTTTAGAAGATACATTTTCATTCTTTGAATGAAAACCATGAAAAAGCACAACTAGTCCTGCTTAGACCATATCCCACTGAGGAAGGGAAAGCCACATGACTGACCATCAACCCACCTCTACCCCAAGACAGGGAGAAGCACTATCCCAAAGGGAAGGACTGGGTTTAACTGCTAAAAAGAAGGAATGCTGGGCAGGCCAAAACAAAGTTACCTACTTAGTCAAAACAAACTTAGATTTAGAACCCTGGTTTTATTGCCCCTTAGCTGTGTACGATCAAACCGGGCCACCACTGAATCTGTCTGCCTATGTACAAAGTGGGGATAGTACTTACTTTGCAGAGTGGCTTGAGGAGTATAAATAATATACAAGAGCCTAGGACTACACCTGGTACTCAATAGGTCCTCAAGAAATGGTAACTTAAAAGTTTTTAAAAATGTTTTTTATTGTTTTTGAAAGAGAGAGAGAGACAGAATGTGAGCTGGGGGGGGCGGGGGGTGGCAGAAAGAGAGGGACGCTCCAGGCTCTGAGATGACAGCACAGAGCCCAACGCGGGGCTTGAACCCACAAACCGTGAGATCATGACCTGAGCTGAAGTCGGGCACTTAACCAACTGAGCCACCCAGGTGCCCCAATAAATAGTAATTTTTTTTTTAAATGTTTTATTTATTTCTAGGAGAGAGAGAGAGAGACAGCGTGAGCAGGGGAGGGTCAGAGAGAGAGGGAGTCACAGACCGAAACAGGCTCCAGGCTCTGAGCTGGCAGTCAGCACAGAGCCCGACGCGGGGCTCGAACCCACGAACCGTGAGATCATGACCCAAGCGAAAGTTGGACGCTTAACTGACTAAGCCAGCCACCCAGGCGCCCCAAATAGTAACTTTTAAAAGCCAAATGGTGAAGATTTCCTACTATTAATTTCTGAGTCCTAACACCCAAAGATCAAAGGCAAGGAAAAGTCATCTATACCCATAATGAATGCAATATAAAACAAAATATGTTACAAATAATAGAGTTTTCATTTAAGGGTAAGATGTTTATAAGCTTCAGTAAGCCTCTAATGCTCACCTTTAGACTCAGCTGCTTTCTATTTTAGTCTGTACACACAAGGCACAGAGCAGTGAGGGAGGCCAAGCCCACCTACTGTCACTCCATGAAAGCAGTAAGGTAAGAAGAATGCCCCTGAGTCCTGGCTTCAGACTCTGCTCCAAGCAGCTCTCTATTGCTCAAAGGTAACTCGGAGCTCAGGTTTTTTTGTTTTTTGTTTTCCATAGCCCCATCACACATTTAAATGAATACCAATCAGTGCTGAACCTTCATACTCAATCTTTTGTGTGTGTGTTTTTGCCATCAACATATCCTGCCTCGGAAGTCTACAATCCACTTTATACCAGGGAATATTTTCAAAGGTGTTTTAGCTGTCCTTGGTTTAGTTGACAAACATTTACTAAGTGCATGCTGGCTGGTAGGTGCCAAGAAGACAGAGATGGTCAAGTTTAATCAAGGGGCAGAGACACAGCAAAGTACTAATGGGATTGGGTGTGATGAATCTGTACGGGGATCCCTAGTCAGGGATCAGGAAAAGAATCACAAGGATATGAACTGAATCTTGGGGGTAAAGTTGAGAATGCACCAGAGATGAGGGGAGAGAGGCATTCTAGGCAATGGTACAAGCAAATGAGAAGAAATGGATATTAACAGCTGTACGGGATGCACTTTAGTGTTGCTGAAGTGGGTTGGGGGTTGTAGGAAATGAGGCTAGAGAATTGGTCAGGGGCCAGATCATGAAGGGACAATGGAAGCAGGGGTACAGCATGTTAGAAGGACAGATTACTCTGGAAGCTGTACACATGGTGGATCAAAGTGGTGGTTCTTCATGTCTCGAGTCATAGCCTTCTTTTTTCTGTTATTTAAAAAAAATTAAGATTATTTTTGAGAGAGACAGAACCCAAGTGGGGGTGGGGGGAGAGAGAGAGGGAGACAGAATCTGAAGCAGGCTCCAGGCTCTGAGCTGTCAGCACAGAGCCTGACGTGGGACTTAAACTCACGAACCATGAGATCATGACCTGAGCGGAAGTCGGACACTTAACCAACTGAGCCACCAGGCGCTCTGAGACATAGCCTTCTTTAAGAACCTGAAAAAAAGTACAGGCCCTCTCACTGGGGAAAGGTACATACACTAAAACACAAAATGTTGCTTAAATATAGCCTGGTTAGGATTAAGGCTGGGGAGCAACTGCAATAATTCAGGTGAGACATGAAGAGTTCTGAACTGAATCACAGCTGCTGGGACAAAAGAGAGATAGATAGATGTGAGAAACAGAAAGATGGCTGACTGTTACCAACAGATCTTATCATGAGTTGGCTTTCAGAAATGGGGCTAAGATAACTCCCAGGTTGGTTTGTGATTCAGACAATTGAGTAGAAGGTAGCGTCACTCATGGAGAAGAGCAGGCTTCAGAAGAGAGGATGTGTTCAGTTTGGGAAATGTCATGTCAAAAGTACCTTTAGAATATCCAAATAAAGAAGTTAAGCTGGAAGCTATATATGCCCTTCCTTTATATGATTCTTATACTGGCTCCCTTGCCTGCTCTCTTCAATTACAAGTAGGCTCCTAACTCTCTGTGTAACACTTCTGAATTGAGACAAGCATATCCCCCACTTGCAGAAAAGGGATCCAGAAATGGGGGAAGAAAGTAAACTGCACACACCCAAAATTATTTCACAGTTTTTTTTTTACTAAAAGAATAGACTTTTATTAAACACTGTAAGTTTCTTTCCATCAGCATAAACAGAACAACAGACCAATTTCCATCACAGAACAACTCCTGAGAGATTTTCATTCCTTTCTGAAACACTTCCAGAAACTCCTGCAGTTT